>CM042427.1:25320670-25660670 GCA_023631565.1 Gymnocephalus cernua | reverse complement strand
CTGCAATTACTTTTTCATGTTTTTAATCATATGTGTGTGTAAGTGTGTGTAAGTGCTGTACAGTGTGCAAAGCACCATTGTGAGCTGGGTGTTGTCCCTCTTGCACCATGTGTGCGTGTTTGATAGCATCGCTTTGCGCATGTCTGTGTGTGCTGTGTACACTGTGCACCAGGGGCAGGGCTCGGCGCTTAGTTAGGATTTTTGGTGGCGATTTCCATATTGCCTGGGGTCATTTGGGCACGGTGCCCACTCCTGGTGCTGTGGGTGCCCGCTGAGGCGTGGGGAGATTAAAGCGGGCGCACGGTGCCACAAAGGGGCCTGTCTAGTGCTTTTTAATTCCCCTAAATTAGGGCACGGTGCCAAGGCAGCTCCCTGCTATGGTAAACACTCCATAACTGGCACCATAACTACTGCTCAGCAAGACACAGAGAGAGAGAGACGCTGAACACTGGAAGAAAACATTCCCTCACTCTCTCTTTTTCACACACTTGGACACACATGCTTGCATACTTGTAATTAGCAGTCTGTAGCCTTTGCTAGTTTGTGGGGGTCTTGGTAATTCGCTATCATTCACATCACTTCAGTCCTATTCAATGAGTTCAGTTGCAATGATGTCAGAATCACCAGAGGAATGTGCATGCTGGTGTGTGTTTGTGTGAATGTATTTTTGTGTCTGTAAATTTGCACACCCCGAGGGCAGTGGCACACCACAAAAGAAACAGTAGGTGGATACTTGGTTGGTGTTCGTATGTGTCTTTGTGTGTGTGTGTGTGTGTGTGCGCACGCATTCATGCCCTCAGGGTAGTGGCATGCTGCTAAAGGGCTAGTGTACGGACACTGGGGTGTGTGTGTATGTCAGGTCTCTGAGGTCCTTTTCTCTGTCTGCCTAATCCAAATCCACTTTCTGAGGTGCGGCGTTGGCATCACTGCGTCATCTCAGAGCTCTGCCAGGGTCTGTTGGTTTGTCATCAGATCTCTGATACCTTTGTATCCTGTTCAGTACATTTCTGTGTTTTTGTTTGCATTTTATTAATGCCATACAGTAAAAGACTATCCGTAGGTTTAGACAGAAGCTGTATCGTTGCTGCCCTGAAAGTGACATTTTTTTGGTTAATTTTGAAGCAGGTACTGGGTGTTTTCTTTGTCTTTTCCATATTTTCTTTTCCTTTGTAAGAGTCACACTGGCTTTGGTCAAAACATGTAGGCATGTGAAGTGTGATGCAATACCGTATATGGGCCTAGAGAATGCCTTGTGTGTGTCTGTTTGCACGTATGTGTCTGAATACAAACGCCTGTGTTAATCCCAGTCTCTCCCAGCATCTGGAGCCTTGACACAGTTTAAAGGGCTGGCTGTGTCCGCACAGAGCTGGGCCAGTGCTCACAAACACACACACACACTCACACAGCTATCTAGGGCACCAGAAGGCCCAGGCAACGCCAAGGCAGAGGCTGCCCACTTTGGCACCACGAGGTGGGGCTGCGCTGGCGCTTTGGGGGTGGGGGGGGTGGGGGGGAAAGAGAAATGGCAAGGGTGTGTGGTAGGTGCTGAGAGAGAGGAGGGGAGAGGAATGATTGGGGGTGAGGTGTGTGTGTGTGTGTGTGTGTGTGTGTGTGTGTGTGTGTGTGTGTGTGTGTGTGTGTGTGTGTGTGTGTGTGTGTGTGTATAAAGGGAGGGGGGGCAACTGGCATGTGATAATAACCCTGGGAAAATGCCCATTCCCTCTGAAGAGGAAGGTGCAGACGGAGGGTGGTGGTGGTGTGGGGGGGGTCTGGTAGGGTGTGTTTGTGTGAGAAAGAGAATGAAATGCAGACAGAGAGAAGTGTGTGTGTGTGTGTGTGTGTGTGTGTGTGTGTGTGTGTGTGTGTGTGTGTGTGTGTGTGTGTGTGTGTGTGTGTGTGTGTGTGAGAGTGAGTGTGTGCGTGCAAGGTTTTAGGTGTTGAAGGCACTAACTCTAGTCTTGGAGTGGCCTATCCTAGTGTTCTTATGCTAATGTCTCTGTCATAGCTTGGAGGATAGGTGCTACTTTTCGTTCACAGCTTGGCATAGAAGAAGAAGAGACGCCTTCTTGTTTCTTCCTCTTATTTTGTCTTTTGTCTGTCCCTAAAATACCTCTCCACCTTTCCACATAAATCCAATAATAATCCCTGAAACTTTAGGAGACACTCAAACACAAACACATATGTATGTACACAGGACAGAGAGAGGGTACTATCCCTCTCTCTTGATGCTGTCTGCACCCCCTACACCCCCCCCCCGCCCCCCCTACTATCCTCTCTCCTCTATGTAGCACCACAGATGCCCATGTTGCCCTGCAACAGCTGTCTCACCATGTGCCGTACCAAGTGTTGCCACCCAATGGAGGGGAGAGGAAGTGAGGAGAAGGGGGGATTTGAGTGGGGAAGGAGGAAGGGAGGGTGCTGAATTTGGATGGGAGGGACAGGGTCATGAATATTATTATTTTCTTTTAGTTTTTTTTCATCCTAATAAGGAGCTGTTGTTGTTGTTTCTTGCTTTGTCTTGACTATCATTGTATACTCATAATATTTTATTGCATCCTCACTCACTCTTCTGTTTCCTTTATCCCTCTGACTCTCTGAGTCCTTTCCTCATTTGGTTCTGGATTCGGTCGAGGTGATGGCCAGGGCCCATGCCCCCCCCCCCCCCCCCCCCCGGTCACAGGGAGCCCCTGGAAACAAAGCGGAGGAGGGGACGTCAGTCAACGGGCGCCCTCCTATTGGTGCAGCAGGTAAACAACACTTGTGGTGACCAATAACCAGAAGAGGGATGCATAGTAACAGCGGGGCATGGAGAGAGGTTATTTTCAAATGCAATGTCTGATCCAACAAGTCAGGTGCAGGATCCAGACTCGATTCAGTGACAGAACAAAATGGAGGGCCGGGATGGTATGCCGCCATTTCGGGGCAAAATATTTTCAGTATGCATGCCATGTCTCCTAATTAAGTAGAAATAAGCAGTTCAGACTGCAGGGCAAAGCCATGGCATGAAAAATGACCTTAATCATTAGTGTTTGGGAAAAAATGCAATAGTGCAATATAATAATAAACAGTATAGTTTTACCCTTTCAGAACACAATGTGATTTGAAGGTGCCACAGTCACTACTAAGCCACTCTTAAGTATTCTGCTAATTACTGAAAATTCTTTTAAAGACAGACATCTGTGCTCACAGAGAAAGCCATACCTGAGATTTTAATTGTTATTGTGAAATTGGAAAAGTAAAGCAATGAGGCGAAAAAAGATGCCAGGACAGATGGATCCAAGAGTATTGTACCATCTGAGAAACTGATGCCATATACTCTTCCCCTGTGGTCTTTGCCGCATGCTAAATGAATGCAGTCGAGAGTTTAAGTCGCCCAATAAAAGAAAACTAATAAAAAAGTATAAGATAAAGTAGGAGAGGAGTTGTGAGCTAGTGTGGCACAGCACCCTCCTTGTGTATTTGTTCATTTAATTTTGAAGGGATGAAAGCAGACAGGCATAAAGAGGGGCAGACGTAGAGAGATCACAGCATCGTGTACCGTATTGGCGGGTAGTGTGCCACACAGTCTGCCTCCTAAAGCAATAAATCTGAAACAGCATAATAGATAAATGCAATTGAGAACACAAAATACCCTGTGAGGGAAAACTAATAAAAAACTGAGTGATTAAGTGGAATCAGAGCTCTTAGGCAGTATCTGGAGATGGGGGCTGTCGCCATACAAAGACCAGAGCGGGCCAACACAACAGATGAGAGAGCATAGGGACGGGTGGCCGATAAAATGAGGGCTAAAAGCAGAGGGAACGAGAGACAGATGATGGAAGCGAGGAAAGGAGAGATGGAGGAGAGAGAGAAAGTGAAGGATGGATGGGGCAGCAGATCAGAGGGAACCTCTAGTGTGTCTTGCTCTCCCTTTAAAGAAGAGCCAGGAAAACAGATTAGGAGTCCTCTTTTCTCCTGGGGGAGCACACACACACACACACGCACACACACGCACACACACGCACACGCACATACACACACACACGCACATACACACACAACCTCCATTAAACCGCCCTCTTCCTCTCCACACAAACATAAAAACGAACTAACTTTTACACTGCACACGCCGCTGACCTGCCCGGCCCAGAACAAATCCACTCGGTGCTGAAGTCGTGCCCGCTCCCAGAGTGGGTGGAGACGTGGAGACACAATGCCAGCCTGTGTGTGCGCTGCAGTTTAGGTGACCTCACATCAGGTCACGTTTGCTAACTGTTTATGACACAAAGAATAATGATGTCAGTGAATGTCGCACAAATACAGACCGCAGTGTGTCATTGTGTCCTGTCTTGAGAGCAGCTTGTATGTTTAATATTTTGTTGAATGACATTTGATAATAATAATAATAATCAAAATAATATTATTATTATTTTTATTTTAGGGCTGCGTCTAACAGTGATGTTCATTAATGATTTATCTGAGCATTATTTCCTTGATTAATCAATTATTTGTTTATTTTAAGAAATTGTAAAGAAAATATAAAAATGTCCATCACAATTTTGAACCTTGAACCTACCAAACCTACCAAATCGTCACATTTGAAGGAGCTAACGCAAATGTCATTGTTTGCTCAAAAACATTACTCAAACGATAACTGGTATATCCAAATATTAACATTAAGTAACGTTGTGTGGCCGGGTTGGCTCAGTTGGTAGAGCAGGCGCACATACACATAGAGGTGTATTCCTCGACGCAGAGGTCCAGCGTTCGAGTCCGACCTGTGACAATTTCCTGCATGTCTTCCCCCTCTCACCTAGCTGTCCTGTCCATTAAAGGTGAAAAAGCCTAAAAAAATTATCTTTAAAAAAAAAAAAATTAACTAATCGATTAATCAACTAAAAGTTTTAGTTCTAATAATAATCATAATAATAATTGTTGTCTTGTTTGTAATCCACATTTTTGCTGATCCAATATGTGATTCAAAATGGAGCCAATGCTTTATCAGTTAAACTGTGTGTGCATGCGTGCCTGTGTTATCAAAGCTGAGCCTAATGTCAGCCATTGATAAACCTTTGCCCTGATGCACACGTACTGGTCTCAGACAAAATTCATGGAAAAGTGACGTCTGTTTTCAGAAAGACAAATGGCTCGTGACATTCTTCACGTCCTGACATTTCAGGTTCATAATCTTTGACTCTGACCTCTCACTGTGAAATGTGTTGAGCTTGATGAAGCTTTAATACCATAGAGGTACTCTTAAACACTAGTAAAGGAGTATTCAGATCCTTTACTGAAGTAAAAGTATCAATATTACAAAACAAACAAAAAAGGTTTGATTAAAAGTCTGAATCTTACTTAGAAGTAAAGTATTATCAGCTAAATGTACTTTAAGTATCAAAGTATACAGATGATTTAGGGTTATATTAATATATTAATTATTATTATTACTGATGCATTAATATATAAGCAGCATTATAATCTTGCAGATGGCCGCGGTGGAGCCGGTAATAACTACTTTATGTACTGCTGTGTAGTTTAATCTATACATCAATATACATGAGATATATATATATATATATATATATATATATATATATATATATATACAATAAATCATATTTTATAAAATGATCATATGTTTAGTTTGCAAAATAAATAATCTGCAAAGTGACTCAAAATGTCAGATAAATAGTAAAAGTACATTTCCATCTTAAAGGTAATGGAGCTGAAGTATGAAGTAAAATGAAAATGTTTACTTTCCACGTAATTAGCTGGACACACGAGGGATGTGCACAGATCAATTGTTTATTGTTATTATTATGGCTGGTCAACTAGAAGACATTTAATATATGACACTGTCAAACAATTAAAATGTCCTTCATGACTACTTTAAAAGATCATATCAGGAATGCATTTTAGGTTATGTATATGTGAAATAAATGGAAGGAAGTTGTCTTCATTCCAGAAGCAATTAGTTGCGGTACAAGAGAAATGCACTTTGGATATTGGCAGCCAGCCTTGGATTGATCATTGCCATTATGTGCCTGCATTTCCCTACGTTATAATATTCTGTATCTTTAGATTGCTTTTGTCTGAGCACATTATATTTTTGTAGAGTTTTGTTAAGTATTTTAAAGTCAATTGAATGTATAAATAATTTTAAGAATAAGATAATCAGTGTATGGTAAAATCTAAGTTTAATTTTCTTTCATTAAACACTTAGAAAAGGAGTAGATGGCTCCCTTTTTTTTAGTCTGACATACCTTTTTTTATTTATTAAAGTGGACTACCCTCTTACAGTAAAAAGACAAAAATGCCCCCAAATCAGTAGAAAATATAATAGACATAAACATATTGTTCATGTCTGTTTTTGGCCTCAGCAGATGATTTCAGCATCACTTCAGATCATTTTAGAGGCCTTATTGTGCAGCGCTTCATGAAATAAAACGTATAGTAATGTATTAGTGTAGCCAAGTGAGAAAACTCTCCTGCTTGCTGCTTCACTATCTGTAGGTTAAAAAGTCTCCATGACTGTGTAGTGGGAATGTGCTCGGCTGGCAGCAGCAATGTGAACATACTCCACCCTCCATCCCATTCTCCTGTGCCAGGGCCGGGCATTCCTCACCCCTCCAATAGCCGGTTAGTACCCGCTCTTTTTCTCTTTCTTTCTCTTTCTGTTGCACACAAACACACAGAGACTCACTCTTTTTTTGTCCCTATGCGACTACTTCAGACCAACTATTTCCTTCCTTCCTTCCTTACTTGCCACATACATTTCTTCATTTCCTCTTTGCAGCCGTCCCATCCGTCAGTCTTTCTTCATTTCCCTTTCCTTCCTTCCTTCCATCTTTTTTCCCCTCCAACAACCCCTCCATCTCCTTCGCTCTCCCTCCTCAGCTGCTCTCTCATTTGGGTTTATTTGCATGGCGGAGCGTAAAGGATGCAGACAGTGTGAGCAGGGCCAGCTGAGTCCTCCTGTGCCCATCCAGGCCAGGGCTGAGATTTGTAATGCTAGACAACACTCGGCAATACAGGGATAAAACCTCGGCCGCCGCAGACAAAAAGAGCCTTGTTTTTTCTTTTCCACCGCTTATTGCACTTCTTGCATGGAGGCGCAGAATTCTCTGGGCCATTTCTTTTAGCGGGAAGAGGAATGATGATTGAGAGGAAAAAAGTAGTTCCACCGAGTTTGACATATGGTCTTGGTGCAGAGTATATTTTGTGTAAGGCCAAATGAGTATTTAATTTTCACTGCAGTAGAGGGCGGTGAGAGCAGGAGATATGCTGCAGGAGTCAGAGGGAAGAGTGGCAGCAGGACTGAGGCCTTTGTTTTTTATTGTGTTGTGCTTTTTAGCTGTGCAGTGTTTTTTTGTGCACTGCTGGCAGTGCTTTGAGTCTAAAATTTGGCTTATCATTTAGGTATAATAGTCACTCAATTCTCCAGCTCAGCTATTTGCTTTTCTTTATTTCTTCCATCTATTTGATTGACCGTCCGTAGTTCTTTTTGTGATCTTGTTAGGCCTTAGTAGTTTAACTGTGCACAGTAGCTTTGCAAATTTGTACATTTTGTAAATAGCACAATAAAGTTGTCTGAATGAGCTGCCATTTCCCTTTGCATTGTTTTCTCCTTTTTCCTTAAAGGTCCGTGAATGTCTTTCTGTTTCACCTTTACTTCTGAGGACATTTGTTATTTTCACCTTGGTCCACCCTGAGTTATATTGCTTCAGTTTATTGTAACGATCATCATTTGTAACAACATTATTTTGCTTTACAAATCAGAGTGTTTTGAGATTTTGATTTGCGGACCGAGAAGGGAACATTTATCTCAGTCATGTTGTGCTACATAGACAGGCGCGTCAAACATCTGTTTGATTTCCAAATTGCTCAGACACCATATTTACTCTGTAACTACTTCAAAATAATCTGAGACGGTTTCTTATATTGTTATCCTTATTATGCACTTCAATATCTAGTAATTACTTTGATAAAATGTGTGCCTGTTGATTAAAGATGGCTGTTTACGTTTCTCTAAACTCGTAAACACTTGGTGCCAAATCCGTCTTTGATAAGTGAATATTTGTCTGCTACAATTTATAACCAGCAATTAATCGCCTGGTCTCTTCTCTGATAGTTTTTAACATGTCAATCACGGCTTGCATGCAGTTCTATTCCAACCCGGGATCTTAAACTTGTAATTTTTAGGAAAGAATCATTTTAAGGTTTACAGACTTTAGAAAAAAAAGAAGAAAAAAATGTCCCTCCATGTTGTCTGAACTCTGCCTGCCTGATCCCAGAATGTGCCCTTCTCCTCTTACTTAGTGAGCTTTAGGGAACATATTGGCCACATAATGTTGGGTCTTAAAACAGTGTGGTATCAGAGCCGTTGTGGTCTGCAGTAATGGCTGGTTTAGAGGGCTGTGGTGAGATCCACCACTCAGGGCTTCTATTAACCCAAAGCTCAGCCTAATTGACAGTATAGGTTGCTTTAAATGATCAGGGCTGACCCACGCCAGCAACTTCCCTCCACTTGGTTTTTGTAACTTTTGTAACATATTGAATTTATTTTTTAGATTTTAATTTTTTCTTCCAAAGAACTTTTAAAAGGAACCCAACTTGTTAACTTTTCCTTGGGGGGCTCCTTTTTTATTATTATTTAGTTTTGATCATATAGCCTAAATCAACCATTTGGGTTATTTTATTATTGTGTCCCCTGTCTCTACAAAGTAGAAGAAAAAAACGTAATGGCTGTGGTGGTTGAGATGTGGCTTTATGTTTTAAGACATTTCATCACCATTATTTGAAGAAGAAAAAAAACATGCCATAATTGAAATGAGGTCAATAAGCATATGGTGCCTCAGCATCAGTGCAAGGGAGTATACATTATTATTTAAGCCACATTCATAGACAAATGCAAGTAGGTTTCCTCAAATTGTTTTCAAATGGGCAGAGTATTTGGTCCATAATTGTTCTAATAAAACAATGTATAGCTTTTAACAGACAACTTCACCGTTTCCCGTCCATACTTTATTTATTATTAATGATGTCGCGTTTTTCTTGTATATTTAATACTTTAATGTCCAGCCACACGCAGTTCAGGTGTACTTCTGGCCTATTCTTCGAAATTCCTCATAAATGATAAATGTACCTTATATAGGCCAGCTAAATTTACCGCGATTATGTGAGTGTTGTTAATTACTGGACAATCTTTGTTGGTTCTCTGTGCAGTTTACCCGCAGATTTATTCCACAGGTAAATGCACTCATAAGCAATTTTTTTTTCCTGCAGTTTTTTGATTTTTAAAAATATGTTTGCGGGCCATTTCTTAAAACGTAGGCTACTTTACTTGAAAAAGCCTCGCACTGCATATTTAGTGGTCATTTGTATGTCAAATAGACACCTGTCAGTCATGCTGAGAAAAAGGTTGTTTTCGATTTATAGACTGGACAACCATGCTACACATTTTGCTCGTTCTCCAAACACGTTTTGCTCGATTCATGTTTTCTTTTCTTTTTTTCCTTTTTACATTTTTTTTTTTTTTTTTTTTTTTGTAGTAAATCTGTCTGGCCTTCTGCAACTTCCGGGCTTTAGTTGCTGGTGCTGAGTACACAGTGCGGTCGAACTGTACAAACTGTTATTTGTAAATGAATTAAGAGTTAAGAAAAACAAGTCGTGTCGTGGGATTATTTGGGGTTTAGAGGGACATTTTGGTGTTTTTCCAATCAACTGGTCATTCTCCAAACAGGCCGTCGGGCATGTGTGAGCCTCCCAGTCACCAGCATCTGTAAAAAGACACCAGAATTAATATTCAAACAAAATGAAAAGAAAAACAAATTTAGGAAGGTCATGGTATAAACTGTGAAAATTATACAATCGCTGGAGGCTGATGTCATTCAATAAGTAAATCATCACAACGTGTTGATTATGAATTCTAGGCTGTATTTGATCTAATTATTATTATTAGTGTTGTTTAATTTCTATATTATTACTACCCTCAGTGCGATTGATGATTTGTTTATATTTTTGTGGGAAAGTATAGCCTGCTGATAATTATTTGAATGCACCTTTAACCCTTCACCAACTCTATAGGCAGAACTACAGAATAATTCATTATTCATCATTAGCATAACTAACTGCTGAACTTGTCACTACTGCAACTTGTAGTTTGATTCTGATGTCCCAACTAATGACCAGGGTTCATCTTACAAATAATAAAAGTTAAAAGTTAAAAATGTTTATTATTATTTATTTTAAATAATCAAAATTCAGAAAGGATTTTTGCGGTCATATGTGTCACAAAAAATAGACTCACGTTTGAGCTCATGCACATTTATAGTCACTTTTTAAAATGAATAAAATTGATGTATAATAAGACAATTTTATTTTGAAAAAAAAAGATCTCACTTGGAAAAAGAATGGCCTTTGGCTAAGTGGAGACTGCAGACTTTCACCTGTCATTTGTTTGAGAGAGTTTAGGCTTTGTGTTATTAACAGAATCAGCTTTTGATTAAAGGGTCTTTTGGGTCCCCATTTTAAACATTAAAACAGTGACACCAATTAAAACGACAAATTGTATCTCCCTGCTGTTAAGCAAATGGACCCTCTGTTGCCTCAGATTAGTTTTCTTTTCTTTAACGCCCAAAATCCTCACGTCATCCCACCACGGACACACTGTCGTGTTAATGGAATCATCCAAATTGGGCCGAAACAAAAACTTAAATCACAAATTCAGTGACTTGAATAATTGATGTGGCCAAATGTGTGGGGAGGTCAACATTTAATTATTGATAAGCCGTCATGTTGCAGGAATGTCATTAGACGTCTGCTTTTTCAAACAAAACAAAAAAGACGGATAACGACACAGGCACAACTGCGAATAAATACGTTTTACACGCAGACGCAAGCTCACCGCCCTAAAGTACCACCAGAACTACATCCAATAGGCCTATTTCATTTCATAATGTAATCACAATGCCTTGATTTAAACGAAGTGTTTATATTAGTTTTGCAAAGCCTGAAATGTGAAATATGAAACAAAAAGAAGTGCCATCGGATTAGCCTGGGGTGGGTTTTCGACATGTGTTTATTTTTTAGTTGAATATTTTCTGAAATTAGCCTAGTGTTTACGTTTTCTTGGGATTGGTGAAATCACTTTTATGAAGACATTTTTCAGGGACTATTTTCTTTTGTGTCATTCTTTTTTTGGGCACTGCCACAAGTCCTGTTGGACACGTAATGCTCCTCATCCCAGGACAAAACCCGGTTACGTCACTAACAACACTCAGTGTCTTAATTTGAAACTCAACTAACGTCTTGAACTTCCCTTTGGCCTTTTCCCTAAATAATCCGAGAGGACGTCCGCATGTCGTGTTTTTCTGTTGCCTTGGACGGGTCTGTTGCTCCTGCTGCTACAACTGCAGGCATAGTCTCCAGCAACTATCAGCACTTTCATTAGAAACAGCACATTTTGTGTCCTGGAGTCATTTCCCCAAAGTCAGATCTTTTATGGCTTCCACTATATGTCTGCACTCTGTATCTCAGTCACATTTAATCCTGTTGCTTCCACTGAGTCATTCTGCTGGGAGACACTGTGACAATAAATCTGTGTTAGGAAAGTGTTTCATAGAAGCTTTAACGTTGCCATTACACTTCTCGCCATTATGAATAACAGTAATAATTCTAAGACTAAAATATGGAAAGTCCTCTGAACCTCCTCATATTCACTCAACTTCTGGGGACACGTGGTAACTCACTGGCTTTTGATATTTTGAATGTGATCAGCTGCATGAAAATCACTGGCACTGAGTGACTAGACTTTCCTTACATGAACCCAGTGAACCCTTTTGCTTGATCTTTGCTCCAGATTGTGACATTAAAAACTACGTAAATCAAACTCGGAGCAGCTCGGGTCATGCCCAGCCGTGCCCACAGTGCCACTCTTGAAAGCTCCATGCAGGCGGTAGGTAGGAGCCAGTGCAGCCCTAATCCCCGCCGTCCGTGATTTAGCCCTTGGTCCTCCTAATTCTCCTAAAGCCCCAGCTGCTCCCCTGGCCGCTCCGCTCTCTCCGCGACAGACTGCACACCGCTCGCTTTATTAATAATTCACCCAATAATTCACCAGTTCGACGCTACCGGCTGAAGCACCGTCCCCCACCGTCACTGTAAACAACTGCCACAGTTCCCCGTCTATTAGTTTGTGTGTGTGTGTGTGTGTGTGTGTGTGTGTGTGTGTGTGTGTGTAAACAGGACGCACGTTGCTGAGGTGAGCTATTTAGTGGCTGATATTTTGTGGGGAGGGAAGTGGTGGCTATTTGTCGCCGCTGCCGGAGCGCACGGCGAGCTTCCATTTTACGCACCGAGGCATCCAGAGCCCCGCCGGAGCCCGGACCGACTACGCGTCGCTGCGCAGGCATTCTGCTATCGGCGAGGCTGTAGCGATCTGAAGAAGCGCAACGCAAGCTGCTCTTTCATCTCGTCAGCTTTGAGGAGGAGGCGGCGAGGGACCAGGGGTGTCCCCCCGTTTGTGTGTAACTCCGCGTGCGTGTGTTGTGTGTGATTGGAACAAGAGAGAGAGAGAGAGAGAGAGAGAGAGAGAAGAGAGAGAGAGAGAGAGATACGAGGGTAAAACAGATCGGACGCGCGGCGCGGGAGACAGCCGCTTTTGGACACGTTTTGGAGACAGAAGCTGCCCGACTGCAAAGGCTGCACACGGAAAAATAATATAAACAAAACTTACTTTGCATGACCTCTTACGTCCATTTTTTTTAAGTGTTATTTTGTATTATTTCGGGGAGCTTTTAAGCGTCTCCCAATCTGCTGGACAAGTTTGGCCGCTGAAGCACGCACCTCGGGACTCTGACGCAGACGTCTCTCTGACTTCTCGCTGCTGGACATGGACGCATCTGAGGCCAAACTGCTGTAGACGGAGGGTTCGGAGCCGCTGTCCTCTTTTCCTCCTATCTCTGCAGAGTGGACCCACTTTTGAAAGAGCGTGTTTTGTTTTTTTCTATCTGGGCCTAAGGCCGACTTGTTTAAAGGTCCTTTTTCTGCTTCCGGCAACAGCGAAGAGACCAAGTCTTCCTCCCTCAGCCCTCACTCCCTCTCTCACTTTTTTGGAAGCTGAACTTTTAAAGGAAAATGGGGCATTGAGAGGGTTGGCAGATCTCCCCACCCTATAATGGTACGTGCTGTGTAACTCAATAGTTCGCCTCTGTTGGGTCTATAGGGTGAAGTCTATAGGACGGAGCATTAACATCGCTTGTGTTAAAGTGAATCCCTGCTGTTAGTTTGAGGGTTTTCATTTCTTTGTAGAAGATCAGCACTTTGCTAGACGCGCGGAGTGCGGGGCCATAGATGACGACACAACGCACCTGTGTTAGTGTGTAGATTCATCTTGCTGGCCTGCCAATTTGGATAATTATGAAGCATCTCAACTCACATTGATTGACCACATTTTGACAAAAATTAATGAATATTGAATATGCTGGTTGCCCCATATTACTTGCAAAATCACAACGATGTGTTTTAATGCAGCTCTTGTTTTATAGTAGCTATAAAATGTATATTCTTTGTGAACCTAACTTGCCTTGCTCGTAATTCCCTTAAACCTCCCTCAACATAATAACGTTGTAATAAGTAGCCTATATGTCTACTATGATACAGGGCTAAAACACATTTTGTTCCTAATTCAGACTGTTTTAGCCTCACTGATGGGTTAACATTGTGCAGGCTGAATTGTTTGCACAAGCGTTTGAGTAGCCCAGTAAATACAGATTGACAAAGTGGAGGCTGATCTTCCTTCGCAGCCCAGATCAAACAGAATAAAGCACACATGCGAGCGCAGACTGCGGAGATTTGAAAGCCCAGTATAGCAATGTGCGGTATTCATCATTATGATGATGACATTCTGAAAGCATCCTAAATCCGTGTGGCGCAGGGTTGCTGCACCGTTCTCCACCTTGCACCCGGACTGTCTTTTCTGTCTGACGGTGGCTTTTTTTTTTTTTTTTTTTTTTGTATCAATGGGCACTTCATTTGCGTAGTTGATGACACTTAGAGCGACTACAAGGGGGTGGGGAGGTGATGTGACACACAGACCGTCTTTGTACCCCCAGAACAAGTGCGAAAGCAGCACGAATAATAAGAGCACCTCCGTGTATTAAATGCTGTTTAGAAAATCAAGAGGAAGAATCTCTGGTCTAATGATGATCTGATTATATTTTGTATACCCTGCAGCATTTATTTCATCAGATGATTACTAAAGAATTCCTTGACATTAAACCGTCTCTGTGATGTTGCATTTCAAAGAAGCTTTTTAATTATAATGACCTCATAGTATAGTTATAATGGCCTAAATGTGTGACCTATATTAGAATTGATCTTCATTATCAGCCAAAGAGATTACTGTTAAGGTACCATAATATGACATGTATATAGCTCACAGGTTGTTCCGTTGAGCTCTTGGTTTAACAAAGACCTGTTCAAATATTCTGAGGTAATGATGGGAAGCTTTTGTAGAAACATAGAAATTCTTTACTTTAGAGGGGATGAATGCAGTATGCACATGCCAGAAATTATTCAGATTTTCTTAGCAATGCAATATTCCTATTGCACCAAATTATATGGCTAATTCTAATGGTAAAATGTAATGGTTTATACAGACTGAAACGCTATCTGGATATCATTTTTGAAATGACAATGTCTTTGTCTCACCAATAAAAACATTCAAAATAATAAACAACAAAGACACATAAATGTCAGCAATGCAGCAACAAATGTGCAATAGTTGCTACAGCTTATGCAAATGAAAACTCCAGGCACAAGGATATTTTATTGCTGTTTATTCATTATTAACAACTAAATCATATACGGTTTGGTTTTAAATATTGTCCAGACACTCAAATTCAGACTGGAGGGGACTTTTGAGTGTCATTAACAAAATGCACAAGCGTCTTGTATATAAAGTAAAATTATTATACAGAGCATCTATGACAAGTTTTCATTCAGTCTGCCTCTGCTCAATTATTGTCATCAAGGAACTTTACAGGAGCAACTTGATTTCAGTTCCCCAGATGACAGACACATTGTTCGCTCATGTGAAAACATACTTTTAGGTGTTTTAAATATCAGTTAGAAGAATAATAACTTAATTACGGAGCTCACTTGCCAAAAATGTTTGTGATGATATGACACTGAGTCATATCTACACAGCACAAACAGGCCTTGAGTGGTTCAAAATGTCACACTTCAGGACACATGTGATTTGTGATGTCAGCTGAACAATTGTCTGTCTTCCTAAGGTGAATGACAGGTTAGACAATGGTTCACAATTGGCAGTGATATTACAATACTCACTTTGTTTTGATAGTGGGTCTGTAATTTTACAGTTGGTTGCACTGCAGTTGTTGCAGAGAAAACCTGCCAACCACAGAACCTGTCAGTCACATCAAAGCCAAGACTGTTATTGGTGCCAAGCTGGGAGGTGGGCGTGAACCGTACAATGTATTTAAGTACATTTTTTAGAGTATCATTTCAGTGAGTTGGAAGTGGGTGAGACTTTTGAAATGAGCTCAACATGCTGCCTTATTGAGTCATCCTGAGTGTGTGTATGTAATGTAACTCTATGCTTCCTGGTCTTTGTGGTAAACTCTGCTGTATTAGAACCATAACCACAAGAAAATCTCCCCATGGATCAGTCCTTGTGTGACACAAAGGGCTAATTGTACCAGTCCAAACCTCATTGTTAAATGCACATAGCCAGTGCGGCGAGGCCTTAACTGAGTGTGGTTCGGCCAATAAAAAAGCATGAATAAGGATCCATGTAGGAAAAGGGATGCCAGTGGCGTTGGGTTACCTAGTGTATGGAGGTGGCGTATTGGTGCGAGCAGTGCGGCAGCGAAATGTTGCAGCCCGGGAAGTTCAGTGTTACAATTGGCATGGTGTTTATCTGAAGGCCAGCCTGTCGAGCAAGATCAGTAGTTGACAGGCGGGGTGCCAGGCGAAGTGAATCTCGGGGTGTGTCACAATGTACGCTCTGTTCAAACTTGTTTCACCATAACAGTTTTGGTTAAAGAAGGTATTTATTTTTTTACCTGGAGTCGGGACAGCTATTGTTAAGGGTGGCGTAGTTTCTATCTATTACTCAGGAATTAAAAAGATTTAACCTCACCCAGCTGATTTGCATATAAGCACCTTTGATTGGAAATTCCACTTCGTACACTTACACTTACACTTACACTACATACACTTCAACCATGTGTATGTGACACATAAAAGTTGAATTTCCTGCATGAGTGGAATGTGTTTTGCCTCAGTCATGTGAAATAATGTTATACTCCTGCCTCCTGCAGTCAGGCCTCCTTAACAGAAACTGTTCACCACGGCGTGAACAGTTTCTGCCTCATGCCTTATACAGACCCCACCGTTTACTATTGTGTAAATAAAACACAACTGCACAATTAAGCCAAATGCAGTCTTTAGCACTGCATCTTGGCTGTACTTCTGACCCAACAAAACCTTCAGGACCCACAAGTGGAGTGAAATAATTAGCCCCACTCTGCTCAGCCATCCATCTATCCTTCTTTTTTTAATGCAGCCCCTCAGTTTCTCATCTTCTTTCCTATTCTCCCCGTTTTTCCTCCACCCCCCGAGATGGCTGTGTGAAAAATTGTATTTTTCCAACATTTCTCCCCGAGGTAGCTTTGGCAGGAACTCACACGGCGGCCATTTCTGCCTTTCATACACCCCTCACACACCGTGGAACAGATCGCCGGTGCGGCCGGCGTCTTTGAAGTGGTTGCCATCTCACGCAGGTTGGCTGGACTCTCTCCTTCTCTCTCCCCATCCCCCCGTTCTCATCCAGCCTTAAACTTGGCAGTGTTATTTTCAGCCACCAAATCATGATGATAAGACACAATGGTGGTGATAATAATTGTAGTTTTTAGTAGGGCTGCCCCCTCTTAGTTGATTAGTCGACTAATCGGTCGTTTTGGTCTTAGTTGACTAAGATTTCTTTAGTCGATAAGTCATTTTTTATGCTTATTCATGCTTGATTACTCATTTCCAAGCAACTTATGAGAACATTTCTGGTGAACACAAGATTTAAAGTGGTGCTTTTGCAGGATTAATTTTGGAGAAACTCAGTTTTACAGATGGTTAATTAACTACATTTATATTGCGCTTTTCTAGTCTTAACCACCTCTCAAAGAGCACAGCTCTGTCGATTAAATCGACTAATCGATTAGTCGACAAAATCATATAAGTTTTAGTCGACTAAGAATTTCTTTAGTTGAGGACAGCCCTAGTTTTTAGAAGATGGACTGACAGCGATGATAGTGCTTGTGGTTGATGCTTGTGCAGCAGCCAGTTTCTGGAAACGAGGAGAGGGCCGCACCAGGTGTGTGAGAAGTGTACGTTTTTGTGTGTCTAGGTGGTGAATTAGTGCGTATGCATGTGTATTTGTGTGTAACTGCAAATGTGAGATGCAGAGAGACAGACAGAGAGGAGGATCATTGATATGTTGCCATTCATGTGCTTTAAAATGGAGCCATCTGAGAAAAAATTCCACCATCAGGGCCTTTCAAACACAAAGCTCTGTGGAGGTGTGAGTGTGTACGTGTGAGTGTGTGCACGAGTGTGAGCAGGTTTCGGAGATCTCACCTCCAAAGAATTTGGCCGTATGGTTGTCAACATATAGAGAGAGAGAGAGAGAGAGAGAGAGAGTGAGCTAAGGAAAGACTGTGTAAGGTAGTGAGGGAGAAAGTGAAAGAGAAGTGTCTTCTTTTGTCAGTGGAGGCAGCATGAAAGGCAGATTAAAACGGATCCTATACCCCTACCTTCAGATGGCAGACAAAAAAATAAAAAATCCTCCATCACATCCCCTATTCCACATATTTGTGGAGTGGGAAAATCTGTCTTAATTAACACATTTGCATTGGGTGATGATGGACTCCAAATAGGTCACTGACTCAATCTACCGCCTCCGAATCTTCCCTCTAAAATGTTAATTAAGGAGGGCTTTGAGATTTTTTCGCTCAGGGCTGGCCATATGGGCCGGGCATATGCTCTATATATATAGTACAATATATAATTCATACACTGCTGCAGGAGAGAGTGTTTGGGGGCCTGGAGTTTTTTGGGGTTTACTACAAAGGGAGTCAGTATGTTCTGGCCTCCCCAGTGGCAGGTACAGAGCTTAGCCTATTCAGTAGCTTCATGTTATTCACTGTTGCACAATGGGATTGAGGTTCATCAACACCTGTTTTGTTGGCTGATGACATAAAGAGGGCATTTTGATTCCTCTTTGTTGGATGGTTAATATAAAATGAGAGCAAATGATCTATTGTTGGTGTGCTGTTTGCTTTTTATGTGTGATTTACATTGTTTCAAAGAGCTCCTTGGGTCAAGTTAAAGGATGAGTAATATTGAGATTCTCTGTACATGTATGTACAAAGATAATTAAATAGTCAGTGTGTTTCCTCACATACTCCCAGTTGAACCAGTTCTCCCAGTGCCATCCTGCCAGACACCCATTCACCAGCAGAATTAGGCAGTGGCAGCCAATGAAATCAGTTCTTTCCCACCCGCAGCTTTTTGGGTCCGGCTCAGCCAATCAGAAGAGGCTTGCTAGTGCACCTGACCTTGTTTCTGGCCAGACGCAGCCAATCGCAGAGGCTCCAGCACACCTGATGCATTGTGGTCGGCTTGCTGGTGCAGACCCCCACACAGGTGCCACGGATCCAGGCCATTATTCTGAGCGCTGGCCAATCTGATGCATCGTCTCATTATCAGACACATGCGGCCTGGCAGACTTTGAGTGATTGCATTTTGTGTGTGTGTGTGTGTGTGTGTGTGTGTGTGTGTGTGTGTGTGTGTGTGTGTGTGTGTGTGTGTGTGTGTGTGTGTGTGTGTGTGTGTGTGTGTGTGTGTGCGTGTGTGTGTGTATGTGTGTGTGTGCGCGCGCGTCTGAGGAACTCTGCTACCCTTTCCCAAAATGCTTTGCAGCCTTATCAGCAGGCCTCTCTCAATCCGTTCCTGGCTTCATCCTCTTCTTGAGACTCAACAATGGGCACTGTGTTGCCCCCTTAAGGAGCTGGAGGCCTCGGTTATAAAAATAAAAAAACATGTTTATGGACTAATAAAGATGATTAGAAATTGCACAATTGCAGAAAAATGGAAGGTTTGCAAGCGCAGATTATCTGCAATAAAAAGCTGAGGGGAGAGAGGGAGAAAGAGAGTTAGCTGTACAGACCTCTCATTGCGAAGGATATGAATAGCCTTTGTTTTCACCACAACTCAGGGCTGTGTGGTCTGCCAATGTCTGGCTCTTATTATGGGGTTTGTGTCTGCGTAAGTGGCATGCACGTGTGCGTTGGTGTGTGTGTTGCTGTGTGTTTGTGTGCGAGGCCGAGAGCACATGGGCGAGGAAAAAATGCATATATTCGTGCAGGTGATTACATTTTCAGGAGGGTGAGACTATATATATGTGTGTGTGCACTTAAATGTTTCCACACACCAGATACACTGTTTTCTCTCTGCTCCTGTTCAGCTAAATAAATGTGGCATGGGGTCTTGGGCTGGCACAAGTGTGTGTGCACGCTTTTTTATCCGTTAAAGTTGTGAAATGGAATAGGATTTCACAGAACGGCACAGCGGCTGTGGGATTTGGGGCTCCCTTCGGCTAAGTAGGGATAGGTTGATCCAATCAACGGCAGAACTGCAAGGAGAGCCCATTTCACAGCTCCGGGCCTTGCCAGAACCCTGCCTGCCTGCCTGCTTGACTTAGAATACAAATGAAGCTCCCTGAATGCACACTTGCACACATGCACGCTGGTACTACAGACAGTCTGGCTGGGGATGTATAGCGCAAGAGTTGTTAGCAGGCGCTGTGCTTTCTGTAAAGAAATGACACTAGTAGGGGTTGTAAGGCTGTCTCATATAGTACAGGTACATTTTAGGATTGTCTCACAATGGGGAAGCAAGAAAATATGTGTTTGATCTTTGGGGTTTCAGGACACGATTGGTCAAAAAATATCCTTCTGGATTTTAATATATTCTCAGAATTTTTTTAACTGTATTATTTCTGAGGACCAGTGTAGCTTAATGTTTGTTGGAGAACAGCCAATGTCAGATATACATTTCAATGATTTCAATGTTTGAATAAATTGTATTACAAGTGTATTCATCTTACTGGAAATGTATACAAAGCAACAGGTTCATGCATCCGCAAAATTAGCAAACGCTAGAATTTCTGGTGCCTAAGTAAGTGTAAAAAAATAAATGGCTAGGATCTGCTTCCTAAGAGTCGTTCATATTATGACAAAATCACTGTACTATTAAATCCATAAAAGTGTAATTGAATAACCATCATTTTGTTTGTTTTTTAGGCTACTGACACCTACCTGGTGAACGACGATCCTTCTAGAGGCCAAGGGATGCCTGAATGTTTCCTGGTGTCTGATACATATAGGGTAAATACACACACACACACACACACACACACACACACACACACACACACACACACACACACACACACACACACACACACACACACACACACACACACACACACAATATGTATTTCCTGGACAAACAAGCACAGTCCATTAAAAATAATCTATTATTTCCTATACAAATATTTTGCACAGTTGAGAGAAGGAGGGCAAAAGATTCATCAGAGCATTGTTGGAGAATAATTTTTACAGTCAGACATCACCATGGGGATGATAACAACTATATCATTTCCATTCTTCAGATCTTGAATTGGAGGCTCTGAGGTTAATGTGTCCAGGAAATAAACACACAGTTTTGAGTGTTGACATTCTGCCCATTAGCATGATCATCTATCCACTTCCTTTAAAATCTCCCACATGTCATCATGGACGTCCTGAACTCATCTGTTAACCGTGCTGATGTGTGGCAACAGTGCCCTACCAAAACTCTGTATTTCCTCAAAATGTCAGCTTTTCTGTGACTAGTATTTTTACAAGGTTTAATTTATGCTTTGCAGTAGTTTGACTTTGTTGCAGAGTCCAGCCACATGTTCCTCACGCAGAGGACAAAGCCAGTAGCAGAGAACAAAATAAAATGCAAAACATAAAAAAAAAAAAACTGAAGATATAAGATTTCTTTTTGCACGACACTTTCTGTGTGTGACACGTCCTGCATGTGGTCATTTTCATATAACAACAGCACATCGTCTTTCAGGTTGAGTTTACAGACAACTGTTTGACTGCCTGAAAAACGTCCCCTTTGGCCTGTGTGCTGTAATCTGACATGTTGAATTAACCGCTTAAATTAAGAAATGATGACATCAGACTAGAAAAATAAATCTGTACCTTTTCTTCCTGTTGAATACAAACACGGTGGAAACGCAGTAATTCAAACCGGTCGGAGTAAAATGTATATGCAGCTATTGCACACAGTAAACACATAAAAAGCAGCAGGCGTAACACATTGCTCCTCACACACACACTCAGATTGCAAACAGATCCAAAGCGTCTCTGGGATCCACACTGTGTATGATATGCTTGTTAGCCATAACGGCCAGTCAGCTATTTCTTTCTGACTGCATATGCCTGTATGCATTTGACTGGCGTGCTCCATCCCAGAGCACACATCAACAGCTTACTCAAACAATATTTACACTGTACGGCGTAAAGGGTACACTTACACACATTTTCCGTTCACATATTCCCTGCCTTTTGAAAGGCAGCCTCAACCACCTGTCTCGCACATTTAGCATACTAATGGCAGTATCAGTATGCTACATCACTTTCAATATTTAATGGCCTGGCCACAGGCGATGGTAAACAACAAGATATGGGTAGTGCTGCGTGTCATTGGGAGACCACAACATGCTAACTTTAGACGCAGCATATGGTTTTCTCGTGTTCTTTTTAATGGCAAACGTCTCCGAAACTACTAGAGCCCTGCACGCTCGAGGGGCTTTCATAGGTGACGGTCGGACAGGACTGTTTGTTCACGGGCAGAGAGAGAGAAAGAGAGAGAGAGAGAGAGAGAGAGAGAGAGTGAGAGTGTGTGTTTGGAAAGAAAACCTGAGTGTCAGTGTTTTGTAACTTCTGTGGTTGCTATAGTTTGTTACAGCCAAGTTGCCTGTATTGAATACTGAGATGGATGCCTCGGCCCAGACTGCAGCCAGAGACAAAGACGGCCAGTAAAGGCAGACAGACGAAAGGGACAGTGTGTGTGATTAAGACGGCCGAAAGAGAGAGGGAACAGCAAAAAGATTATAAGATAGAAAAAGAGAAAAAAAAGGTCACTAAAAAGAACCACTGAGAACTAGAAAAGGGGTTGGACAGAAAGAGGGAAAGCGAGGGAGCACACAAAGGCATTGGGGTTTGGGCCTGTGCCGTGGTGGGGTGTGGTTTGGAAAGAGGAGAGACTCTGGGAAAGGAATAGACTACACCTCAATATGCTTCACTTTGTTGCACTTTTATTTTGTATTTCTTTTTCTCCTTTTCCCCAATCTAATTCTCTTTCTAGTTGCTTGTGCCAGCGTATCTTTGACCACAAGACATTTGTGGTCGTGTGTGTATTTGTGTGTGTGATTTGTACGTGTGTATATGCTGTACATTATATGCATGTGTGTCTGTGGTGTGAGTGTCTTAAGTATCCTACATAGGCTGAGGTCTCGTAAAGCTGCACGGCTTCATATCCCCCTGAAAAACTTGGCATTCGAGCGCGGGGGTGACTTCAACCCCCCGAAACCGCACCCTTGCACACACACACACACACACACACACACACACACACACACACACACACACACACACACACGCACACACATTGGGTAAGACTCGTACACACAGACATATGCAGTATAAACACACTTCCAAACACTCTCACTCACACACATGCACAAGGCAGGGGCTTATGTATAATTGCAGGCACTCTGCCTGCATATATGAGTTTGATTAGGCTGAGGAGCAGGGAGCGGGCAAGGATAAAGCCAAGCCTGATTAGAAACAGAGTGTATCGCTTCCATACAATAGCAGTCACAATGAAACTGGTTTAGACCACTTCGTCCAAGTTCAGGTATCTTTTGTCTCCATATACAGTGCACCGGAATATGACTTGGACTGGGCTCGAAAGGAGTACAACGGGAATTCGAGGGGTATCGCAGCTGAATAAATTGCAATAGTTCAGACAGTAAATTTACAACTTTCTGTAATAACTTTGGACTTATGTAGTTCCTTGTGAGCATTCAAGGAGGTTCCTCCTTCAATTGCAAATATAATGTGATGGTGTTGGTTATACATTTCAGACGATGAGTTTCTAACCCTAAACTGACCGTAGTCAGGCGAAATGAAGCTGACAGAGTCGGGCCTCAAATCCAGCCGTCACACCTTGTAAAATGATTTAAACACAAATAAGTTTGGACCACATTTGAGCCGATGTTTCAGCTGCCTCAGACACTATGTCCATCGCACACTTTTAATTTACAGTAACAAATACTCAAGTCAAGAATATTACACTTAAGACACTTGAATTAGTTTACTGTGTGCAGAAAGCTTTGTGTCACCCTCGAGCTGACGGGCTGACAGAATACCACAGCAAAATCTGAGTTGTAAATTTAAAACGTTTGCTTCTATTTTGGTCACACTTGGGTTTGCTTCTGCATTTTCTGCAATGGCAAAGTGAGAATAGACAATTTTGAGGAAATCTGTCTCCTCAATCGTTTGTGTTTGCTCTGTACTCGGTAAGCATAACAATGTAACAAGGAATATTAAAAGAATACCACAAGAGAATAAATAATAGCAAATAAGATAAGTGTCTTTAAGTCCCTGTTCACTCACCACAGAGTAACAAAAGCAAACTGTAGGTTGTGAGGCAAAAATGTTAACTATGTTTAATTTGTCTAAACTGGCACTTTGGATTTCTATCTATCTATCTATCTATCTATCTATCTATCTATCTATCTATCTATCTATCTATCTATCTATCTATCTATGTATTCTATTCTATTCTAGTCAAAGAGGCTTTATTGGCATGGGAAACAGTTTACATTGCCAAAGCAATTGTGAAATAAAAACAAAAATGTACATACAATAGGTTAAGATGTACTAGAATAAAGTGAAATATAGTTTAATGTCTATCTATCTATCTATCTATCTATCTATCTATCTATCTATCTATCTATCTATCTATCTATCTATCTATATACATAGATATAATCTTAAATTATTTATTATTTGTCATATCAACACCAGATGAAGTAAAAAACGTGGCAACATTATGACTACATGTTGGTTGCAAGAGAAGAAAAGCACAGAAGAGTACATTCCCTCGCAAAATAAATGGAAATCCTGTAATAAATACAAGCAGGATAAATAAAGATACCACTGCAGAACTGTACGTGCAGGTGGAAATTTTAGGAAATATTCTATTACACATATCATAGGAATGTTATCAAATAGGCTACCATAAAACACGATGAGGTGACTGAACTCACCACTGAGCACCACATGCGCACTATAAGCCTCTACAGCACTGTAGGGATACCGTGTACCTCTCTGGGGTCTCAGCGAAGCATTGGTTCTGTTTTTAAACTATCAAAAATCGAAAGTTTTAGATATAGTTAGGTTTGTGTCGATCCGAAGGAGAAGCGGGGAGGGAGAGAGAGGGAGATAGTTAGAGAGAAAGAGGGAGGGAGGGAGAGAGAGCAGCAGAAACTTTCCCCTAAAGTTAGTGCGGAGCTTTCACTGTGAGTGAGGCGGGGTTACAGCCTGGACTGAGCCACAGCGGCTTTGCAATGCGGCACCGCAGCGAACCTCCATCCAACTTTATTATCAACAACTCCAATTTCCATCTCTAGACACAACCATGTACTCCCCTTACTGCTTGACACAGGTATGAAAAAAATCGGCATTTTTCCATGCTCCTCTTCTTTGCTTTTTTTTTCCGGTATGGTGCGCCTCCGGTTTGTTTCTACTGTATGTGGTTACGGTGCTGTGTTGTCTGCCGTGCTGCTGCTTATCATTTGTTGCGTTTTAAGGACCTTTTTCCAGCTCTGCTCTCTTTTCCCCGATAGTGTTTAACTTCCCTCTCGCGCTCCCTCTCTCGCGCTCCCTCTCTCCCCCTTTCTCGTTAATGGCACTCCTCCAACGGGCTTTCTTGTGCGTCTCATTGCGCATGGTTTGGAGAGAAAATGGCGCTTCTCCCAAATCTATTTTATATAAAACGGAGGTTGGAAAAAGGGGAAGAAGGGCTCGGTGCCCCGACAGTTGGCGACTAATTACAGCCACCCTGAGGCAATAATCGGCTTTATCGACAGATATAATAAAGCACGAATCGAGTTTGAATATGGCTCGTTGAGTTGTGGGACGCTTTATTATTTTTTTTATACGGAGGGCTTCTGACTTGCGGCTGTTACGGAGGTCTGCCGGTCGGCGCTGGGGGCCTTTAGGGTCAATGTGTACACATTCATAACTGTCCCTCGTTTAGTTTATTCCACTTCGGAAGCCTCGTTTTGAAATAAAACTCATTTTTTGGGGGGCACCCTGAAGGCGACAGAGGGTAGGGTGCACGTGCATGTGTTATGTGAAAAGTCCGTGCTGCATGGTTGCAGTTTGATTAGGCTAATCACAAAATACAGTTGGCCTTTGAAGAAGCAACGCAGCTGCTATATATGTTACTTACGTTAATTACACAGTCATTACATGAAAGAGAGCACAGAATGGAGCTTCTCACTCACTCGCTTTATGTTGTGCGTAATTTAAAAGTCCGTTTGTGCTAATGGTTCAGTTAGATGTTGTATGCAGGTGATAAAGTCTTAGTTTCTGTTTTACTTGTCTTTAAACAATGTGATAAAATGTGAATATATGATGAAGATATCCTCGTTAAACGCAGGTCGTGTTTTTGTAATGAAATGCACAATGAAAGCCTCCGTTTTGATCTTTCCGGCCTCATCTCCTGTATGCACTTCTGTCACTTATCTTTTTATCAGCTCAAAGACTGGAATCACCCTTAAGCCAGGCCTATATTATATGTATTACAATAAATAATGTTTAAATTATTAATACTTACATACTGAAAACACTGGGCCAGGTTGTCCTTTAAGCATTACAAATGAGATATAGCCTACCCTAGATCTGCTGCTTATTTCTAAGGCTATATACTTACTTCATCGGTATATTTATTCATTTTCTCTATGTGCTGGATGCGTCAGTGTGTAAATAGTTGTATCTGTAAATTCAACCAACAGCTTACAACAGCAAAGGTCAAGTCATAAATGACCTTTTTGGTTTTTCTTGCAGCAGCCTTTCGCGCAGCTCGTGACTAGGCTACACCTTTAAAGTGATCTTTTTGAAATAAGCGTTAGTTCACAGATGGCGAACATTTAGTGCAGTCACTGCAGAGTTAACAGATGAGAGCCGCAGGCAGGCCGCCGCAGGTCCGTGTTTCTCTCTGCCGCCCGGAATACCACATTTATCCCCATGTTAAAGTCAGTTTTATGTTTCATAAGTGTTTTTCATCATCAAGTTGAATATGACATTTTAACATCAGTGTTTGTCAGACGGCAGTGTGGGTTTTTTTTTGTCTGAGGTCAAGGTCTTCCGTTAGTCAGGAGTTGTACAGTGCATGCAATTTAATTATGCTGGCTTATGCATTATAATTTTTACGCAGTAATTTACACTGTGAAATGATTTTGCATCAAGGAGCCTATTCACAGCTGTTAGCTTTTAGGCCTGGTTCAATGGTTGGTTCACTGTTGCAGGGAGGTCACGGCCGGCAGCCCTCCTCTTGTTTTGCATTGCTGTGCTGTGGGATAATATAGGCTCATATTTATATTTTTGTCGGAATCTTTTTGAGAATATATTAATAGGCTATGTCATGTGATGAAGCAGAACATCTATTCCGCTTCTTAAACACTTATTTGACGAGCTGCGTGGAAAACAGGATTCCTTCTCAGTGTTATTTCAGGCCTTGACCAGACGTCACTGTTTTTTCTCTGAGATATATATATATATATATATATATATATATATATATATGTTCTATATGTATATATGTTATAGTATGTAGAAACAAAAAATTATGTTTCATCACAACACATCACTTTTTTTTATTAGACTACAAAGTCCGAAGCCGTGGCTGCATCAGAATCATTACCATCATTTAAAAATGCTTGTCTTTTTCCATTTCTGTTCCTTTTTTATTTCCTGTCGACGTTTCTGCCCGTCTGTGCGTTTTAAACCGTGAGTGAGACATTTTCTAATCAATAGTCTATTTGATTTGCTCCGTAAAATAAATCCAACATCAGCCCTATTTAACACAGATACTTTTCCAAGCCTGGTGGTATGAGGCAGAGGTTCGCATCGAGTTTCCTCTTTCTTTCCATTAATTAAAATGAATTGGCAGCAGATCCCCTCGCACGAGCGCCGCATGGACGCGTGTTGCCCATATGCGCGATACATATTGATCTGCTTCGGCTGCTGTTATTGCGTCTCCCGGTCCTGCTGATGGATATCAAGCACAGCTGATTCGTTTGCATTCTCTCATATCTCCTTGAGATCCTTCGTGTTTGTATTTAGAGGATATTAACGCCAAGATAACAGCAGTCGAAAATGAACTTGGGGGAAGTGGTCCTTGTGGGCATTATTGACACTGATCTGTTTCACACCTGTAATTTATATTTGACTGGAACACCCGCCTTTGATTTGCTTTAATCGCCTGTTTTAATGGTCTGTGGTTTGTTGCTGCGAAAGGCGGATTGTTTGTTGTTTCTTCGTTTGTGTGTGTGTGTGTGTGTGTGTGTGTGTGTGTGTGTGTGTGTGTGTGTGTGTGTGTGTGTGTGTGTGTGTGTGTGTGTGTGTGTGTCTGTGTGTGTCTGTGTGTGTGTCTGTGTGTGCAGGCACACACATACATGAATTATACTGACGCGCATTATGTATCCTACTTGTAACCATACTGCTATTGTCGTCCATTAAGACTGTGTTCTTCGATCCCATGTAAATAATTTACAAATCACAGAAAACACGCAAAACTGGTGTAAACAATCTACAATGTATTATTAATGCTGATAAAAGCTTTGCTGGAATGGCTGGTAGGTGACGGACCCGATCAGCCAAAAAGTTGTGCCAAACATCACCGGGAGTTTTTTTTTCTTCTTTTTTTTTCTTTTTTTTTTTTTTTAAATTACGGGCTAAGTGTAATTGTTTCACGTCCATGTGACGGAAATTCATTTGCATAAAGTTTTAATGCGGTTTGAAGGTCACGGAGGCCTCGTTAATTAAAACTTTTATGTGCCGCGTTTTGAAATCAATTATTTCAGACTCCAGTTAAGTCCCGCTTATCCAAATGAGATGTGGGCTGCTAATATACAGCACGTCTCACAAACACTGCCAACTTTTGAAAAGCTTTGCTGCAAACTCAAGAGATGTTTAACACTGTGCGGGAGATTGTTTTACTAATGCCCGCACAGATCACACACAAATAAAAAGTTGTATTTGCCTGCTGATTCTTGCTCATACGTGCTTCATGTCCAGTTATTTGCAATTCTAAAGTTTTTTTGTTCTTTTTAGATCAAATGAGTTCTTGAAATTAACTCAGCCTTGCAGATTGGCAAAGCACTTGAAAGTATGCAGTGAAAGCCATACATACTGTAGCCATGCCATATAGCCTAGCTACAGAGAAAAATATGGACATTTTGTAGTCAGTATCTTTGGTGATGGAGATAAAGGCACTTAGCTAACAGTTTGTGAATCAGTGCATATGGAGGAGCATAAAGTGTGGCAATATGTGTGGAGCCCACGCAAGCAGTTTGTAGACTATATAAGCTATTGTCCTAACTATCTTCTAAGTTAAGCACATCTTTCTTTCAGTCCAATTTGGTTGTATTTTCACTTATTCATTAAAACTCACATTCAAGGCCTATCCACACCAGGCCCTGTGTGTGTGTGTGTGTGTGTGTGTGTGTGTGTGTGTGTGTGTGTGTGTGTGTGTGTGTGTGTGTGTGTGTGTGTGTGTGTGTGTGTGTGTGTGTGTGTGTGTGCGTGTGTGTGCGTGTGTGTGTGTGTGTGTCTGTGTGTGTGTGTGTGTGAGTGTGTGCGTGTGTGTGTGTGTGCGCGCGTGTGTACAGTAGGTGTGTGTTTCTTACTCCTGCCCCGTTTTGGGCCGATGGCTCTCCTGCGTCAGCCCTTGGTTCTGGTTTCACTGAGACCGGACGGTGACGGCTGTGGTGCTGGTGTAAGCCGAGGTGGGCCTGCATGATCTGGTAACATACCAAGCCTTGCCGGCATCACTTTGCAACACACACACACACACACACACACACACACACACACACACACACACACACACACACACACACACATACACACACACTAATCCTGCTCACTGTGCTCACACAGAGCTAGTTGGTAGGCACAGCACAGGCAGCGGAGAATAGGTTTGCTGTAGTGGACGGTAGGCAGAGTAGAAGTGGCCTGCCAACTGTGCCAGGACGACAGGCCGGCAGTGGGTTGCAGGCAGAACCCAGGGGTACATTGTGTTCTTTTTACTTATTCATCCTTTCTGCTGGAGGCGGACCAGGTCCACCTTACACTGCTTGGCCCAGAGTGAGAGCTGGTAGGCAGGGATTGAGAGATGGGACGGAGGAAGGAGTGCAGGGAGGTGGGAAATGGCACAACATGTCCAAGTCAGTTACACAGTGTCTTAATACATTTTAATTACATGGAGAAAGAAAACATTTCCTTGTGTTTGTGTGAGGGATGTGTTGACTCTTGAGGTTTTTAAAAAGCTTAAATCAAGCTGATCTCTAGTTCAAATATTTTAAACCACACATTGTGCACCATGTTTGTCAGGAGTGTGAACAAATAAAAATATTAGTTTTGGTTAAAACATTTGCTATGGAAGAGAAGAGCCCCCCCTTAGCAAAACACTGAGAAAGCTGGCGGACTGTCCTCCTCTGGTTCTGTGTATATGTGTGTGTGTGTGTGTGTCTGTGTGTGTCTGTGTTTGTTTGTGTGAATGTGTGTGAACCTGTCTTGGAGGTTAGTTAAATCCAGCACTGTGGTGCTCTGCTCATCCCTTATCTGTGCAGTCTTCCTGACCGCCCAGAGAAAATTGTGAAAAAAGATTTATCATGCCTAACTGAGGCAATTGGCACAACAGGGAAATTGGTAGTTGTCCCCTGGATGGATGGGGCATGTGTATGTGTGTCCGATATGCGTGTGTCCGTGTGAATATGTGTACCCTCCCCCCACCTCCTCGTCCTCCGCCTCCTAGTGTGGATTAGGTTTAGGCTGATCTGTGGCCAGTGGAAGCAGGCAGCGCCTATAGCGGTCTTATGTTAGTCTATGATATAGTGGTGTTTACCGAGCCATATGGCACACACATGTACGTGTGCACATACACAAAGTAAAAACACACTCATTCTGAAATCAGACTGAACACTCACATATGTTATAGACAGATAGACAGACTTGTGGTGGAGGAGCAGCGGAGTCAGAATCACTTCAGTGTGCTGATGATCAGAACATCTCTCTTACTAAACTAAAAAACTAAACATATGCAACTATTCCACAGATCTTTTGTTGATTGACTGATAATTGCACATCATCCCTGTTCATTTATTTTCATGTTTGAAAATCAAATGTGCAATAATGTGCAAGCAGTTTACAGTGAAAATACTTCAGTTTGCCAGCAAGTGATGAGATGATCAGACAGTGGAAACGTGTGGAACCCACAAGGAAGCGAGGACTGAGAAGATACAAGAGCCAAAGCAGCTGCTTGGGACAGACTCCCCTTCACCTTTATCCTACTCCTCTTCCTTCTCCACCCCCCGCCCCCCCCCCCCCTCCCCCCCCCCCCCACACACACACACACACACACACATAATTAATTCCCTGTGAGGTAACGGTTAGTGAGAGATCTGCATTGTTCAAGGAAGAGCTTCAGTTGTTGTTGTTGTTGTTTGTCTCTCTCTCTCTTTCTCCATCCCCCTCCTCGGCACGTTGGTGTGTTTTTCGCTCATTTTGATTTTCTCAGAGGCTTTTTTGTGGGGGTAACCCCACTGAATGGGACAATGCAGCCTAGCGTGAAATTAAAGCTCTTAGTTAGTTTGGAGTTGCTCAAAAGAGGATTTTACACATGCATGCATTCATACACCCTCCCATACACTATAGATATAGCTAATTAGAGGAAGTACACCCTATGTCGAGCATCAAGGGCCCAATTAAAAGAGTAAGGGAAACCTCAGTGTGCAAGAACTAGGCCAAATCAGCTCTGTGAATGCATTTCTATGCCTTGCGTGTGAACAGTATGTCTGTCTTAATCCATGCGGGAGAATATGGACAAGACTGATATGAGAAACGCAAGTTTCATTAACATATGCATGTCACGTACTCGGTAAGTAAATCAAGAAAACAGTCAGCTTGATCATCCTGACAGGCGAGCGTCTGATTCAAAACAGATTGAGCTGCTCTTGCTGACTCTTCCAAGTCTCATTTTGGAAGTAGTCTCCAATGAAATGTCTGTCATGCATGCACATTAGAGTTTTTGTTGTTCACGTCAAAGGCATTTTTTTGTGCACTTTCACAGTACAACATTGGAGTCGGATGATCTGTTTTGCTTTGTCAAATATGTTTCCATGCTGCTTAAGAATATAAAGCATTAAAACATTAAATATAAACAGCAGCCTAAGCAGCGACTTACTTACTTGATGTGTATCTTTAAAGTGTAGTTGAAGGAAAAACATAGGGCAGACTGTGTAGCCAGGACACCTCACTGTGTTGAATAACTACCTTAGGTCATTTATTGTGTGCAACAGAGGCAGACCAATATAGAGCAGACCTTTTCGCCTGAGTGGTATGAGTGATAGCTGAAATATCCACCAGACCTAATAAATATATATGATAGGGGTGGGGGGGGGGAAAAATCGTGATTATTTTTTAGAAATGTCTCATGATATACAGTATTGTCTCTAGAAATGTATTATTCAACTTTTGTTTTTTTTAAAAGAAGGAAAAGAAAATCACAAAACTCAATAATATCAAATAACAATACTTATGTAAGTATATAATAAATGAACGTCGCAATCCAAATCGAATAGACACCCATGTATCGTGAAAGAATTGAATCGGGACAAAAGCATATCGTCCCAGTCCTAGTATCTGATATCTGACGCAAAAGCACCAACGATCTTTACTCCATGTAGAGAGTAACACACACATATACACACACACTCATGCTTTTGTTCAGCCCTATTTCCTAAATGTAACTACTGGTCACAGAGGCCTGTAGTCTCAGCAAGGCAGTCAGTGAATCCAGTTAGTGAGTCAGACTTTGTGGAACACAGTGTGCTGCTCTCTGATCCTTTCACTCTCTCTCTCTCTCTCTCTCTCTCTCTCTCTCTCTCTCTCTCTCTCTCTCTCTCTCTCTCTCTCTCTCTGATCCTTTCTCTCTCTCCCTCCCTCTCTCTCCCGTTGAGAGCGCTGGCAGCTCGCCAGGGGTGGAAAAATCTATAAGCCATTGCGTAATATACCATATCTTTACCTTGTTTGAACCCTGCGCAAGATCCACAGCTGTGTGAGTGCACAAACACAGAAATTAGTGTGTGTGTGTGTGTGTGTGTGTGTGTGTGTGTGTGTGTGTGCGTGCGTGCGTGCGTGCGTGCGTGCGTGCGTGCGTGCGTGCGTGTGTGTGTGTGTGTGTGTGTGTGAGAGAGAGAGAGAGAGAGAGACAGAAAGACAGAGACAGGACAGACAGATTAACAGACAGACAGACTGAGGGAGAGAGACACAGAGTGGCTTCTTTGTGGCTAGTTTTCAGTGTGTACCCTCATATAAACAGCATCACACCGCTTTGATCAAATGCTGCTGACAAAATATTTTCCTAAGTAGACCGAGCATGGTGTTCTGATCACTTTCTGGACTGTTACGCCAAGAGGAAAGTAAGCTGAGGCCATATAAAATGTATCTGTTTTGAGGTGGCTGATGTTAAAAATGGATATCAAATTAATTTTATGTTTTGCTTTAATGACATACAAACTCCATGGCAACAAATCCATGCTTCCAGAATGAATGTATAAATCCGCAGGCTGAGTCGCTACCAGGCCTTTCATGTTCAACACTCCTCTTCCTGTTCACATTTTCACGAGATGCGGTTTCGTCATTTCGATGCGCTTGGTGCTGCGTTTGTGCAAGTACGGGCCTCTCCTGTAGTGTCCGTCTGCACCTGAAGCTTCTTGGGGAGCTGTGAGTGTTTGAGCTCCTCAGGGAGGTAGTGTAATGTTTTCATTGGACGCCTTTTTAGAAGGCGTTAGTTACTGTCTTTTGAACTTTTCTGGTGAGTATTTTGATGCTGTAAGTTCATGGGTGTTCTCTCTGTAATTGCTCTTATCTCACAGGGAGACGCACTGACACACTCATACAGTATGTTGAGCAGCACGTTACCCCCACCAAAAAAGAAATAGATTAAGACAATAACAAGCTGCATTGTGTGGATCCCCTGTGTGATAATTTAAATGAGATGAAATGCCAAACACTCTTATCCGTTCTCATCTTCACTAATATGATCTACTCAGCCAGTGATATTAGCCATCCAAATATCACATGGTTGGACAGATTCATTTTTGATGGTAGTGATTATTATTAAATGGTCTGTAATGACTACTGATAATCTCCATATGCAGCCAGGCACCATGGATTCGCTGGGAGGCAGTTGTTTGTTAATGCACCAGTGAAACCTAAAACACATACAGATGTGTATGGGACCAAACCACAAACTCAATAGAGATCCCTGCCATTGTTTAAGTGCTGGTGCTTCATTTTTACTGGCTTGCTTATGGAGAATTCCAAACAAACGTGCAACTTTTCAGCACACAACCCCCATATTCAATTCATTTACTTTCCTCCCCCTCAGGTACACAGTGTAACGGGTCAAACTGTGTTAAGTGTGGTGATGGTGGTTTGGGCCGCGGGCGTGGGGGGAGGGGGGTCGGGTGGCAGAGGGAAAACAGCATCATTTTTCACCTCATGTATTGCATATATATTTACGTGTATATCTGTGTGTATGCTGTGTGAACATGTGTGAGGCTGACTGCTGATATGTTTGTGTTTATTGACTCAAAGAGACGGGCCGTGGCTGCGTACACAGCGGTGTGCGGGTGGCAGGGGTCCAGGCTTTGGGGAAACGTGTGTGTTTAAAGTACACACAGGCCTAATTATGCTGATTTAAGCATTCTTGTGGTCCTCCCTCTGGCTTGTGGTGAGTTAACTGGCACAGGGGCGTCCAGCAGAGAGAGTGAGGAAGAGTGAGTGAGGGGGAGATAAAGAAGACAGAGACAGAAAAGGGAGGCTCAATAAAGAGATTGATTTTATTATTTTTTTTATTTTTTTTTAAAGAGAAAACATGGTAGCGGGCTCCAGCACAGTGAGAAACATGTTGTCCCAGATGCTGGTGAAACAGAGGAAAAACACACACCGCCGTCAAACGTCCAGGCAGATTTTTTCCCTCCTTACTTTGGAGCGCGCCCGCTCTTCGTATTTATTTTTATATTCAGATGTTATGGATTGCTCCGGGAAAAGGCCGTCCCTTTTCCCAGCAAGAGGAATTAATACTGTTTGAATGTTCTCTCTGGAGTCTAAAAGGAGGAATTTTGCAATGGAGTTTTGGAGGTTTATAAGTGAAAACCTGACCACTGCTAAATCAACAAACTAGGGATATATTAAAAACTGACCCTTGTTTGTTGACTTTCTGCTCTCTGGCCTGTGGGTGTGCACCTGTCTCCTGTCGTTTCATGCGCATGCATGTACCAGGCAGTTAACAGTGTATGTGTGCAGAAAGTAGACAACATTAGGGAAAACCCACACGAAAGAGCAAAATATCAACTACATTATAGAGGCCTGCTATAGGTGAGTCTAACAAGGGTGAATGCAACAGGTCTGAATATTTATGCACATGCACGTACTATTTAGTTCACATCGCAGATGCTTCAGTGTGTTTCTGTGCGTGCTGCCTTGTGTGTTTTTGTCTGTTTCATGGAAGAAAATGGAAAATTGTGGGTTTGTCTGTGTTGAGGGATTCCTGCAACTCTGCATTATGACTTTTGTTGCCTAAACAATATCCAAACTAAACTTTAACACTAAAGAGTATACATGAAAGGCCTGCGCAGGTCTGTGACAGAGCAGAGATTGATGAGGTTAGCCAGTGTGTGTTCTTTCACGCAGGTGATAAAATCCTGCTGGAGAGGCATGCAGGGCTGCTCAGTGTCTCTGGGTTCATTCGCTGCACTGTATGAGACAGGATCAACCAACACCAAAGCTCACATGTGCTCTCATCTGAAAATATGCTCTCACTTTCCTTCCAATTCATTCCTACCATTTTTTTTTCTTCTTCCCTGTCTCTTTTTCAAAAACCTCTCTCTTCCTTTTGCTTCTTTTCATGTGTTTGCTCATCTTTGCCCGCCTTTCTCTATCTCACTCTCACCCCAGCCCTCAACTCTCCCTCCTCTTTCTCTCTCAATACGTCTTTTACTTCAACCGTCTTTTTCTCCATTTCACCTCATTCTTTCCAGCCCCCTCCGCTACTCCTCTCTTTCGTTCCCTCAGGAAGAGCCACAGTCTTATCTGGGATATGTTGGATTTGGTGAGCTTAAAAGCCACTTTACTAACTCCCTGTCTGCCTCTCCTGAGAACAGTGCACTATCTAAAACAGTTTCACCATTCGCCAGGCTTTGTCCGTTGGAATGCTGCTCATCGGACAACTTTTCACTCCCTACGGCCTCTTAATGCTAATCCTTTACCTGACTCTCCATCTTCTAGACTTCCACCCTCCTCTCCCTTCTCTGTTTCTCCCTCTCCTCCTTTTTGACAAAAATGCTACATATTGGGTTTCTTTGTCAATGTAAAGGAATGCTAATGTATCTTAACCATATTACAGTACTTAGGGAAGGCAAATGGTGCCAAGTGCTATCTGGAGAATCAAATCTCTGCACAAGAGCTGTCTCTCCCCTTCAGATTGAAAAACGGTGTTTTGATTTTCCTCTCTGGAAATATATAAAGCTGAAAGCCGCTCTAAAATTTGCTGAAACAATGGCGTTGTTGTATTCAATAATGCAATTTCTCCAGGAATTGGAAAGCTAGCCTAAATAAAGATGCGGCCAAATCCTGTTTTGCATCTGATGTTTTTTTTTTGAGGCAGCCCAAGAGCTTGAATATTGCCCACCTTATTTCCCTATACAGAATGTGGTGCTTTGAACCAGGATCTAGAGTACTCTACTTTGTGCACGTGAATGCATTCATGTTTTGCATATAGTGCTTCTACAATTTGGTTGTCACAGTTTAGAATTTTTTTTTTTAAGAATTCAAATGTATGGATATTTCAAAAACAAAATATTGATTTAAATGCTTGAAGAGTGTAACCAAATGATAAGTGTAAATCCAGTAGTGATCCTATAACAGGAAATGATCAGACCGGGGGCAGGCCCTCTCTGGCGCGTGGCAGGCAATCTGGAGTGAGGGATTTGCTAGTTTTATTATTAGGGCCTGTGTGCGTGTTGTTGATGGAGCGGCTCCATCCATGTTGACTCACAGTGAAACAGCGGTGGTGGCTTCACTGAGCAGGGGTGTCGGGCTTGGCTGATGACTCCAACTTCCTAAACAGCACTGCAAAGGCAGACCCTGTGTGTGTGTGTGTGTGTGTGTGTGTGTGTGTGTGTGTGTGTGTGTGTGTGTGTGTGTGTGTGTGTGTGTGTGTGTGTGTGTGTGTGTGTGTGCATATGAGTCAGTTTTTGTGCATGTGCATTCGAGTGGATATGTGGATCTGTGCATGTGCAGGCCTTACTGCATTTGCGTGTGCGTGTGTGTCTACACTGTCTGTGTCTGTTTCAGTCCTGACAGCCAAGAAGCCTCAGCAGCATCTGACGTGGCAGCTCTTGCTGCTTTCAGTCCAGCTCTCTTCTTTTGGCTCAATTTTCTGTGATACTATCTTTTCATACAATCACAAGTTTATAAATGGAGACTGACTGGTATTTCATACCGGACCAGTTTCGCTGAGAGTTGATAAACAAAGGCACAAGTAGAATATTTATTGCGGTTAAGAAATGTATTTTTTTTTTTCAATGAGACAACATTAAAGCTGAGCAGGATACCAAGTTAAGGAGAAAAAGTAAAAAAAAATGTATTCCATTTCTCAGCACAATTGTGAGGGATTTCAAGGTAGATAAGGCCCAATATAAAATACTACCTATACATATACCAGATGCAAGCTATTAAGTAGTTGTCAGTCATTACCAAATACTGTAGGATAAAATTCATATACTGTTCTATTGTTTGAATTAAATGTTAGCTGTTGTACTTAAGGAATAACAGTATGTACTTTTTGCACTTTTTCTGATAATGTAAAAAAATTAAATACATACGCTTCACTGTTATAAATCCAACACTAACCTAATTTGAAGCTTGGATCGGTGATACAACACTTATTTTGTTCCCACCTCCTTTTCCTCTCCCATGCCTTTTTAATCGAGGTAGGTTTTCTCCATTTTATGTCCCCTGTGAGGACATGTACTTATGGCTGTCTGCCTGTGGTACTGTGGTGCTCCTGAGGTCTGTGCGAGGTGGTAGTTTAGGCTGGGGAAGTCAGCGAGCTTGGTCACAGACGAGATAACTGCACACAGGCTCTCCCAGAGGCGCCCGTCTGCATCATGTGTCTGCCTGTCTTCCCCTTGCTTTGTTGGAGGATACATCTTTACAAAACGAAAGCACTGGTTTGGAGAGGATAAAAGTTTCAAAATGATTTAGTCGTTGTGTGTGCGCGCACGTGTCCTTGTGTGTTTATGTGTGTCTGCGTGTGGTTGTGAGGGCTCTTTGTTTCTCGCCTTGCATGTGTTTGTGTGTGCCCTCTGTTTCTTCCGGCCTGGTGTGGTGCTTGCCCTAGAGGGGAATGCCACTCAAAATGGGCAGAGCGACCTTTAACCCTCACACTGCCAGCTCAGAGCAAGGCCTAACTCGCAGCCGTATCAAGAGCCTGTCTCGCTTGCCTTTTACCCAAACTCTGTCAAGCATAGCAGAGATTAAGACCCGGCTCTCAGGAAGCCATTTGGAACAGACACCTTTTAACCCTAATGGGATCAGAGTCACATAGGAAGCCACTTGGAGCAGCCACCCACTCTTAACCCCTAACACTACCAACTCAGCGCAGACAAGGCAGAGTGCACAGGCAAAGGCCCAGCTCATATCATGCCACAGGGAGCGGGCACCGTTTAACCCTCGCAGCGCCAACTCAGCACAGGCCAAACTCCAGCTCTCATGATAAGCAGAATTAAATCCGCAAGCTTCGGTGTTCCTGATAGGGAGCTCGCTGATGCGTAAATATAATGCTAATGTAAGAGGGTTGGTTGCCCAACTACAAAGTAGCATGCCACAAACATTTGCCGTGTTCTAATTGTAAATGACAAAATTGTGGTCAGCAGGCTAAGATGTTCTATTATTTTTCTTATCTAGCACTCGCTTTTATTTGTTTGGGGTTTTAGTAAGTCCCAGAATACAACTCAACACGCTCTAACTGATTTTTTTATTTAACGTGGAGCCATATGGAGATTAAATGACTTTTGTGGAGGTTTGACATGATTCAAAATAGCATAATAAAAAAACACAACAGCCAAGAGTAATTTGCTACATTCAACCTCTGTCAATATTCCTGCTGTGTCCCCACAAATGTCACCTTTTTAGGAACTAAGAAAACAGCCATGTTCGCAGCTTGACAACCATAGAGTTATGAGTTGTAACAATAGGTCTTAAAAGGGTTGCATAAAGCCAAGTGTTGTAGAATCTCATCTCATGGTTAATAGTTCTTCAATCAGCAAGATTTGAATCAGTAGCGTTTCACCCACCGCTCATGAATTAGCTTTGTGCTGCAATGTTAATTTGGAACAATACATATCCTGCCATATTTGTGAAAATATACAAACAATTGGGTGTTAAAGCATGTAAATGTGAGCACATGTTTAAACCACTGCAACTCTAGTATTTCTTTCTTGTGTGAACGGAGAGTGTTTGTGCGCTCCACTAACGCCCTGCTTAATAATCAAGGAAGCAATCAATCACACAAAATAGGGAACAAATTCACAGTTAAACGTGCCAACTGGCTTCTTGCAAATAAAATTATATATTTAACACTAAACACTGACAGATGATATACAAACTGAAGCAGATAAATAAAAAGTATAATTTATAGACAAGCTACTCTCCCTTTAATGGAAGTACCAGGGCATGAGTGGCTGAGTGTCTGTGTGAGAGAGACAGAGTAAAAGAGATAGAAGAAGAAGAAGAAGAAGAAGAAGAAGAAGAAGAAGAAGAAGAAGAAGAAGAAGAAGAAGAAGAAGAAGAGAGGGTGAAGGGAGTTTCTGCACTTGCCTGTCTGGCAGTGTCCGAGGAATGAGGGCACAAGTTTGAGTCTGGGCGAGTCAACAGAGTGTAAGAGAGAGATAGGCAGCGAGAAAAGGAGGGGAGAGGGAGTTCCACCGTGAAAGAAGTGAGGGGGAGCGAGCGAAAGATGCTGGATAGCCATCGAGATAGAGAAAGCATAGGCAACTGGTAGAGGGAAGTGCAACAACAATATGGAGTACAAGAAAGGGAAAACGTGTTCTAGAGAGAGAGAGAGAGAGAGAGAGAGAGAGAGAGAGAGAGAGAGAGAGAGAGAGACGGATTGCAGAGTAAGAGGTGAAAGAAATAAAAGAAGGAATGGAGGAGTAGGTGGTGGTGGGGGCACAGAATGAATGTGTGAGTTGGGCAAGTGGTGAAGCATTTGCATAAAGGGTGAGGGCACTCTGCCCGGCTTTGGGGAGAGGTTGGCATCTCGCCTTGCCGACTGGCAGAACGAGGACCAGGGAGGAATAAAAGAATGAGGGGGAGCAAAAGAGTGCGAGAGAAAGTCTCTCAATAGTGCATCTCTTGTGTGAGGAGAAGCCGGCCTTGGCTGCTGTTGGAGCAGGGCATGGAAGGGGAGGGGATATCGGGTTTCATTATCTGCTTGATTCCTGCTGTATTTGCTAACCATGAGGTTCAAAGCCCTCTCTGCAGCTGTAGGCAGGGCATGGTAGCCGGTGTGTGCCGCTGGCATGTGCCGACTGGAACACTAGGTGTGTGCAGCATGCGCTTCAGTTAGGAGTGAGACAGAAAGTGTGAGACAGACGCTCTCCTTCCCTGTATAATTGAAGCAGAAAGCTGCCACACACACACACACACACACACACACACACACACACACACACACACACACACACACACACACAAACACACACACACACACACACACACACACACACACACACACACACACACACACACACACACACACACACACACACTCCAAGTATCACACTGTCTACTTGACCTGATCAGGAATGGCCGCCCTCGTCGAGGAGAAACGCTGTACGCTGAAAATGCCACCCCAACAGTATGTGTGTGTTTGAGTCCGTTTATGTGTGTGTATGTATTTGTCATGGTGACGCTACAGAATCCACTGTAATGTAAACACACATACGGCACATATGCAGTAGTCTATATGTATTCACTTAGCATACATGTAATCCTATACTGCCCCATCTAGCTGCAGCCCCATGTTGAAATGGTTTTATTAAATCATTGTTTGCAACATGCAATGCCAGAATCTCCTAATTTAGTTTGAAATCTATAATTTTGCACAGTTTTATTTATACCACGATAACATCATCCTCTAAGAGAAACATTCTTTCTAATTGACGGCACTGTTATCAAGATTAACATTCAGTTCAGCATTAAAAACAGTGAATGTATAATGTTTCACATGTACATGTGGTGTGTGCATCATCACAAAATGCCTTTTTAAGTCGTCCAAATTGAATTCAGTTCCCGAAATATTTTTAGACTATAAATTGGGAATATAACTCACTTGTGGGGTTAAAGTTATGTTTATAATTAACTGTATAGAATGAAATTCATGCAGATGGGCCAGAGTCATAAAAAAACCCCACACAAATCTTAAGAAAATCCTGGCTGAATACATTTTGGATACTAAAAAGAATCATAAAGAGCCCTTGATCTTATCTTTGATGTGGTTACATTTTAGGCTGAAACAGTCTGCCTAGACAAATCCATCGCACAAACGTGAAAGCATATTTAAGTAGGCTATAATATTACCCAGGTCTGTCATGTCAGAAGCCCCAGTTTGCTATCAGTCCTTGTGTCTCTGGAGCTGTTTAAAGCTCGCTCGCTCTGTCTTTCCCTCTCAGCCTCATGCCACAAATGGCTTCCAGACTTTCACACATAGTAATGCTTCAGTGTGTAAACAGGCGTAATTACAAACGATGCGCACACGACACACTTTTAACATCAATCTGTGCCGATGGGAGAAAGAGAGCAGAAAGATGGGAAGTTTTTTCCTCTTCCAGGGAGTAGATGAATGGATGAAAAGGTTTTGAGCTGGATGGAAATAGAAGGACTGGCAGCGATGAAAAGTTAAGAAGGACATTTTTCAGGAGAATAATGTGGGCCCGTGCATGTGTGTGGGCTTGAAAAGAGAATAAGTGAATGAAAGAGGAAGAAAAAAAGGACACTTATTTTTTCTGTCTCATGAGAGTTTCCAAGGAAATAGTAGTAGTTTACGTCAACTTGTCCGTAATTATTTTATATCCCAGAGGATTGTGAGGTTACTAACCCATCACCTCTTAATGGCAGGCTGTTACTCACCACTAGTCAGGCCTGCACACCTCATTTGTCCTGCACTCCTGTAATAAAAATATGGAAACTTTGCTCAACCCAAAAGCAAGCTTTTTTCTCTTCTACTTCCTTTTTCTTTTTTATACAGAATGGACAGAAATAGCATTATGTCTGTATTACTGCAAAAAAAACTGTAAAGTTTAGACTAATGAGGCAAAAAAAAAAGATTTATTTACAAAGCACAAACAGCTCAAGAAACTTTAACTAAATTATTCCAGACCAGACTCGAGTGGTCAACACACACACACACACACACACACACACACACACACACACACACACACACACACACACACACACACACACACACACACACACACACACACACACACACACACACACGGACGGACGGACGGACGGAAAATAGCTGAGATATCTCACGTCTTTCCTTTAAATCACCAGTACTCCTGCAGTACTTGTCAATATGCAATTTCACACAGCAGATGTCAAAGTTAAATTCCTGTCGTGACATGTCCTAACACGCTGTAACCTTCATCAGCTTTGTGTGTGTGTGTGTGTGTGTGTGTGTCCTAGCCTTATCTTACAGGATCATCCTGTGTAAAGTTAGCAAAATACTTGTGTGTGAGACAAATATATTTCATCAGAAAAATCTGACCTTCATTTACTTTCTTGTAGCATTTCTTAAAAACTAAGTTTAGCTTTTCTCTTTATAATTCGTTTTTACGAAGAAATGTTGCTAAAATAAAATGCTGAAAGAGGAAAAGGCTAATATGTCCCAGTGTTTCCTATTCTTCCAGCAAATATATGGTTGAATTAATTTATTATTATTATTATTATTAGAAAATATTTGATAAATCTAATAGAATTTATATTTATGAACATGTATTTACAAACACAATTTGAAAGGAATATTCCTAAATGTTCTGAATTTTCATATTAAGCTGAAAAAATTCTTAAAGTTTGATCAAATGTATGCATGAGTTAGAATTTCAAATAAATATGGTCCCTTTGTTTAAAAACATTTCAAATAGATTTGCAGGGTATTGGTATTCATTCATTTACTGTTGTTATTGTTTATATGTTTTAAAATGTATCCTAAGTTTTGTTTGTAAGAAATATATTTTTTTTAAACCAACTAGTTTAAACCACAATCCTTATGGAATTTACATTAATTAGGTAATGTTGGTGGCTATAATATCAATGGGAAATATGAATGGGGTGCATTTATTAATCTAATTACAAGGAGACCGGTTGTAAGGCTGTATGATGAGGCTGGACCTTATGTTCTATTCTGTTTTGATTTATTACTTCTACTCTATTTATTTTTAAATTCCATTTCATCTTTTGTTGGAATCACAATTTAACAGTAAAAAGTAAAAAACAAATAAGTGACCTTTATGTTGTTAATATAGCCTAATGCCAAATCTGTCAGCAGCCCAGTGAGAACACATTTAATGCCTGTTGACTCCCAACCAAGGCGTCCTCACACTGCAGGATGTGGCATCAAATGAACACGTGTCCTATGCAGATGTCAGCCCTTTGGCATTCATTTACATATCTAAGATTAATACCACAAATTCATCTCAGGTAATTGCTTTTAAAGAGCTGTTGGCTACATTGTGAGAAATAGGCCCGAGTTACGGTTGTTAAAATTTGTTGTATGCAAAAATAGCCCACAGACAGGAACTAAAAATCCCCTTTTTATTTGCACAAAGGTGTCTATCTAAAAATATAGATATAGGCTTATATATAAAAAAATTTTAAATAAATACGCCTGCAGTAGTTTATGTGGGTAAACTGTATTTAAATGCGCTTGTGCAAAAGTAACATGTGTCTTTACTCTGGCGAATGTTCACTGAGGTCATACACTGTTTTCACTTAGCCTGTTATTTCTACTACGACACATAATCCAACTACTTTTATTTCCATTTCGACTTTTAGTATTCATTTTGACCCTTTGGGTTTAACGTAGGCCGCACGGAACTGAAGCTGAGAGCCAGAGCTCACCGCTGGCAAAGCTCGAGTTCAGTTTTTCCTGTACATGGGGAAGAGAAGCATTATGTTCATTTGAACATATTTGGTATTAAGAGCCGTTGTACTGTCAAGAACGAGACATATTGTGTGTTTGGTTTTAACAAGCGTAAAAGCCAATGGGTTACTTACAAACGGACGGACGGACGGACGGACGGGGGTCAACAACGCCGTCCGTTCAGGTTAACAGGCGGGGAAAAAACAACCGTTATTAGCCGTTAATACTAACGTTACACCGGTGTTGGGGAGATTATAATTTACCGGTGACCGAGGTAGGTTTCTTTCTTTTCAAGGTGTGAATATTCTTTTTTAAATAGTTTTACAAACGTAGAGACGCACGGTGCAGGCCGTTTGAGGCTGAAAGACAGGCCACGCAGAGGTGTGTGTTGGTGTGTGTTCAGATAGGACCTGCCTTGTGCTTTAAACCTGGATTTGGTGCCATTTTACTTATTCTTATTCTATTTTTATTCCTCAATTAATGTGTTTCAGCTGTAGGAGATTTAGGATATTCTTACCAGCCAGCCTATATGACAAAAGGTGTAATGGGTGAATTTTCACCAAGCACTGTTTGTTTTTGTTTTTTTTTGTTTTTTTAAAATCTGTTTTGTTATTTAATACCATCAAAATTCTTCTTCAGTACAACAATTTCAGATTTTATGGGTTTTCTTTGTCTTGTGTTTTTGGCAGTTGCTGCTGCTCCAAGCTCGGCCTTGTTAATAAAACCAGAGGTGGTTTTCATGTCTCTCCTGCACTCTGTGAGTTGTACCCTGACAGGGCATGAGGGGAGATTGTTTTGCCCAACCGGGCGAACAAAGGTCGTCGTTTTCTAAAAGACAGAGCATGGCATGCAGAGATAAGACGAGCTCTCGCTCAAATTATTGCAGAGCAGATACCTAATGAGTCCAGTGGCCAAGGCCCGACAACCTGCCACCCTTCGTTCTGCCCCGAAGAACTCTGGGCAAACAGGAGAAACCCTCTCTAATGAGCCGAAGGAAATGTGGGTTTGAAAATGTCAAAAAAAAAAAAATGGACACATTAAATAGTAGGGTGCTACACAATCTTTTCTTGGCCAACATCATAAAAAATCTTGCCTTAACTGCAAATTGTGCGCAGACCTCCAATGCCTGTGTTGTGCTGTTGTGTATAATTTTGTATTTGGTCCAATTTATGATCATAATACGCCTGGCAATGGATTTAACTGAGTGATTTTAAAAAGAGGGGATTTTTTTTGAAGGATTACATATTTCATACAAATACTATTTACTTAATAATATGGATGTATTTGTTGTCTTATAATAGGTTTATGTCAGTTTTGTTATCCTCTTTTTGTTATATAAAGAGTTAAGAGTTATTTTACTGATAAAATGTTGCAGTGCTGGAACTACAATAGAAAATGTGATTGGCTGGCTAGTTTGAATGGACAAAAGGGGAGGTTTGGATTTCCCTGATAGTAATCTTGGTTATTATCGTTTTGCCTGTCAGTAATGGCATGATGGTATTACAGGAAGTGACTGCAATACTTGGCACATATCACTCCTTTTCTTTGTCTGCGGCCCATTCATCAAAAAGTCTAGGTCCCTTCAGTCTTTTCAAATAAGCAACAAACACACCTCTGTCATTCTTAAAAACAAAAACAAACACACACACATCCTCTTCTCATGTTCCTTTTGCCCATATATTCTTTTTCTTGCTTCCGCCATCTCTCATTCCCACATTTTTCACGTGTTCAGTGTGGCTGTGTGATGCAGGCGTATGTTAGCATGAACAATCGGCACCCAGCCCGGCACGGCCCGGTCCAGATGGGGTCTGCGTCCCCCCCCCAGCAGTAGCAGTGACAAGCCAGTCCGCCAGCTAGGCAGTCAGCTACCCAGCTAGCTACCCACCCGGTTAGCCAACCAGTCATTCACCCAGCCAGTCATGTAGCCTCTCAGCCAACCTAACGGCCAGCTTGCCAGCCAGTCAGTGGACCAGCCAGTCATCCAGGCTGCGGCTTCTCTGTCAGACACTGACAGAGGGAGCAGGCCAGGCTAAATCTGATGGTCCTGGGAGCCAACCAGAGTACTATGGCCTTTGTAGGGCGTTCACACAGACAGCCTGTCCCGTTGCACAGCAGGGGTCTTCAACCCACAATCAAATGGCCGGGCCCTCAACTTTGCCACATGACAAGTTAGCTTTTTGCGGCGGCCCATTGCAGAGATTCCAGTTTTAACAATGTGTTTATAATTTCTATGAGCCCCATGGACTAATTTGGAAAGTATAAATGAGCCAATGTGTTTACTTTTTTGTAATTTGGAATTATGACATTTAAATGCACTTCTGACATGTATTATGTATTATGTTTCTCTATTTCATACACATTAGATTGTATTGAATTGATCCTTGGTGAGAGCCTTTGTCTCTCAAATATTTCTCCCATGGTGCACTGGGCACAGCTTGCTACTCTGAGGTCATGTGGGTCAGCCAATGAGGATGAGACAATGAGCTTGCCAGCGCAGCTATACAGCCCTGTGCTCCCTCACTTTCTGCTGCTGTTCAATCACAATCGTGTCATCGTGTACTTCATAATGCAACACGATGGAAATATGGGCAATTTACCGGCTGCAGTAGGAAACAATAATTCTTTTCGCTATTACAAAGACCAGCATATCTGAATCTGAAAGCATTAGATTAAGTTTTGTGAATAACAGGGAAGCAGTATAGCCTGTTTTAGACAGTTTTATTATCCGCTTGCCTTGTTAAACAGCTTAACATAGGCTACTTACATGAAGCTGTCCACCGCGGCATTTATAGCCGTCATTGTCCAATGAATCCTGTCTCTCACCCACAAATCAGATTGCTCTCTAATTTGGTAACAGAAACTTTTAATGTGTTTCTGTGTCTGCGCTGTTGGGGCTTTTAAAGTGGAACTAACAAAAAAAGAGATGACGAGAAGGGGCCAGTTTGGATGTGAGAGTGCATTTTGAAACAGGAGAGCATGTTTTTGGATGGTATTTTTTGTTGGGGGGGTAACAGGCATTTTCTTCCTCCTCCTCTCTTTGTTTGTGTGGTAAATCCAGGAGCAGCTGCTGGTCTCAGGGTCTAGTGGGATTTTGGGCCTGTGTTTTCTCATGCCATCCCATGCCAGGGTGGTGTAACGCGAGCAGAGAGAGAGGGTGGGGGTGGGGCGGTGCAGTTGGAAAGCGAGCTGGTTTGTTGGGATGGCTGTGACCACGCTGGTGACGAAGCCGATGAACGGAGGTTGGAGGACGTAGGAGGGCTTTAGAAGGCGGGTGCTGTCTGGATTGGATGCATGTAAAATTAATATCCTCTGGACTTTGCCTTTGCAATAGATTGGAACTTGTCTATTTGGCTAATGACGTGCCTTCTGCCTGCACCACACACAGTCCCTGTCCCCCCCCCCCCCCCCCCCCCCACCCCCCCCCCCGCCTCTCTCCCTCCACTACCAGCCACCAACCACCCCCCCCCCCCCTCCCTCCCCTCCCCCTCCCACCGCTTTGCTTCTCCCTCTGCCATCTCTCTCTTCCCTCCCTTTCAGCGGTGGGAGCGTGCGTATTGGCTGGGCTGTTTGAGACTCTGTGCCAAATAGGTGGGCCCTGTGCATGTTGGCACAGACTCAGTCAATGGTTAGAGAAGGAAAGTGGAGAGGAAGAGAGAGACAGAGTTGGAGAGAAAGAGGGGGAAAAAAGAAGCTGCACTCGGGTTTGCCAGCGGTCGTGCACACTCTTCCAACATTGATTCGGTCCTCTTGTTTTTTTGTTTTTTTTTCTTCTTCTCCTCTGTCCGCACCCCCCTTGTCCAGCTCTCTCTCTCTCCCTTTTCGTGAGTCTTATGCAGATCCCACAGAGTTGAACCAATAGCACGCGCCGCTTTGCCAAGCTTTTTTTTTTGTTGTTTTTTTTGTCAAGATATTTTTTTTCTACATAATTTTGTAGAGCGAAGAAAGAGGCTTGTTTACGTTTTTGACTATTTTATCCTTTTTGCGGCAATATCTGTTTTGTTTTGTTCGTGCACGTCCAGCTCTTTTGGAGAGATTGCTGAACTTCTCTACACTCTCCTTCTGTTGTGCTCCTGAACAGCACCTCTCCTGCAGCTCCTGCTACAGTACCTCCTGTGTTCCTGTGCTGGTATTACACTGCGCCCCCTTGGCCTGTCTCCTCTTTCTCAGCTTTTTTCCCCCCCTGCTGCTTTTATTGGACAGTTTCTCAGCTTCTCTTTTTGCTTAATTTTTTTTCCCCTTCAGTCTTTTGTTTTCTAATATACGCAGCCTTTTGATTCAACAATCCAGTTGTTGTCCTCGTGGTGCATTTTAAGTTTCTTTGCAATCGGCGGGTGAATTTATGATGAGAGAGCAAAATGGTAAATACCATGTTATTCTATTATTTATTTTATCTTCTTTTCATTCACATGTTTTTTTTTGATAGCGACTGCTATTAGTTAATTCAGAGTGGGACGCAGTTATGTTATTTATGGACAAATATTTTATGTTTAATTTTAATAATTATAATTTGGTTGTGAGTTCTCTTAAATTATGTTGGTGTTGTATACATTAGTCTTTTTATACATTCTATACAATTTCACTTTTTTTTTACACATTTAGAAATACATAAAAATGTTTTTTTTTTAGAATTCATGTTTTCAAGAATTAATATTAAATGTTTTTGTTGTAGTTTTGTAATGGGTAAATGCAAGTCTGGCAATATTTGTATTTATAACTAACACGTTTTCTTTCTTTTTTTTTACATGTATTCATATAGGCGGGCACATAAATGTTTACACTAATATTATTTGAAGAAAATCTCACAGTAGATACTTAATTTCCCTTTCTCATTTTTTTTTACCTCTCAGTTTTTCAGTATTGTGTTGTTCAGTATTTTGTAAAGTGTGTCCTTCAACATGATGCGTTTGTGTTAGGTGTTAGGTAGAGAATGTACAGCATCTCTCTCTCTCTCTCTCTCTCTCTCTCTCTCTCTCTCTCTCTCTCTCTCTCGGCACCTCTCGCTCATTCTCTCCCTCCGCTCACACAGAGCAGGCGCCGCTTCTCCATGCTGCGTGCCGGTGCTAACTGCCTCTCTTCTTTCTTCCCTTCCTCACCCCCACTCCCTCTCTCCCCATCCTTCTCTCCCCCATTCTCCCCCTCTCTCTCCACTGCCTCCTCCTGCTTCCCCCCCTCCTCCCTCTCCTCCTCCACCCTCCCCCCTTCCTCCTCCCTCATCCAGGATGAATTCCACCCCTTCATCGAGGCCCTGCTGCCCCATGTCCGCGCCTTCGCCTACACCTGGTTCAACCTGCAGGCCCGCAAGCGCAAATACTTCAAGAAGCACGAGAAGCGCATGTCCAAGGAGGAAGAGCGCGCAGTGAAGGATGAGCTGCTAGGGGAGAAGCCAGAGATCAAGCAGAAGTGGGCCTCACGCCTGCTGGCCAAGCTCCGCAAGGACATCCGGCCTGAGTTCCGTGAGGACTTTGTGCTCACCATCACGGGGAAAAAGCCCCCCTGCTGCGTGCTGTCCAACCCTGACCAGAAGGGCAAGATCCGTCGCATCGACTGCCTGCGCCAGGCCGACAAGGTGTGGCGGCTGGACCTGGTGATGGTCATCCTGTTCAAGGGCAGCCCCCTGGAGAGCACGGACGGCGAACGGCTGGTCAAGTCACCACAGTGCACCAACCCTGGCCTGTGTGTCCAGCCACACCACATCGGAGTGTCCGTCAAGGAGCTGGACCTCTACCTGGCCTACTTCGTCCACACGCCAGGTATGTGGACACTAGACACTAAAAAGAGGGATGCCAACACATAAACACTCGTCATACATGCCCGTGTGCATGGGCATATAGATGTACAAACATTTGCATAATCACACACACGTGCATACACAAAAACACACCTATAACAGAAACACGTGCTTGTCTGACACATAATTCATTAAAAAGGGATTGACAGAAATAAAATACATAAGATAAACCAAAGTGTAAAGATAAGTGCTATACGTTTCAGAAACACACTTAAAAGGTGTTTAAAATGTAGGAAAGCATTTAGATTATAGTTAAGCTTTCTGATATTATTATATAAAAATTGTGAATTTAGGAAATATTCTTTTAAATAAATAACTAAAACATGTAGAGTACCTCTGAGAAACGTAATGAATAGACCTTCTTGCTTTTGTTTTCTTAGCAAAAGGCACATAGTTTTGCTCTTGTCTTTTTCGTATTTTCCTTCTTTTCTTGTGTTCCTTAGTGTTTGATTACATGACAACATAGTATCAACAGTGATTAAAAAAGAATAAGGGAGTGTGTGTGTGTGTGTGTGTGTGTGTGTGTGTGTGTGTGTGTGTGTGTGTGTGTGTGTGTGTGTGTGTGTGTCAAGGGCATTGAGCCAGCGTGCTTTGGCAAGTACGAGTTAATTTTTCTGAGCAAGGCATTTGCGGCTTCATATGAGCATGTATTTTGTGTTTTTTTATAGGAAGGAATTTGCATGCCTGTGTGTGTGTGTGAGTGTTTTTTATGAGATGATCACCACAGTCAAATCTTGTGTTTTTGTGCGACGAGTGAGAGTCGCTGTTTATAAGATTGTACTCAGTCTGTCGAAGTGTATGTGCCACGATAAGGCCATTGTAGCCAGGGACCGTCATTTGGCCACAGCCCAGAGAGAGCGAGAGAGTGTGTGTGTGTGTGTGTGTGTGTATGTGTGTGTGTGTATGTGTGTGTGTGTGTGTGTGTGTGTGTGTGTGTGTGTGTGTGTGAGCTGCGAGTCTCCTGCTCTCAGGCCGCAGGCTGCTGCCACCTTCACCGTCTGCCTGAACGCTAGCACCACGTTGGACCTGGCTGCCAAACAAACACACACACACAAATTGCCAGTGCTCACAGACAGCCAGTACTATTGCAGCCACCTTCACACCCATACACACATACAAACACAGCTAAAAAAAGATACACACATTTGATTTAAAAAAGAAAAACAACTCTGTCATCTTTGTAGCGCACTTTCACACATAAAGCCAAACACAGTTTTAGTCCTGATTGCGTACACACACCCACACATCACACGCACTAGGCCAAGGACTATCATAGATACCGTTTGATACCGCCAAACATTGTTGTATCTTAGCCACCATCACACTCGGCCAAACATCGCTGTAGCTTCCAGTGCGCATACTCTACACACACAGCCAAAACACTGGCTGTGTTATAGTTTTTTCCCCGTATTGCAAAAAACACTGTCACATCAACCACACACACACACACACACACACACGCACGCACGCATGCATGCAACACATTTCACAGCCAAAACCTCCAAATACACACTGCTTCACCATTTGCTGGCTATATTATACAAACACACACTCATGACCTAATATTATCTCAGCTGGAATTTTCTGGAAAATTTCAAACAGTGACTCAACCAGCTTCACACACACACAGCCACACACACATATATATATATATATATATATATATATATATATATATATATATATATATATATATATATATATATATATAGAGAGAGAGAGAGAGAAAGAGAGAGAGAGAGAGAGAGAGAGAGAGAGAGAGAGAGAGAGAGAGAGAGAGTCCTAGGCAGAACTCTTATGGTAGCCGCTAACATGAGTGAAGCCAAATGCTATCACAGCCATCCCTTAGTCTCTCTCTCCTTTCTCTCTCTCTTGCTCTCTCTCTTGACACACACACAAAATCCCGGTCCGGGCCAAACACCTCACACGGCCCGAGCCAAACCCTGGCATCAGCTCCAGTTTGTTGGTCTGTCTGTGGCGGTGATAAACCATAGGTAGCGGGCAGTCCTGACGTTGACTGAGGAAATCTGTCTTACTATTTTAGTGACTTTTTTTCTGATAAATGCTCTCTCAAAAAATATTTAATTTAAAATGTTTACTTACTTTGTTATTGCACAATAACTGAGACAGTGCTGCAAAAAAAAAAAAGTGTTTTTATAATGACTTAAGGTGGATTGTGGGTCAGTGAGTCGCGTTTTGGGATTTTAGAAAACATCTGCAAGCCTGTTTTTGCTCAGTTTATTAATACATGTACAGCACTGTTAAATGCTATTTGTCTTGTACATTATACTCTCAAACTGCACTAAATTATAGTATTATTCTTGTTTAATCTTAACTCAAGAAAGAAATTTAAATAATACACCTAATACACCTTGCCCTTGTATATTTGGTTTTGGAAGGGAAGTTATTATTAATGTGTTTGGTATTTTAATACATATAATTAAAGCAATTATATAGGTCTTTATTTAGACCTACAACATTTTCAAAACGTATTGTTCTCCTATTATGCTGGATACAAAAACAAAACCCAGAAGAACCCAAAAGCTTGAAATATTTTATTTGTGGTATTATACTACATATATACTACCATAAGTGGCATGAAGACTTTAAAAAAAAAATAAACTACTGAGGTGATGATGGTGGCTACAATTGTCTGTATATCATTGAGGGAGGTTTGCGGTGAGAAAACAATGCAATGTTGTATTTAATTGTTTTACACATACTGTGAAACTACACACACACTCTGAATGTCTAGACTAATTCTCTCTACCTCTTCTGACATTGTTGGCTTTCCAGTGTGTCGCCGTGCACTCGTTGCTACAGTACTTTGGTTTACAGCAGTACAGTAAAACACATTGCTGCCTTGAGTGGCTGCCCAGTGTGCTGCCCATTCATAATATGGACCTGCTGTGTGCTCTCTCTTATCTTATCGGGCTAACACGGTGTGCCTTGGTACTTTTATCTGCCTCCAGAACCCGTACTCAGTTTAAGTCCTGGTTGGAGATACATTTTGGGGTCTACGGTCAGAGAGAGAGACTAAAGAGCAACCAACTGTTAAACCTGTCATAAGGTCGTCGCCGTTACCACACTTGGCTCTCATTCACTTTTAAGTTGTAAATGCGTATTTATGAGCAAACGGGCATGAAGGCCTGCATTCATCTGTCACATGTCTCTGTTACAGTGATGAGCGGTTCCATTTTTTGCCCCAGTCGCGCAATGAATGACAAGATGTGCTTATTGTTTGTTTTTGTTTGGTTTGCGTTTTGTCAGTCTTTAGCATCTCTGTCTTCCTCGCTCCTCTTTGATCCCGTACACACTTTTGTTTTGTCTTGTCTCCTTCAACATCGCCATCATTGTTGCTCTCACAGAGGTAAAGCCTCTGCTGATCTCTTTTGTTTATATTGTAGAGAGAGAGAGAGAGGGAGAGAGAGAGAGAGAGAGCGCGTTAGATAGAAGAAGAGGCTGCGGTAGTGATTGTTCCGTTTGGCAGCGCCTGAGCCCCGTTGGTGTGGGAAGAAGAGAAAGACGTCTTGTGTTTTGTTTATGAGAGAGTGGCAAAAGCTGCCACAGGGAATCTCTGGGCTTGCCGTCAGGCTTTCTCAGGCTGTTCTCCAGCCAGCCTTTGAGATCCTCTCTGTTACGGAGCATAACACACTGCCGCCGTAACAGATCATATCACGCTGCCTCAATACACAACCATCTCCCCGTTTTTCAGGCACCTCAGATAAAGGGCAACAAACCAGACAGAGCAATGTGCCTTTAAACATTGTAACGGAAATACTGGCGGAGAATAGAGGAGAGGGGAAGAGTGGTTGTGGTACAGTACAGTACAGTGAGTAGGTCATTATTTTTGTTTTATTGAGTGTGATTCACTGGTATATAATGGAGATAGTGGTCTGGAAGAGCCACAGGTCCGCCAAAGCACCACACACTGGCAGGTTCCCTTTGATAACTTATGAATGGAGTGTGTTGGTTAGGCTTAGTTCACAGTACTAGCTCACTTCTGTTAGTGTGACTACTGCATAGGTGGGTCCACCATGGCATGCTTAGCTGCTTCATGGCATGCTTAGCTGCCTCTCATAGTGTTCAGTGAACTATTTGATTTATAATCGTTGTGCTGTTTTAGCTGAAACTCAGCACATTTGTGATTTATTCAAGGTTGGAAAAATGGAAGATTAAAAAAAGAAAAAAGATCCCATTTGTGAGGTCCAAAGTTAGCTCAGTGCACTTAGTCATATTTTGGACCTCATTCTTACTGTTTTCTTTTTTTCTCTCGCTTTTCTTTCTTTTGTACGCAGTAAGTGTGATCATGAAAAGATGTTTCAAATGTGTTTCCAATCAAAAGTTCAGTACAGGAAATTTGCAGTCACTCCGAGGGAGGTGTGAAATGTGCTCGCCGTGCCATTTCTGCAAATGACCGCTCCACGCTCCACGGTGCCAGATCCCGCCTCCCTCCTGCTATAGCAATAGTCATGCCTTGGACGGCGCTGTGAGAAAGCCCAGAGAAACCCTAGCGCTACAGCCAGCCCACCGGCCAACTTACTGACCACAGGAAGGATTCACAAATAAAAAACACTTTTGTTCATCACTGAGGAAAACTCGTGGATTTGTTGGATTTATTGAGTGGAAAGAACAGAAATGTGGGAGAAAGATGAGAAGGGGGGGGGATAGGAGAAGGATAGTGAAACAGAAAAAGAGAGGCATCCTGACATGATGAATGGCTTGCAACATGTCAAAAGTTAACAGGATACTCCACAGGTTCCCACTGCTCCGTGGCTCAGTATTTCTTTTTTTTTTTTTTTTTTTTTTTTGTCCTGTGAAAATAATCTGTTCTTAATTACTTCCTGGATCTCTTCTCCGGCTCCCATGACATCACAAGGGTTGAGTGGACTGTTCTTGTGTGTAAGTGTTTTTGTTTTTGTCTGTGTGTGTGTGTGTGTGTGTGTGTGTGTGTGTGTGTGTGTGTGTGTGTGTGTGTGTGTGTGTGTGTGTGTGTGTGTGTGTGTGTGTGTGCGTGTGCGCGTGTGTCTTAGGATGACCCACAGCAGTGAAGTAAGCATTGAGTTTTGATTAAATGAACTCTCGACACAGAGGGAGTTGGTCAGGTCTGAGGCTTTTGTGTTGTGTTTGGTGGGAACAGGGCCCACGCCGGCTAAGAAAAGCTCTCCACATGCAGAGCGGCTTTGGCATTAGTGAATGTTCGCTGATGGGTCTTGTTTAGCCGGGGCCGCGTCTTCTTTTGCACGGCTCTGTCTTCCTGTCTGGCGACCGGGGCATGTCGAGGTGGCTACATATAAAATCTGAAGGGTTAAGATAGAGGGAGAACCCCGTCACATTAGCGAGACAGAGTGAGAAGGGAGTCTTCTCACATTATTCTTGGCTTCGGAAAAAAAGTCTGTGTATTTGGATAGCTAATGGTATCAGGCTAGCCAAAGCCCTGTTGTGTGCTCAATCGCTCCAAAACATGCACACACACACACACACACACACACACACACACACACACACACACACACACACACACACACACACACACACACACACACACACACACACACACACACACAGACGCAAGGCTAACATTGGCGTGTCACAGATATACATAGATCGGTCCAAAACCGCAGGGTCTGCATTTATCTCATGAGACCATGATGACACAAGCAGACTCGAGGGGAAAAAAACAAAAAAAAAAACATGAGAAAGGCAAGTCAAAGACAATGTTGTTATGTTTCGTCTCCCATTAAATTGACCAGTAAAAACTGGCATGCTCTGTGATACGGTGCCTTTGTCCTAGAAACAGCTCCCTGCTTTTTCGGTTTTTACATAACGATCCTAAGCCTCAGTTTCTTTGGCTGTGTCTGACTCGGGGGAGAGTAAAACCCCTGAAAATTTCTGGTCTACCCGCATCTGTTTCCTTTTGTGTGAAGAGTTTTCGCGTTGGGAGATGAGAGGTAAACAGATTATTCCAGTGAAATCGGGAGGCCATCATCGTGGTGGAACAGACAAATGAGGCAGTTTGTGCTATTTGTCTCTTTTATCAGTTTTTCTCTGATCCTCTTTCTTTTTGAATGAACTCCGCTGTCGGATTTTTCCCGTTTCTCCTCAGGTAACGCTCTCCATCGTAAATGCCACACAGTTAGAAAAGCAGAAGAATTGACATAGATATTCTTCAGCTTTGTATTCTGAAGTTCTTCAGGATGAAAGACAGAAATCTTATCTTAGTGTCAAATTAAGTAGGCTACTGCACATGGTTTCTTCATTACTAATGGTGTACACCTTTGTTTCCTTTACAGCTACCTTGTTTGTGTAGTCATTTATATTTCCACAAAACGTTACATTTATCAGTGTCAGGTATAAAGTTCCCAAATGTTTTCTTTTTAATCTATAATTAGGCCCAGATATAATGTGTTAAAATGTATGTGTCAAAAATACATTATGTTAATCAAAATACATTTATCTTTATTATTTCAAAACTAATAATAATCTAATAAATTATTATATCAATATTATTGTGGAATGGTATTTATATAAATGCTTAGCAGTTTCTAATTTTGTCTAAAGGAAAAAAGGGCGTTTTCACACGCTGCTGAACCCAGTCTAATACCTACTGTTGAGATTTAATTACACATTAAAACACATTAACGATTGTCAAATAAAAATGAGTGTAAGCTAAGCTAAGCACGCAATGGTAAAAACTGCATTCTTTACTTTAGCTGAGTGCTGACTGCTTTCTTTTTTTTTCTTTTTTCTTTTTTACAGTTTTTATTTGGAAATAACCTAGAGAGCAAAAAACGGGAGAAAGGAGGTGAAGAAAAGGAAAAAGAGGGGTTATTGAGAAAAAAGAGAGTCAGAAGCAGCGAGGGGGTGGTATTGTCTGTATTAATACTGTGTCTTCCCAGTGCCGGGTCTCTTTTCAGGCTTTTGTAGCAGCGCCAACCATGAAATGTGTCTGTCCCCAAAAACCATATACCCACTCAGGAGGGTTTCCCGACCTCAGAGAGACAGAGAGGAGGAGGAGGAGGAGCAGCAGGAGAAAGATTGCAGTGGCCAATGCTCACTGTCAGCCAGGGAACATGCCTTATTCACCGGGCTGCACTCACAGCGAGGCCCTGGCATCGGCTGCTAAGTCTGGCTAACAACGCTCTCCGACACCACACAGCCATAGGCATGCTAAAATGAGAGTCACAATACTGCGTTTTAAATCCAAAGCACCATTACTTTTCTTTTTGTTGTCTTTTCCCATGGAGTTATTTTTCCTAAAATAAGTGACTTTGCTGAGTTTTTGTTGCTGAATAAAAAGTTAGGTCAGTACAGATTTGGAAATTAAAGGCAGCAACCTCTATTTCATTTTAGTTTGCACATGTGGGTTGAAGAATAAAGAAATGATTATGTGGGCGAGTTTAACGCTGATGATCAGAAAGTGAGAGGAGTTGTGAGGAGTTGGCCGTTTTTGGCACAATGCTATCTCTGTATGGAAGACGCCAAATTTTCATACACAGTCTCTGCCAACCTCCTCCCTCTGATCCTCGCTTTCTTTTCTTTCTTTCACTTGTTCCCCTTTTCTTTTATTCCTCTTTAGGGTTCAAATGAATGCCCTCCTCTAGCCTCATTAGCACCCTGGACTCCTATTTGCTGCAACAGAAAAATGTATAATAACTTGTAGGCACAAACATTTTAGTGCTCAATAGGACCATTATCCTTGTTTTTCAAGAAAGCAGGCCATCGTGGGCTATGAGCCTTGACTGTGAGTTTCTTTTATTTAGTATGCAAAGATGTTTTTCCACCAGACACTCAGCCTTTTTAACAGTATCTTTACATTTCTCATGTGATCACAGGCTGTTTTAATTTTTTTTGATATAATATTTTCAGTAGGAGCATTATCCTATGAGCTATGAGGCTCTATTGCAGTTTAGTTAACTTTTGTTTTGCGTAAATGTATTGCCTTCACATGTCAACATTTCATTTGACCACTGATTAAGTTTGATTCACTTATTTTGTTCTGGTTAAAAAATTAACATCATAGTTTTTTTTTTTTTTTTTTCTTTTACCAGATTTTGTTGTTCTTCAGTTAAAAATGTCAGCTGTCTCGCAGCATGTTTTTCTTGAGAGACAACCTTCATGAGGGGCATCGTTTGATGGTTCTTACACCGTGAGAAGGAGAGCAGTTAAGAGGAGACAGAAAGTGTGTGTGTGTGTGTGTGTGTGTGTGTGTGTGTGTGTGTGTGTGTGTGTGTGTGTGTGTGTGTGTGTGTGTGTGTGTGTGTGTGTGTGAGCGGGGGGGGGGAGGGGGGTGAGCGAATGAGTGAGCTAGCTGAGAAGCACAACAGAATGCAGAGAATCACATTTGGCATGCGTCTGTGTAAGCGAGTAAGCTTCAAATCAGTTTGGACACAGATCTAGGACACTAGACGGAAAGAAGAAAGCAGGATGAAACGGGATAGGGAACGACATGGGATTGAGGGGGGGGGGGGGTGATATTGTGTATATCTGTATGTGTGTTTAAGGGATGGGGGGGGGCGGTGTAGTTAAGTAGAGGAGGAGATGGAGGGGGTTGGTGGGTGAGGCTGAGGGGGTGAGGCGAGTAGGAGGTGTTTGGTAGAGTGTCCCTCAATGACATCTTGAAAAACAGGCCGGTAAATAAATGGAGTGGCAGTAAACAAGGCTCGGCGCTTCATCAAAGACTCCATTCATCTGTGAACAGGAGAGTCTCTCTTTTCTCTGAGGAGACAGAGAAAGGAACCCACTGACGCTGACGAGAGGACGCCGCTTGTTTAGATAACAGGATGAGTTGTGTGTGTGTGTGTGTGTGTGTGTGTGTGTGTGTGTGTGTGTGTGTGTGTGTGTGTGTGTGTGTGTGTGTGTGTGTGTGTGTGTGTGAGTTTGGAGGGGATGCAGAGCAGGTGGGAGGTGGACAGTCCTAACGAGTGGGGTAAGGTGGGGGTCGAGATAAGTGTGTTTTTGTTTGTTCTTTATCACTAGCATGGATTCAGGGAAGGGTTGTGTTTTGGGGGTTAGAATTGTGGGATAGGCCGATGACAATATGTGTTGTGTGTCTAGTACAAAGCAGTTGAGAGGGTGGTGTGCTTTTGGCAAGGCTTATGTGCGTGTACGCACAGACGTGCATGTGTGTGAGAGAGTGCATATGTCTCCGTCTGCTCATTATACATGGTTATTTTTTCCAGACCGAGTGCTATGCTCTATTTTGCATGATTTACAGTTGTATGAGCCAAGCAGCAGGTCGTTTTTATGAGAGAGAGAGAGAGAGAGAGTTTGGAAAGAGCAGAGTCTTGGGCTCTCAGGGACACCACGGTGAACCGGCCACAGCAAGGTGCCGTGCTTCGCTCTCTGCTTCAGCTGTTCATAATTCAGCCCGTCAGCCGGTCGGCCAAGGGAGCCAGGTGTACATTAAGTGATATAAAGTTTTTGTCCATTTCCGCAAACTTTTTAATTAAGAGGAGATGAATTTATGAATATAAAGATCAGGGTTACGTCCCCTCCAGCCACTTAGCGAATTCTGAGATGACATCTGGAAGAGCAAGGCAGAGAAGCCAAGACAAAGTGGCGTCTTTCAAAAGCTTTAATTAAGCTTTTGTTTAATTGTGCCACACTGAATGTTAACAATTCATAATCCTTTTTAACTTGCCGATAAACGTTTAGGAGCACATCTATTTTACAGCATTAGCCTTGCGGAGTAAGATATGAGATGTGCATCTGTCATTTGAGCTCGACCGATCTGACAGCTGAGCTTTTCGATTCCAACTTTAGAGCAGTATTCACCTTGCCAACAGACTCTTTTAAAAGCCCTTTGTGTAGGTTATCAGCAGCATCCAGCACACATGCTCTCTCCATTTCTCTGTTACTGCCTGTCTTTTATGGGTTATCAATGATGTTATTTGAATGTCCTTTCATTGATATCTCTTTATCCAAACAGGTCTTTTTTTATTTGACTCTTTTAGAATCACAGGATTGATTTTTAAGGTTGCCATAGCACTCAGGAACCCCCCTTTTCTTCCCTCTATCCTCTGTCTTGCCACCCCAAAGTCCCCCTCCCTAGCCCACAGCTCGTTCCCCTCACGTTTATTGGACCCAAATTTGGCTGGCACCATGGCAACCAAGGCTCCCAGGGAACCTTGCCTGGGTAGAATCCAAGGTGCCTCCAGGGTGGCACTGGCTGGCGTTGTATGCGTCAACGGGCTGTCGCCGCAGCAGTTTGCTACGACAAGGCCAGTCTGGCTCTGGCCTCCCACGGCCACGTTGGGAGTGCGAGCTTGCTAACCTCTGTTAACTAACTACCAGCTAACACGACCTGCCATATCCGGTGACATTAGCCACCGCTTCCACTGCTGCAGGCCTCGGCGACTGCAGCACGGGGGAAGCAGGGGAAGCGTTTCACCGGTACGCATATTGATGTAGCATGGCTGGGTGCCCAGTGCTGCCTCCCACATGAGAGAACAGAGGAGAGAGAGGAGAGAATGAGATGGAGAAAGACAGAATAGAGATGCATTTTTAATATATAATATATGAGCGTATATGTTTTTTGAACATTGCCTTTCTCCTGTGGTGTGTAAATATTCAGCTGCACACATTTTGCTCTTCATGTCTTGCCAAAATGCATATGATCTTTAAATGCATGATTATGATGTGCACAGCAGTGTGTATCTGTTGAGGCAGTATGGTTTTATAACCAATGCCGAAAACCATCAGAAGACCCACAATGTGAATGAAATTCATTCATGAGGGGTTATTGTTTTATTGTGTTTTTCTATACAATATTTTTTTTTCTCGCCAAAGTGTGTCTGTGCTTGTGTCTGACTGTAAGGCTGCCTGTGTGAAAGTGAATGTATATTCATCTGCTTCACCCTGTTTTATTACAAACAAAACAAACAGGTGATGCAGAGAGTCCTCAAACTTAATGTAATGATTATGTTAGTGTGATCCAGATTATATGCTAAATATAAGGGACACTTGTGCGTGTTTGCATTTATTTGTGCTTCATCCGGTAGATATGAGTAGAAATCACTGCAACACCCGTAAGTGACCTCTGTGTCGCTTTTGGATCAGAGCCAACACAGTGACTAGACACCAGTCCTATAATATAAACAAGGAAATTGGGGAATTGTTTCAGACGATGTTTCCAGACTCTGACATCTGACTTGACTTAATGTTGTGATATAGGTCTTTAATTTCATTCGTAAAGGTCTTAAAAAGTCTAAATTGGACTTGTTGAAACCTGCAGAAACCCTGGTAAATACAGCCCACTATCAGAAGCTTAAAGGGGTGTTTCGTTGTGATTGAAGTATTTGACTGGCTTTTTTATATTATCAATACAAAATGCGATTTAGGCAGCACTCTGTCTCCAACCGACAGCGACTCTGACTAAAAGTCTGCTGCTCTCTGTACAATACATTCCAGATCTTAACTGCACAGAGGGTGGGTATGGGAGCACATTGACTCTGCAGGGAAGGAATGGATATCTCATCACCCAGCTTGCTTAAACTATGAGTCAGTATCCGTAATTGGTCATGGGCCAATCACCACTACAGTAGGTCTCCACTTGATGAAAGTAGCAGTGTACAATTGGCCTGAGCTTGGGTTCAGGAAAACGAGAAAGTTTGCACAGGGATTCATGGACAGTTTAGTCACAACTTTGTATTGTGAGTGTCTCCATGATATAGTAGTTCAGTCTCATCGATTTTAAACCACTCCTTTGCCCCCCCCCCCTCTCTCTCTTTGTGAGACAAAGTCAGTGTTTCTTCCACACTCCTAAGTAAGTTCAGCCTGTGGCGGGGAGACAGTGGACTCGTCATGCGAGGTGTGTAAGGAGATATGATGTGTGATCAATGACGGTGCTGGTTGCAGTGTGCACGCTCAGCGCTGCCAGCCAGTGTAAAGAGGCCAGAGGTAGGAAGTTGAACAGAGGGAGAAAAGTTTGGGACTATATTGTTTGAGACTACATAAACAGGAGATGGAATATTATTAAGTTGCTCCATCCTCCTTTTTTGTTTCTCTTTTTTTTCTCTAGTCTCTCTCTGTGTTCCTCCTGACCTGAAATTGGGGGTTAGATTGAGGATAGTGACGGACTAATGAGCCCCCTTTCCTGCAATTACCCTCCTCTCTCCTATTCTCTCTGTCTCTCTGTATCCCTCTCCCTCTCAAATTCTCTGTTTAGCTTTGTCTGTTCATCTTGTTCATTTTCTCTTTCACTCTCATCATTCTGTTTCCCCCTCTCCTGTTTTCTGCTTTGCCTTCTTTTGCTGTCATCTTCTTAGAAAGTAGTGGTAAATCAAGGTGGCACTTTATCTTTAAAAGCAACATGATGGTCAATTAGAGAAATCTGGTCCTAATTTGTGGTAGATTGCTATCTGAGACGTTGGATGGAAACGCTGCTTGTTAATAAAGGATACATGCAGAGCTGTGCTCCCTTTCTCTTTGTTCCCTCCTTTGTTCATTTGATTTTTATTTTTTTATTTTGGCCTTCTCTCCACTTGGGTTTAAAGTAGTTTTCTCTTTCCTTCATTTCTTCTCTCTTCAACGCTATTGAAATCACAGTTTTACAGAATGAAGAGAACAATTTTTATTATATATAATGAGGTTTGTAAAGTGTGTTTTCTTCATACTGTACATGTATAAGTCTTGGTTATTAGCATATTGGCAGTGAATCCTGCCATATAGGATCATTCTTTCTTTCCACACACTCATTTTGTGGCCTGAACTGCCTTTTAACCGCAGGAGGACTTTTGTATATGTGTGTTACAGTGTTTAACTGGAGGTGTGCATGAAAAAGAACATGAGTTCTTTTCCTTTCATGGTGCCTGGCTGCTGTGTGTGTTTAGTTTGGTTGCTAGCTAGCTGTTTTTTTATTTCTTTGGCACAACATATTGATACAGACTGAACACCCCCATCCTTCACTGTGACAGCAGAAGCCTTGGAGGCTGTAGATATCTGTGTATGTGCAGTCAGTATAGCAAAGTGAAATTAGTACATTGAAAGATATTTTCAGTCGTAGTAGTTAACTTAGGCACCAGGGATTTAAGAAAGAGCGGGTTAAATCTCTGGTGGTCGGCAAGCACCCAACCTGCTTAAGTTGCCTTGAACAAGGCATCCCTACCAGCTCCAGAGGTGCTACTCTGTAACCAACACTGACCTCTGACCCCCCCTGAACATGGCAACTAGAGTAAAGAATTTTTACAGGAGGATCAATGAGGTATCACATCACTAGTAGCTCCTAGCGTAGCGCCATGCTCTTTGGATGGTAAATGCCTTGCACAGGTGCTAATGGGATGCTACCCCCTAGCCTAGCGACAGCTGCTTCACATCCTATCTCCTAGTCTTGTGCCAAGTAAAAGTCACTCTGGATGCTAAATCCTTGTCTTGTGCACCTTGCTAATAAGTCCCAATCCATGCTGATCCTTATTAATACAGTGGGTCATGATCAGCCTAAAAACTAGCATACAGCTGCTCTCTATGTGGTGTTATTGCAGGGTCAGCCCAATGACAGCCAGAGAGAGAGAGAGAGAGAGAGAGATGAGAGAGAGAGATGAGGAAGAAGATGAATGAGTTGCTGAGTTCTGACTGTATGTGACACATGTGTGTGGCTGTTGTTGATTAAAAGTTGTTGTTGTAATTGCGGGGCTTAAAATGCCAGGTGGCGGATGTGTCCCGCTAATCCCCTATCTAATTTCGAGGTCCAGGGGTGAAGCTCTTAATCCGAAACACACACATACGCTCACTCATAGTCTTGCAAACACACACATTTGCGCATACACACACATCCCCCCACAGAACAACATATGCACGTAACACATCTTCTCAGTCCTCTTTGTTATTTATATGCACACAAAGTTTGGAAATTCCCACAAATTCGTTAACTTTTTTTGGGAATTCTTCAAACAATGTTTATACAATACATACAAGTATGGCAACATGTGCACCACACACTCGCACATAAACATGTTTAACGTCACAAGTTTGCACTTTTATCTGTTTGTTTTTGTTGATGGACTGAGCATCTGTGTACGGCCTTATGGCCATGTTTATGTAGGATAGCTTTAATTGATGATTCATACTGTCCTCATCTCTACACAAGCACACACAAACATGAAGTCAGTATCATTCTTTCTCTCTCTCATTTGCTTTCATTTTATCTTTCTCCCTCCTGTGTTAATTTGTATGACTTCAGCAGTTTACAGGGTTGTTGCTGCACCCTCAGGCCATATAAAGGTACACTTGAGATAAGGGAAAGTGTCACAGTTAGGGGTCATAAGAGAGTTGACTGGCAGCTCCACCCTTTACCTCAGTTCACCACAGCTCTGCTCTGCTCTACTGTAAGTGGGTCAACCACACAGTGCACATTTTGGCTCACTCTGTCTGAAGTATCTTTCTCAGCACAACAATTTCTCAGTGTCTTTTATTGAGCTTTTATGTGACTTTGATTTATCTCGGTTTAACTTAATAGCTTTCATGTTATAGTCAAGGTATTATCGGGGTATCTGCTATTCCTTTATTGTCTGAAGTTGAGTAAATGTACAGCCTTAAAAAGATTACTTTTCACCAAGCAGTAACAGGTTTGTTTGGGCCTCCAACACCTGTTGATAGCTTTATTTTTCTGACTATATTTAGCACATAGAGTTCAGACCCTACCTCTTTCTCTTTTATTTTTTCTTTCCCTCAGCCTTCTGCCTCTCTGTGGCAGGTGTGGCGGCCATGTGTTTCAAGTATGTGTAGTAGTTTACAGCCCAAGCTAAGAGGGGGAGGAAAAAAGGGAGGGAGGGAGGAGGAACTGCCTTGCCCCGGGCATAGGGTCATCTCAGGTGAAATGGCTCTTTGGACATGTGGGCGTGGTCTCAGAGAGAAGAGGGAGGGGTCAGAGGAGAAGTCTGTTGACACACAACGAGATAGATAGAAAATTTGGAAGAGTGATCAGGAAACCAACAATAACCAATATTTGTACATTCTTAGCACAAACGTCTCATCAAATGTAGTATAAATTGCATCCTTTAACTTGTATTAGTTATACTTTAGGTTTTGTGCATGACAATTACAGTGGCAGGAATGAAAGTCTTAAGAATGACAGAAAGAAGGAAAGAAAGAGGGTGGGAGACAGGGGGAAAACTCCTTCTGGCCTCAGGCTGTACTGTGGATGCAGAAGGAGTTCCTAATAAAGGCGAAATATGCATCTGAGTGATCCGTTGAATGACCGGGACAGTGTGAAGTGTTGTGAATTTTCAGTGACAGCAGTGAGATGTGTGTTCAAAGTTGGAGCACTGAGAAAGGTGCCTCGTCAGGGGACCTCTGTCAGAAAAAAGGGGAAACTTTTAGAAGGAAGGAGGGAAAATAAACGGAGGGTGGGGGGTTGACAGATGATTTCCCAAGTTCAGATATGAAAAGAGGGCGGAGTAAATGATCGAGAGGAAGGGAGTGAAAGAGAGAAACGGAGAGAGTGGGGAGGTGGCAAGAGAGAGAAAGAAAGAGAGGCTGCAAAGAGAGAAGAGGAACGTAAGAGAGAGCGAGAGCTTCTTTGCAGGGCGGGTTTCCTGAGGTCACAGTACTGAATATCGCGGAGGAATGTGGAATGCTGAATCGCTGCCAAGGCAAACACTGCGGCCACGCCACCGCTGCCCCCAATGGCTGTCAAGGGCTGCTTTATATACACACAAAGACACAAACACGCAGTCATATATGTGCATGAGCATATACTGTATGCATACTGTACAGTCATACAGAATGGCCAACGCACACTAAGATTGGATATACTGCACAGTTCACACACGTACATATACAAGCCCCAATTCCAATGAAGTTGGGACGTTGTGTAAAATGTAAATAAAAACAATACAATGATTTGCAAATCCTTTTTCAACCTATATTTAATTGAATACACTACAAAGACAAGTTATTTAATGTTCAAACTGATAAAATTAATTGTTTTTTTTGCAAATATTCACTCATTTTGAATTTGATGCAACACGCTCCAAATAAGCTGGGACAGGGGCAACAAAAGACTGGGAAAGTTGAGGAATGTTCAAAAAACACCTGTTTGGAACATTCCACAGGTGAACAGGTTAATTGGTCATGAGTGGGTATAAAAGGAGCATCCCCAAAAGGCTCAGTCATTCACAAGCAAGGATGGGGCGAGTTTTACCACTTAGTGAACAACTGCGTGAGCAAATAGTCCAGCAGTTTAAGAACATTTCTCAATGTACAATTGCAAGGAATTTAGATATTTCATCATCTACATATCTACATATTATCATCAAGAGAATCTGGAGAAATCTATGCATGTGCCGAAAACCAACATTGAATGCCCGTGACCTTTCATCCCTCAGGTGGCACTACATTAAAAACGTATGTAAAGGATATTACCATGTGGGCTCAGGAACACTTCAGAAAAACAGTTTGTCGCTATATCAACAAGTGCAAGTTAAAACTCTACCATGCAAAGCGAAAGCCATATATCATATATATCATTTAACAAAGAGGAAAAGGACCATCTAGATTGTTATCAGCGCAAAGGTCAAAAGCCAGCATCTGTGATGGTATGGGGGGGTGTTAGTGCCCATTGCATGGGTAACTTGCACATCTGTGAATGCACCATTAATGCTGAAAGGTACTTACAGGTTTTGGAGCAACACATGCTGCCATCCAAGCAACGTCTTCTTCAACGTCCCTGCTTATTTCTGCAAGACAATGCCAAGCCACATGCTGCACGTGTTACATCAGCATGTTACACATTGGTAAACATGCCCCTGTCCCAGCTTTTTTGGAACGTGTTGCAGGCATCAAATTTACATTGAGTGAATATTTGCAAAAAAACAAAGTTTAAACATTAAATATCTTGTCTTTGTAGTGCGTTCAATTGAATATAGGTTGAAAAGGATTTGCTTTTTTTTGCACAACATCCCAACTTCATTGGAGTTGGGGTTTGTACTTGTAGAAACATCCATGCTGTCAGCACCTGCAGAAGATGTAATTTTTTGTAACTGTAGCTGACGGCACAGAACTATGGTGATCAGAGACCAAGTTTAGGTATTTTTTAACTGCACTTTTCCACAGCCATGATTACCCAAGTGGGATATTCTTGTTCTCAAATAAGAAATGTTTTCATTAGTGTGTGTGTGTGTGTGTGTGTGTGTGTGTGTGTGTGTGTGTGTGTGTGTGTGTGTGTGTGTGTGTGTGTGTGTGTGTGTGTGTGTGTGTGTGTGTGTGTGTTTTTTTAGAAGGAACGTTATAATGGACCGTGACAGCATAGCTGAAATGCAGAGAGCTATAAGTTTTTACAGCTGTGACACACACACACACACACACACACACATACATGTTAGTGCATGTACAGTTACATGCAGAGTGAATGAGTCATTTACTGCTGGTTGGTTGTTGTTAAAACACACTCGCACATACACTGATCCAGTGACTCATACACCATGCACACACATGCTAAACCAGTATTTGATGTTTTGTCAAGGACTTAGGCTATATCCGCCGTCGGCTAGAAATAAATGCAGACATAGAGGAGAGTGCATCTTTGAAGAATTCAAGTTCAAATGATGAAAAGAGAGAGAGATAAAGTGCTCCTCCGAGGGCAAAGAAACTCTTCCATTTGTCCTCCATGTTCATACCAAAGTCAAATGAGAACATTTTGAACATGTGCAATTGATTGAATCAAGGAGGCACTGCAATACAGACAGTCAGGACAGGTTCAACAGGATGAAGAATGGGCTGCATCACAGAAGAAGATGCACGGCGAGCAGAGAAAGGAGACAGGCATGTCAACAGTGACTGTTTTAGTGTGTGTGCATTTATGTGTCCAAGTGATTTACTTGTGTGTGCCTGCTCACAGGTCTATAAAAGCTAACAAGACAAATTGCTATGTCTCAATCCATGGTTGTTTTTCTAGCTGTTGTAAATTTAGAGGCTCTAGTGTGTATCCCACCCTTTTCCTTGTGTGGGTGTGTGGGTGTGTCTGTGTCTGTGTGTGTGTGTGTGTGTGTGTGTGTGTGTGTGTGTGTGTGTGTGTGTGTGTGTGTGTGTGTGGTGTGTATGTTTGACTGTGTCTTTTTCTCCTCCTCCGCCACCCTCCCTCTGTCTCGGAGCATGCCAGGGTCAGAGGTCATAACAACTGAGCCACTCCGTCGTTCTTTGATGTGGTTCGCCACACAGATGCATGCACGCTCATGCACACATACACACACACACACCAAGGTCAGGTCAAGACAAACAGCACTCACACTTAAAGCCTTGTGCCTCCGCTTGCTCCCTCTCAAGGCGCTGACAGCCAAGGAGAAAAAACAAGGCCAGGGGTTTTGCAGTGCTGGTCTTTGTGCTTTGATGTGCTCTCTTGTTTGCCACATGCACATTAGTAGGTTTTGACAACAGCCCTTAGGCACCGAAAGGGGTACATCTGTGTGACATGGATGCAGACTTTGTATGAAGATGTATGGTATGTTATGTGTCAAGAAAGACAAAACACTATATATTCTGACGAGAAATAATCGGAAGGAACTGGCTGCAGACATAGTGAAAAGCCCTGTCTTGGTATTCAACAAATCAGATCAGGTCATGTAGTTGTTGCATTATCTGGACCTTTCCATCATAGGCTGGAGCTTGGAAGCATAGGTAGCATGCTCTAATATCTGAACATAATATGTCTAACTGTTTACCTAAACTAAACATCTCTGAACAATAAAAATGTAAATAAACTATTTGAACAGGAGAGCGGCGTTATGTGTTGCTACAAGGCTGTCCCTTTTCCTGCTAGTAATAAGGGCACATTGAGTTCAGCAGCAAAAAGGGGACCTGTCACTGGACATCTGCAACCAGACTACTGTAAAAATATTATCACGTTCATTATTCAAAAATGTAAAATGGTGATGGTCCAATTTGTAAATTGGCAACATTTTGTTCTAGAAGGACTCTTTCCTTCCAGAATTTATGTTTTGCGTTTGAGGCTATGAGTCATTTTCTCAAAGTAGGCAGGATTTGTGTGCTTTTGTTCACACCACAGGAGTTTAAATGAGCTCATTTAATATGCGCAAGTGTTTCGTATGCAAACACATGTATTTGTTTATGCAGTTGCTCACACATGTACAGCAAGCATACATGTGTGTTTTTCATTCTGTCCACACCCTGTCATCTCCTTCCATCATCCCTCTGTTCTTTCCCTCCCTCGCTGTTAGCTGCGCAGTTGGGAGAGGCAGGCCTGGAGTCAAAAGTGCAAGTGTGGCGCTTGGCTGATGAGTCACAGAGAGGCAGCTTTCCCCCCACTGTTTGTAAATATGTGGTTACCCTAATTGAACGCAGCTCCAGTTCCAAACAACTTTCATTTCTTCTTATTTTACTCTGTGTGTGTGTGTGTGTGTGTGTGTGTGTGTGTGTGTGTGTGTGTGTGTGTGTGTGTGTGTGTGTGTGTGTGTGTGTGTGTGTGTGTGTGTGTGTGTGTGTGTGTGTGTGTGTGTCTGTGTGTGTGTGTGTGCGTGTCTGTGTCTGTGTGCGTGTCTGTGTGCGTGTCTGTGTGCGCGCGCGCGCTGGCCACAGCTGGAGCAGCAGGAGACACATGGCACCGATACACACCGCTGTGCAAAAATCACACATAAACATGGTTACGCATAACAGAGGTCCACTGGTACACACCTAAGATCCAATGGATATTGTGAGAAGGATGTAGCAAAAAAAAAAACACACACGCGCACACTCAGAGAGAGAGAGAGAGAGTGACTTTAACATCTCTCCATAATTACAGGCGGAGAGATCCCAGTCTAAAGGCTGCGGTTTGGCTGGCCCTCCTCTCCCTCCATTAAGACACTAAGCAGCATGTGTCACTCAGCACTTGGATGGCTCCTCTCCAGAGGTGGCAGCAGGGGGCCAATAAATATACACTCTCATTCTCACACACACACACACACAAACATACACATCGAGGTGTTAGTGAAAATATAATATTTTTACGTACAAATAAAAAAAAAGGGGGGGGGGGAAGGGAGTTTGGTCTCTTTCTTCTTTTTTTAAATAAGCTCTGAAGAGTGCTGCAAGGCTCTGTCTAGGTGGCACTGGCATTAAGAGATGAGGTGTGGTAGATGGACTGCCATCTACCACACCTCATCTCTGTCCATTTTATCTCATCTTTGATACGTTTTTTTCTCATATTAACTTCACTTGCATTCAGAAAGTGTCAACTAAATTAAGTTAATCTAATGTAGATCTAACCAAACTCACCTTGATGCCTTAAGATATGGATCCTAATTCAATTTCCTTATTAAAAATATAAATTATTGCTGTTACTTTAACTAAGCCTTTAAAACCTAAATGTAACTCTTCTATAAACTAAATTTACTGATAAGCAGTACCAAATCCGTCATATGCTATTTTGACCGTTTGTCCCAGAGCATGCCCTCAATGAATCTTTGAGTGAGTGTTTGATATCACGGCAGACCCAGAAGTATCCTTTGCTAAATTAATCTCCCTCCTCTAATTTTTCTTTCCTTACCATCCCAACACAGATTTAGTTTTTTTTCACATTTAGGTCCTTAAATAGTTTGAATAGAACTAATTAGATTATGTCCTCCTTCACAAGCCCCAAAGCACCTTGTACAGAATTAGACTGTATTTTAACCTATTTTTACTTCTCTACCTGTTTTGTTTTTCCTGCAGTCCTGTCTTGACTTTATTTAATGATCCATGAACCTTTCAGTAATCAAACATGAGAAGATTTTCCCTAGGTTTAAGCTCATTGACGTCATCCCGTGCAAATCTAGAAGGTGGTCTGCGGTGGCATATCCTATATAATTTCTCTCACAACACCTTGATCTTTAAACTTTGGCTTCGGTGGCAGTCGAGTGCTTATGGAAGTAGCTTTACCTTTCTTAAGTGAACTTTGAAATAATCACGTTAGTTGTGCTTTCCCTGTTACCCACATTATTAAGTAAGATAAGTTTTATAAATTAAAGTTTGATGGGTTTTTTTATGTTTCTTCATTTAAACACATCTCTAATATTTAACAACTTCACTGACTATATCTTGGCAAAAGAAAAATGACAGTAACTTTTCATCCACAAGTGCCTTAATCAGGTTGTAAAGGATAATACAAAGTCAAGTAATCCATAGTATGTATGGATTACTTGACGTATTATCCTTTACAACCTGATGCATATGCACCGTGCATACACGTTTAAATAAGCTCCTTTGGATGAACTGTTAGTACTCTAGTACATTAGCTTCAAGTGCTTAGACTCTCACCTGGGGCTGCATCTGTACCCATCATAAAACTTTGACTGCTCTGTACATAATTCAAATTTGATTTGATTTACAGTATGTTGACTCTTTCCTCAACCAAACATTTAGGGTCATGGCATGTTTAGCTCTTGCAGCAGCCTGATCTCCCTTTGACCCTGCACACCCTGACTTAGTGTGTACGTGGCGGAGCCATATTAGCATTAGACTCTCTGGCCTGGCCTGGTGTTGGTAATGGCTGATTAATCGACTGGTGACATTATCAGAGCTCCCCTCCCAAAGCAGCTTATCCTCTCTGGGGCAGAGCCAGAACACCCTGTGATTGTGTGTCTGTGTGTTGCTCATAGTAGACTTCCCAATCCCGGACTACAAGAAAGAGTGAATTGTACCTACTGTATATCACTGATGATTTTATTACATTTACAAGGACAGCACTGTGCCTTAGTCTGAAATATGATTAGTAGCACATGATCGAAAAGCAATAGGGACAGAAGAGTTAGTGACTGAGGGAAACAGATGCAGCTGTGCATAACCACTCTCTCTCTCTCTCTCTCTCTCTCTCTCTTTCTCTCTCTCACTCACTCACTCACTCACACACACACACACACACACACACACACACACACACACACACACACACACACACACACACGGCCGTGACAAAAACACAGTTTAAATCCACTCAGGGATTACAAATCCACTTATAGTGGGTCAACTTGACTATGTCAGCTGCAGATCCCGCATTGATCCGGCTGCCCTTCTACACCACTTCATGTTGCATATTTGAAAGAACAAATATGAACATGATGAATTCCCAAGTGGTTAGTTGCAATGCATGAAGCATGTGTGAGTAACCCACACGCACATATTGACCCTAGTGCATTATGACCATCCTGCTCTCAGTGCGTGTAGCAGATGCTGAGACCTTGCAGTCTGTGGAGCCTCAGAACTGTTTTACAGTTTAATGTTCTGAGGGTTGGATTGAACATAAATGGCAGTAAACGATGAGCACCAAATGAGCGAGTAGTAGCAAAGAGTAAAAAACAGAGCTTTTTGTGTCTGCCTGTTTTTGTGTAATTGGGACAAGTGAAGAAGTACGTCGTCTGAATGAATAATGACACATATGATTTTGACTTTAATCACATCTGTTTATGTGATTTCATCTCCCTCCATTCCCATTGGACCTCCCTTAGTTCTTGGAATGAGCCGCAGCCTGGTCTGCCAAAAATAATCTCTTGTTTGCTGCTATTTACTTAAATCTGTCAAAGAGGCACTGTTGGAGACCATGTTGTTATGGTTCTCCCTTTTGCTCCGTGTGTATGTGTGTCTGCAAAGCACACAAGAAAATGCCAACGTGTGTAATGTTCTATACTTTTCTCTCAGTTGTGTGTGAGAGTAAAGACGTATCCAGGCATCGGTAGCCAGTGGATACACACACACACACACACACTCACTCTCTCTCTCTTACTCACACACGCACAGACACACACGCAACCAGAGCCAGCCAGCTAGAGAGTGTGAGACGCCTCAATATCTCTCAGTGAGTAGAAACCTGGCAGAGGCACTGGGTTCATCTCAACGTCTCTCTGTGTGAGACCAGAGGCCTGTGAAAAAAATACACCCTCAGAATATATGACATACACACACACAGCACCTCAGAGAAGTGAATAAGTGTCATACAGGGGTGTCGGGGGGATTTGTGTGGTTTGGATGTTTGCCTCTGTCAGATGAGCGATGTCATTTTCCCTCCTACTTTATGAAAGACGAGGGGAGGGGGAGAGTGATTGGTTAAAGAGCATGCAAGGTGAAAGGATGCCAGGCAGATGTCAGCTCACACCTTCCCTCCCTTTTTCTTCATCTTGTGTGCTTTCTTCATTCTCTGTCTCTGTCCCTCCTCATCATTTTCCCATAACCTCTCTTTCTATCATCTTTTCTTATTCACTTTGGGGTCTGGAGGCATCATAGACCGCTCCCAGCTGGAATGGGGTCTGAAAGCATTCAGGGATATTCAGTTATTATTAAACCTGCTCTCCGATTGCCAAATACCTCATCACTCATGTACGCACGCACGCACGCACGCACACACACACACACACACACACACACACACACACACACACACACACACACACACACACACACACACACACACACACACACACACACATACAAACACCACCTGGTAGAGTGAAGCAACCACTTTTCTCACAGAAGATAGACATTAAAAAGAAGAACAAAAAATACCCTTCTGATTAGAAGTTGAGAGGATTGTCGTAAATCTTCCCCTGTGATGGCAAAATGATAAACACATGTAAAAACTGTCTTCTCACAGTGCAAAGCTTAAAGAGTGCCTTTCTGAAAGTCTTCTGTGTTACAATAATGATTCCACCACACCCAGAGTCGTTATCCTCATCCAACCGATGACATTAACAATAAATCACAAACTTGTTAAATTCTAATACTCACTGCTCTTTGATGACTGTTACATATAACGTCACACACTTATACTGTAATGTATACATACGTTTTATGCTTAGTCAAAAATAGCATCTAAATTCATGAAAGTGCATAAGGAGCATTTGATTCATGATGACTAGCATTCAAATTGTATGCTGTTGTGGCAAGATTAATAAAAGAATAACTCAAATACATTATTTTTAAATGTTTTAATTTAATCCAGATCTGTTTGTCACAACCCTCTTGGTTATAGACTGTCATGGTTGTGTCTGTTCACACTCATTGATGTTTGAGAAAGCTGGGCCTCTTTCCTTCCTTCAGAAGAACACATTTGCTACCATTTCTTTTCAGGACAGGATGAAAAACAACTTCCACTAAACAAGATAAAGCATCCATCACACTGGACATGAAGCCAAAGTGTCTGTTGTATGTTCTTGAGTGTAATCAGTGCACCATGATGTCATGGTGGTTCTCTCCAGTTAGTCACTTGACACCCACAGGAAGTAACCGAACATGAAGTCTTATCGTATCTAGTGTTTTCTTAATTCATTAGGCCATCTTTGTCTGTCAGGTTAACAGTTCATGTTAAGCTAAGTTCTATACCATAAAGGTTGTACTTTACCAAACAAAACAAGTAAATGTTAAAAATCTAATTTTGTGAATCTAAAGCTTGCATCGCAGTAGGATGTGTGGCAATCTAAACTACACACAATCAAAAGGGCTAAATGGGCTACAAGTATGTTCAGCAGGATGAGAACAGTTAAGAACTAACAATGTAGCCTAATCTTAAAACTATGTAGAATAAGCTATGGTGTCCAATGCAAACTTTTTCCGCACATTACTTTTTTGACGGTTTGGTGTCGTAATTGCACGTCTTGCTAGTTTTCTTTATTTTATGTTAGTGAAGAGAACAACAATAGCCTAATTTGCTGAAGGCAAACGGAGCACTCAAAAGATCAGAGTGCCAATGCCTTTTATGAATGCCTCTCACTCGAGTGCTTGCAGAATGTGACATTTCCTTTCCATAAATTCAAGTTCTGAAATGTAAAACTTTAGGCTGAACCTGAACCAGAGCTTGAATGGGTCAAAGCCAGTCAGCAATCTACCCTCCCCCCATTACTTGTAGCACGCTCTCTCTTGCTCTCTCTCTCTCTCTCTCTCTCTCTCTCTCTCTCTCTCTCTTTCTTTCTCTCTCTCTCGCTCGCTCCCGCTGTCCCCCTCCCTCAGTGTTGGATTAAGCAGAAGTGGTGGTATCAAAGGCCTGTCACCACAACAGTTAATGGAGCATTACATATGTGCATTTACACACATACAGACATGAGAGACAGGTCCTGCAACTTGAGATGGGGGCATTTGGAGATTTGGGATGGGGTTATTAACAGCATAGAAAGGAAAAAGAGAAAGTTACAGAAAGGGTTATAGGGCAGGGTAAGAAAAGCATGTGTGAAAATGAAATATTACAGTGTGGTTTTCAATAAGTCCATGTGTGTGAGCATGCTTTTGGAAAAAAAAGCTGGAGCAGAGAGAGGTCATGTTTAGAGGTCAAATCCATCAAGTACATGGGGGAAGCTTGTAGTCATAAGGAGCAATGAAGCGATGCACTTGTTAAACATAAAGCCTAATGTCATGCTTATTTACGCACAACAGAAAGTCTGCTTCTCACTGAAGTGAAATGTAAACTGTAATCAGACATGCACACACTCCCTGCAGGCAGCCATACATTTTGTACATAACCACACGCAATGACATGCACCTTCCTGAAATATACACACACACACACACATACCGACAGAGCCGGGTTAACAGGGTACAGTTCCTGTTGCTTCCCTGATCAAACAATGGCAGCTCTATTACAGGCCTGACAAGCCCGACTGTGCCAAGGGAGAGCGAGGGAGACGAAAAAAGAGAGAGAGAAGGAAAGGGAGCAGACAGAGAGATAGAACGGGCAGCAGGCTGAAGAAAAGCAGTCAACAAAACAGGCTTGGCAGTAAAAAAGAAAAAAAAGGAGGCTGAGAAGGAGAAAGAGAGATCCTCTTACATACAGGGCATACTGTAGAGTCCTTCAGGGTTTTGTCTCCATAGAAGTTGCAACACAGAAACTGTATTTCATTACCTGAATCCAAACTGCCTCCTTTAAGGAGAACTGAAGATTTGCGTGTAATTGCATGTCTGCATTCGCATGTGTTGTGTGCATGCATATGAGAACATGTGGGTTTGTGCTTGTCTATGCACAAGTCCATGTGGCTGTCTATTTGTGTCGGTGCTCTACAGTGTGTGCACTGCTCTTCAGTGTGCCATACATCAGGAAGTGACCAGCCACTGTTTTGTGCCCCTGTGTTTGACAGTAGCATGTACAGAGCCCCTGTAAGGACACAACCTCTGCTTGGAACAAGCCACCCCTGTGTTTCCCCTCCTCCTTCTCCTTCTTCATATCCTGCCTACCACGTCTCTCCAGGAAACGCTCCTCTCTCTCTCTCTCTCTCTCTCTCTCTCTCTCTCTCTCTCTCCCCCTTCCTTCCTCCCTCCCTCCCCCCCTCTTCTTAACTGCTGTCTGGGCCTTTATCACTCCTCTGCCTCCTTCCTCTTTCTATCTATCTGCTAGGATGAAAGAGTCTGTGAGGGAGTATGTGTGAGGGAGCATTCCCCTATGTGCATAATTGTGTGTGTGTGTGTGTGTGTGTGTGTGTGTGTGTGTCTGTGTGTGTGTTTGCGCACCTATGTATCTTTGTGTGTACATGGGTCTTTGTCTGTGCAAGTGTGTCTTTGTATATGTGATTAAAATTCTGTTGACTCTGGTGAGCTAGCTGTGTGAGGGCTCCTATTGAGTCTGAGCAGGTGGGCTCCTGCTACTACAGTCCTGCTAATTACTTCTTCCTCTGGGTGACTGACTGGGTCAGGCAAAGGGCAGCTGACATACAGACAGCCCACTGTTAATGCTGAATAGAGTGAGGAGTCAATGGATGATGAGACACCTTTGGTTAGTGAATTTGTGAATTTGGTCAGTGGTGCTTTGGCTGTCATTGCCATATGTCCTGTTATCTGATTGTTTTGCTTTTTGCCCATTTAAAAATAAGTAAAGAGGGGTTGTTAATTATACATTAACTTCACTGTCTTTAACCCTAGTGCAAAGCAAAGTTCTATACAGTACCTCACACACAATCCATTTACAATATACTTCACAATAACTCACAGTCACCCACACAAACAGACAAACCTACTGTATGCCAGCAGAGCCGTCAAGCAAGCCAGGTTAACAGACTAGCAAAGCTTTAATCGCTGAATAGAGTAAAAGCAATTAATAAAAGCAGATCAGATCAGATTAGTGGACAGTTCAGACTCACTGGTAACAGAAAGAGCTACATGGTTGTAACAGTTCAGCATTCTTTTTGTTGTGCTATTTGTTAGTTACATATTTAACCTGAAGTAACAGAAGAGATGTGGAAATAAAATACGAAAGGAGGATGTAATTAGCATTACTCATCACCACCATGTAAATTAAAAAAAAGTGTTTTCTGTTCACAGCCGAGTTGACAAGTTGTCTTGTCAGTGTCAGTTATTTTGTTGTTAGTTTACCAACGTGTCTGTTTTTCAGTTTTCTTTAGACGTAATCAAAGCTCAAGAGCAGCCTTGTGGTAGCAGAGGTCTTGATAAAGTCAGACATTTCCAGGATGGGAATTCTGTGAACAGTATGACTACTGTACTGGCCACAGGTCAGATAAGCTTCTGTCCTGTAGTGATAGCCAGACAGACAGGCAGCTCATTAACCCTGCTAGTGGGCAGCCTGACTACATCAGATAGCTTGTCACTCAGTCAGGAGGGTTTTTTTTGGGGGGGGGGGGATTCTGTGGATTTCTCAGATGTCAAGATAATATTTTAGGCTACTGTGTTTTATTAAGGCACTGTCACAGCCAGGCAGCTATTTTTGGCTTCTTAGCTGCTCCAGAAGAGGAGTAATACTCTGTTAACATGCAGTTAGGTAACCATTTAAATAAAAAGGTTTTTGTATTGTATTTTATAACTTTCATGTCCATAAAATTGGTTTCATTGATCAGGTTGATAATCTGGGTTATCACAGCTAGATTCCTGCTGGAGAAACCTGATTAATTTGACCTTATATTTTACTTGTGCACATGACTTTAGATCTTGAAAGCTTCACTGTGATAGCAGTGTGGAGAAATGAAAAGAGAGCTAATTACTCCTAATGGTGTGGCTTTGTATCCAAATGAATAAATTCAAAGACTGAATGCAACCAAAACTGACACTAAAAAAAAAAAAATCCAAATAAGTTGGCTTTCACAACTGAACAGTAACCTATTTTGAGAGCGGCAACACAGAGAGCAGAAAGTGAGGGACAGCAATTATCCTGGAAATGTACTTCAGTTGATCCAGAGTATGCACAACCAGAAGTAGTTGTAGCGGGGGAGAGACTACAAGTCGTCTGAGATTTTAAAATACTTTGGTGTGCACATTGAAAACAATCTCACTTTTAAATCGCACATCAAGAAGGTTTGCAATCATATTAAGTTCAACCTGGCAAATTTTAGATATTTCCGTAGTTGCATTTTTTGCATATTGTTTAGTTAGGCTAATCCTATGTTGCTTGTTACTGTCCCAGCAATGTTGTTTTTGTGCATGTCTACCAAAAATGTATGTCTATGCTAATGTTTGCCTTATTTGTTATATGGTCTGACAGTCTGGCTTGTTTGTTTATGTGTTCCTGTTGATCTTGACAAAATGTTCTTGTTTTTATGTTTATTAGCATTTGTATAATCAACTTGTATTGTGTTGGGCTAAATCTGTATGTATTTATAGCTTAAGCATTTTATCTTACCACCAGTCCAAGGACAGCAGATGTAAAATAGCCTCCTGGCTATTTTTGGCACATTTACATTTTTTTTTAATATTTTTTTGGTGTGCATTGTCCCTATTCAATAAACCTGAAATAAATAAATAAACATGACATCAAGGCCCATCCAACACAGCTGCAGACAGAGAGGCTCAGGGTGAGACGTACCAATGGCCCACAGGCTTTTATAGTAGAAGGGGGGGGGGGGGGGAGTGAGAAATGGAAAAGAAGCTGCATTTACTCTGTCCTTGATCAGTCAGAGGTCTGAATAAGTATGTAGGAGTTCTGATCTGACACTGCTGAATTGAATACTGAGAGAGGGAGAGCACTTATGTGGTTTTTGTGGGCAAGTGTTATCTTTGTGTTTTTTATAATTTATCCACCTTTCTTGTGTCTGTCTTTATCCCTTTATCTATTAAGATATACCGTTTATTTATTATTTATGCTGCCCCCCCAGACCTTTTTATATCCTCACAAGTCGATCCACAAGTGCATGAATGCATTTCTGGTCAAACCTGGAACTGGAAAGCATGTTGAAAATTTGGAGAAATATTTAAATATGTGCTGGATTGGTCTCATGATGTCTGCTCAAAAGTTGGAAGCTTGGAACTGTGTAGAAATTATCTATGTAAAAAACTAAAAGCATCTCTTGTGTGATACATCCTCAGATAATGGAATTTACATAAAAACATTGGTCAAGTGGAGGCTTAAGTTAAGATGTATGCGTATCTATGTCTGAAGTATCCAGCTATATGTTTCCATCCTGGACTGTTGCCCAGTTCTGCCCATGGTTCATTTCCTAGCCTGTATCCAGTCCAAACTACAGACACACCAATCAGACTGGTTGGAGCATTAACAGTGAAAGTAGATCACCTCTAATCTCGATTTTAAAAAAAAAGAAAAGTTACATAAAGTATTGTGAGCTGTGGAGTATTATTTCAGATACCTTGGCTAGCAACCAAGACTTTCTTAAGTCTGGCAGGGATTGCAGTGCTTTTTTTGTGCGTGTCCCCCCGGTGTAGAAAGTACAGAGCGTTCATTGTGTCTTTTTTGCCTGGGTGAGGAGGGGGAGCATTTGTGTGTGAACAAACCAGAAAGGCGCGTAACTTCACCAAACCCTGCATAAGTATGTTGTAAAGCGGAGATGAAAGTCAGTGTGTTAAATAGAAATCCACCTTCTGTTTCTTCCCCTCCTATCCATTTCTTCCTCCTTTTCTCCAGCATTGGTAATTTCTTTTCCTGTTCCCTTTCTCCCCGTCAGGCTTAATGCCTGCTTACAGCTCCATTTAGGCTGCATGCGTGGAAATTGGGTAGGGGATCTTGTGGGTTTTGTGTCCTTGGAGATAACCAGTGTGTGGGAGGTGACAAAGGTAGCGTAAGCCCTTTGATTTTTTTGCGTGTGTGTCTGTCTGTGTGTGTGTGTGTGTGTGTGTGAGAGAGAGAGTCTGCTTTAAGTGCAGGAATAGATCTCTGACAAACGGGAGTGCGGAGGGGTATGCATCTGTCAGTGTTGTTTAAAAAAGCCAGAGGAGAGTTAATCTGAGCGAGTCACTCCACCTTGTGTTTGATCAGCTCTGCGTCTCAGCTCCGCCTGCATCGCGTTGCTGTGTTCTGCTTTGAGTCCACTCTTTAACTGAGCATATGAGCTCTGTGGCTTTCAGTTGTGCACACTCAACAATGCCCACAAGCAAAATACAGTTAAAGTTAAAAACAGTTGAAAGTAGGCACGCGACAAATAATCCTTACTGCAATAAATTGTAATACAGTCTTAAAATAAGTTACAAATACGCTGGCACCAATAGGGCAACATGTTTTGCAGTGATATTGAGGCAGTTCAGCCTTAAAACAAATTTAGCTGTTTTTTGAATGATCATTCAACATGTATTCATGTTGCTCAGACCCAGATGCTTCATAAGACAGTAAAGACCTGGAGTTCGACACACAGCTTGAAGTAAATCATGCATTGCTTGTATTGTGTTACCCTCGTTCTCATGGGAAAATGTCATCATAGTATTGTATTTTGCCTTGGAATTCATAGCCCTAATAGTTAGAACACCAAATGCATCACACCTAATGTCTCTAACTTTCATTTCTCCCACTTTTCATTCACCCATCTTTGACTGCTCCTTTTCTCTCCTCTGTGTTTCTGTTTTTCTGTCTGTCTTCATCCTGCAGTGTAAATCTCTAACCTCGTTGCTCTTACTATCCCAGATCAGCTTGGCCCCATCACCAGCACCACCGTCGTCATGGTCCCTATATCCCCACTAGTTCATTCAGTAATCCTCTCAAAACAGTCCCTCATAGCCCTGATTCCCCATTAGCTTGTCAATAAGCCCCAATAATCACTATATGTTGTTAATGAGCCAAAGCAGGAGGATCTGTGGCTGTAGCCCAACCCCTAATAATGATAATAATAATAATGCTAAGGCTTTACTGGGCCTTTTGCCCCAGGCTGAGCTGTAGGATTTCTGGATGAGCACAGACCACCAGCCAGCCTGAACTAAAACAGTCTGACACTGGCTTATTGATCACACACATTGATTAGACTGTGTAAGGGAGTGAGTACTAATGCGCATGTACCCAATTTCAACTCTAACACACAGTGTGTCATAAACTTTTTTTTATATTGCATTAACCATACCTCCTCCTCCTGTCTCTCTTTCTGCTTGCTGTATCCCATGAGAGACAATCAGTGAGGGCGTCAGTAGTTTCACCACAAAGCCCCCAAGTGGATTACATCACCGCCTCTGTTAACGGCGCTGTCTGTCACAAGCCATCAGCATGCTGTCGACTTCATACAGTCCTCCACTCAACTTTATTGTAATATTGGAACCAGTTGTAACCAGTCGCAGCAAGCCACAAGCGCAACCTGTAATGTCAAGACCTTTTTTGCATTTGATTTCGATTATTTGCAGGGTTCAGTTTTTTTCTTTCTTTCTGTCTTTCTTTCTTTCTTTCTTTCTTTCTTTCTTTCTTTCTTTCTTTCTTTCTTTCTTTCTTTCTTTCTTTCTTTCCATTTCTCTACGATATAAAACATGAGAAGTCTCTTGGAGGTAAACACAGTCCCATACAGGACACATCTGCAGGATTGTGTAACAGGATGTGGAATTTAGTAGCCTATCTATATAAACCATGGGGCACACATACTGTATTCTCATTCTCTGCCAGAACTTCCTCTAAAGGCTGTAAGAGAAAGGGTGAGCAGGTTTGATACTGTATATACAAAGGAAAATATATACAAAAGAAAAGAGTATGGATATCACAAATTCGGTGTAATCATAAATGTTTGCACATAGTGTAAGAAGGAACGGAGAGAAATAAGCATGCGTGTGTAGGGAGAGATAGGGAAAGGTTAACTTGTGAAACATAAAGAGATATTAAGTGGGGAGTGGATCAGACAAAGCTGAGCAGTGATTGAAAGGGAAAGAGAACAATTAAGAGTGAGAGAGAATGATGGCGAGAGGGGGGAGGATAATTGCAGGAAAGGGGGATTATTAGTTTGTCACTATCCTCATCCTGGAGGCTCTCGGACCAAGGCTGTGGATAAGTGAGATCATATGGCCGTCTGAGTGAGAGAGAGAGAGAGAGAGAGAGAGAGAGAGAGAGAGAGAAAGAGAGAGAGAGAAAGAGAGAGAGAGAGAGAAGATGAGTGCAAGCAGTTTCAGTGTAGCAGTAAACATTCAGTCAACAGCGCTCATTAAAAAAGCCAGCACATTTATGCTAAATCCCATATGGGGGTTGGTGTGTGTGTATGTGTGTGTCTCTACTTCCCTCTGATGCATATCCTTTATCTGCAGATTTTCCACACTCATTTGTTTTATTATTGAGCTCAATAAAAAGTGGGTATGTAGTGGTGTGTGAAAGTGTCACACTATACAGTAATGTGTCCATGAAATAATTGGTATAAGGTTGAACAATAAAGTTTACACAGCGGGACAGAGCCCGATGAAAGCCACATCGCTACAGTACATACTGTACAATCTTACCGGCCTGATCAGGACAGTGAGCTTAAAAATGTTATTAAAAAAAAAGGATCACTGTTTTAAACCTGCCTGACACATGACTTCACACTACGGTGAACTTTGGAACACACAAAAATACAAGCCAATCATTTAGCACAGTTACTGTTGTAGTCAGGAAAAAAATGGTGAACAAAAGCCATGAGATTAAAAGGACATTCATTCCTTCATGGAAGGATGAGTTTCCTACAAACATGTCAGTATACATTTGTTTTCGCTTCCATTTCATCAGTTCTCATTCATCAGGTGTCCCGTCCTGTCAAAGAAGGACCAGATGACTTGGTTTTTTAAATATAAATATAATGTGGCGAGTAGACTGAATGAACTGTAGACTTTGAACTGTAGACTTTGTGGCAAAACTTTCATAGATTAACAGATCACACTTATAATTAAGTTACTATTAATTACTATACTGTTATGTATATCACCCTGGCCTGGTATAGAAAGAATTTGCAGTCAAGATAACATTACATGTTAAATACTGTTTGTCCAGGCTCTAACCTGGGCACTTTTCTTTATCGTCATCTGCGATCATCTGCTATGGTCTCCTCTTCACTCACTGTGAAGGTACCTTGGTTATAAATCGCCAGGAGAGCTGCACAACCATAGATAACGCTAATGCACATGTAAGCTCACACCAGTCAGCGGGGAGATATTTACAGTTTTCAAGACAACGCCTTGCATGAGGGAGACACTTTAAAAACAGAAAGAGCTGAATGGAGATGAGTAATGGTGTGTTAGAGATAGCATGAATAGTCTCAGCCTTTGAGGTGATGCAGAATGCTCTATCTGTATTATTTTTTTAACTCAACTCCTTTTCAACCAGGCAGGTTGACTGCTAATGTGTTTCAATTTAAGGCAATGACCTTGGGGAGTATGTACGAGGGGAGGGAGCATGTAACACACCTGACAGCTGTCCCGTACAACCACTGTCTTGTACTGTTGATTAATGAAAGGTGCAGTGTGGTGATTGAGTGCCTTGTGACATTCTATTTATTTTTTTTATTTTTTTTATCCTTCATTTATTCAGGTAAGTCGATTGAGAACAACTTCTCATTTGCAACGACGACCTGTCACATTCACACAGTTCCACATTGATATCTGGATGTTGCCCAGTACAACCACAGTCTGATCTGCTGGCCACTGAGCAGCTCCACTGGAGCGGTTGGGGTTAAGGGCCTTGCTCAAGGGCGCCTCAGTGGTGGTAATGAGGGAGGGACAAGCGCTGCTCTTTCACTTTCCCCACCCAGATGTTTTTCCTGTCGGTCTGGGGATTGAACCGGCGACCTCCCGGTCACTTCTTTAACCACTCGGCCACCACTGTCCCAATTGTTGTCCGAAGACTATGAAGCAGTGTGCAATGTTCCTTTGTTCTAATGAACATGGGCACTGTAGTTTATTTTGACTCAATCCAACATGTCCAACTGTCCTGCTGCCGTAAGTACGTAGCTAAAGCACCAAATGTATGTATTTATTTATTTATATCTATTTTAGGAAAGAGAAACCGAGCAATACATTTGTGATTGGTTTTAAAGAGTTGCATCTTCAGAGAACAGAGGAATTTATCTTTTTAGATAAAACAGATGTTGACAAAGTTTTCCTTTGACATAATTTGAAGTGAATTTGCATTATATCGCAGAATATCGCAGTATGTTTTAAATTGCAATAATATCGTATTGTGACATAAGTATTGTGATAATGTATTGTTGGGCCTAGTTGAAAGGTAGTTGGAGACGGACAATCACATGGTTGGTTTTGGTCTTTTTTTGTGTCCGTTTGATTTGTAAACAGTTACAAAAAGATGCACATTTTTGCACTGGAAAAAAAGACAAAATAGTGAAAGGCGCACCAGGTTTATTTATTACAGAGCACTTTCAGTTATTCTATCTTAATGCTCGAATTAGTGGATAAAGAATATGATTAAGTACTTTTTGCTGAACTGAACTGCTGGTAAAAGTTTGATACCAGCCCACCCTGCTCACAGCAAAATCTGAATCAGCAAGAAATTGCTGGCATCAATCTGGCAACTTTTCCACATTAATATCAGTCACAAGACTTTCAAGGCCTGTGGTCATCTCACACCTCCCCACAACCATCTCTGTCTGTCTGTCTCTTCTGTCTGTCTATTGCTCTGTCTGGTCTGTCCTCAGCCAACCCTGAACAGCTTTATATGTGGGTTTGGTGGTTTTGGGAGCTGCTTTGCTCAACATCAATCCAGGCCGGTCGAGTGAAATGCCTTAAAATGACTGAAATCCCCCCCAAAGCTGATAGCACAGGGATAGTACTGGCTTATATGTTCCAATGGGATCTAGAGGGAGTTAGACAGAGGGCGGGAGAGAGAGAGGGCGGGAGAGAGAGAGAGAGAGAGAGAGAGGAGTTGTTCCACTGTAGAATTCAATGGAAATGAACATGCAAGAATCATATCACAAAACAAAGTATCTCAGATATACATAATGGAGGCAGGCAGGGTCCAAAGTAATCACCCGTCACTCGCCAAATGTGAGTCAAAATCTACATTGGCAAATAAAATAAATTCGCCATAGGCCTTCACCACAAACTCATCACTACAACACATAAGTTGATTGACCACGTTTTGTGTTGCTTCGACTGCACACTGATGGCGGCATGCAACATGTGACCGTCATGACCGAGAAAATAGGACAGTAAAGAGAAAGATTGGGTTAGAGACATAGAGAGGGTGGTGGTAAGGTATCAAGAAATGTAAAACACATTTTTATGATTTTATTCCATCACATTGAATCACCAATCCAACACATTTCACAGCCAAATCCTCCAAATACACACTACTTCGCCATTTGCTGGCTATATATACATACAAACACATGGCCTAATATTATCTCAGCTGGAATATTCTGAAAATTTCAAACAGTGACTCAACCAGCTTCACACAAGCAGAGAGAGAGAGAGAGAGAGAGAGAGAGAGAGAGAATATCCTAGGGAGAACTCCTATGATAGCCGCTAACATGAGTGAAGCCAAATGCTATCACAGCCATCCCTTAGTCTCTCTGTCTCTCTAGCTCTCTCTCTCTCCATCTATCTCCATGCTCTAACTACCCTGTATGTTTATTTTCTTCCCGTCCAACTTTTCTCACTCATCCATCCATCTCTCCTTCCTCCCCTCCCTCCCTCTCTCTGTCAGTTAGCTCACTTTGCTTTCCCTCATTGTTTTTCCAGGAGAAAGTGCCTCTGCTTTTGATTAAGCCCAGAGCCCCGCTTTAATACTAATACCACCCCCCGCCCCCACCCCCCCAACAACCACCACCACCTCCTCCTCCTCAACACACACGCACTGTACCAACAACATATCTTGCCTTACTGTTGAGCATTAGAGTGGTTTGGCTTTTGCAAACATATACTGATTGACTACCCCTGTGTCTCTCTTTAAAAAGAAGCCACCTTAGATGTGCTGTGATATGTTTGTTTGTGCCTTTCCATACTGTTTACACTCAGAGAGATGAAGGAATGCCCCAGTATGCATCTACATAAAAACACACAGGTGCTGGTTTGGGAGGTGGACAGAAGTGGCACCTGTCTGCCAGCTGTTTGCTGTCCCCTGGGGGGTTTCAGCCGTCTGACTGACAGGTGAGGAGGCCTGGGGCTCAGAGCCACAACACAGCTGGCCTAGCCCAGATGCCGAGGAGGAACAAAAAGTGTGTGTGTGTGTGTGTGTGTGTGTGTGTGTGTGTGTGTGTGTGTGTGTGTGTGTGTGTGTGTGTGTGTGTGTGTGTGTGTGTGTGTGTGTGTGTCTGCTTCTTTGGGGGGGTTTTGAATAAGTATCGTGAACAGGTGACATTGACAGGTAAAAGCATGGTCCTCATTTCCTCTCTGCTTTGTTTCTGTCCTTTCACTTATTTTTACTTTTTGTCATTGTCTAAATACCTCATAAGCAATGCACTTTATCATTCATCTTCATCTTCCTTCTTCTTGCTCAGACTCCACCCTTCATAATTTCCTCCCTCCCCCATGTCACCCCTTCCTTCTCCTCTTCTTCTTCCTCTCTTTCCTTCCACCTCCCTCCTTCCTCTCACTCCTGCTGTCCTTCCTTCCCTTGTTGCCTCTCTTTCCCCGGTTCCCTCCATCTCCCCTTTTCCACATAAAGCTGTTTTTCATAGAAGCCCGTGCAGCCTGGAATAGCATTCCCCGGGCGCTGCAGGGTGAAACACTAGACTTTTCTGAGCTCCAGCCAAACAGATGCTGGCTCTTGGAGTCCCACCAGAAACAAGCCTTCATGCTTCTCTTTTTTCTCCCTTTCTCTCTCTCTCTCGTCCACCCTTTCTCTCTCTTGTTTCTCTCTCTCTCTCTCTCTCTCTCTCTCTCTCTCTCTCACTTTCATACTTTATCTCTCTCAGCCCCTGGTTCCCAGTCTTTCTTCCTGGTCTCTCATTCTCCTAACACTTTCTCACACGCTTCTCTGTCTGACTCTCCCCTCCTTTCTGTCAAGGGCAACATCTTAGTGTCCTAATCACATTGTAGAGTGTCGTCCAAGCATCCCGGTGTCTGGCCTTGAAAGTCTGCTCAGCCTCTGCTTCGTCTAGCGTCCTCCATCAAAATCCCTTTGTCAGGTGCCTGTCGCTTTGTGCATCCACTTTTCAGCAAAGGCCATTTCCTTGGAAGAGTGTCTTTTTGTACTTTTTTTTGCACTATCCCGTGCTGCTGCAACATTGTGAATTTCCCCATTGTGGGATTAATAAAGGATTTAGAATCTTGAATCAAGGGAAGCAGTGAAAACATGGGGGCTTTCATATTCTCTCTGTCTTACTTTCCTTTTTCTTCTGTCCTTTATCCACCCTGAAGTCTATACTACGGTGATTTTCATTCCTGCCTTCTTGCTGTCTTTCCTTACAATTCTCGACCCACCTCAGCCCTACATTTTTTTTATTTTGGCAGAACTTGCTAGCCTGCCCCCCTCTTTCACCCTCCCTGTATAGCTCCTTCCTCTCCTTTTTTTCTCTCTGCCTTTCTTGCTTGCTTTGCTCAGTCTTTAAATTTGCTTGAACCCAGGGACCCCGTCTGTTACGTAAATGGGTTGAAGACAGACACACATGTGCTCACATAATGTATGTACACACTCATGCCTGCACATGCAACCCCTCTTTTTAAAACACACACACACACACACACACACTGCTATATGGCCAAACTTGGCTTTGCAGTTTTTGGCAGGCGTTCAACTCTCTCCCGGTCTCCACTATCGCTCACTAACTGATGCAGTGTTTACATGAGCTGCCAGTCACAACCAAATCAAAAGCTTTTCCCTCCGAGCTAAGAACAGTTGGGGGCCAAGGAGGTATGCTGTGGGTATGTATGTTAATACTGATTTGACTATAACCATTTTTGGGGCTGAATGTAGGCATTTGTGTGCTGCTGGGCATCTACTCGTCCTGAGTAACACTCGCTTTTTAAAACCGGTCCTTCTCAGAGGGCAGCTGCATAATGACTCTTGACACTTTTTGAAAATACTGATCGCTGGTACTTCATTTTTTATAAAATATTCAACAATGCAAAGTTGGAATTCTTCAGTGGCTTTAGCAATGTAATTACTGATGTTGATTTGAGTAGCTTATTATTGATTATTGAATTTTAGATCTTGATCATTATCCATCTGATCCTGACAAACCAGCCATTCATACTCAGAATGAACCCTGTGAACCCCATGGTACGTAAGCCTGTTATAAAGTTATGTAACATATTATGGCGGCTGCACCAGGCATTACATCACTGGCTAGATTACAGGGGATCAAGGCTCACACACAACCTCTGCCACAGCACACGTTGCATTCCCATTTTATAGATCTATACAGTGTGGATGAAAGCTCCTATGTCTGTTTAATGAATTCTACTCATTTGGTGAAGAGAATAGTAAACAATGTTTTTTGTTTGTTCTTGTGTCCCGTGTCAGAATCCAAAATGAGCATCAGGTGTTTTTTTGGGAAGGCTCTACCTGTATGTTTTGGCAGGCTTTGGATGTGGGGTAACACTGAATTTAATTGATTAGGGTCATAGGCTGAAGCAAATCATTATTAATATGGATTAACTATACAGCACAGTCAAATACCATGGTCCAGTTACCATGTGGCCAATCAGATTTTGTGTGTAGCTTAGCTGGGGTCGAGTGCAGGGATGATGTGTGGGGTGATTGTGGTAAGGAGGTGAATTAGATTTAAAATTAGAATTAGTGGAGACATTAAGCGGGATGGGCTTACAGGCTAAGCGCTGTGAGGTGGTGGGGGGATGTGATTCTTATATAAACACGCATTCACACACAGACATACGCGTAGCAAGATTAATCAATAGATGAATGTCTGTCTGGTCTCTGGTGGAAAGACTGAGGTGTAGTTGGACAAGAGAAAAAGGAAAGACAAAAAAAGAAAAAGACATTCCTGAATAGGGCAAACGAAATGAGGATAGACACCCACACATACAAATGTTCAGTGTGTGGTGTGTTAGTGACTTGTGCTCTGTGGGTACACACGTGCTTTGTCTGTGGTCCAAACTCTGAAAAAAGACTGTAGGCCTCTGTTGTCTGGCAGAAGCATTGGAGTTGCATGCAGGTCCCCTGCCTAGACTGAGTGGTCTTTTCTGGGGACAGCGAATGAGGATGGCAAAAGGTTTTAAGATGATTTGTGTGTACATATAACTATACTGACCATAAACACACACACACACACACACACACACACACACACACACACCTCACCTTCTTAATGTCTCTGTCTTTCTCTCAATCACTAAATCTCTTTCTCTCACACACACGCCGTGTCCTTATGCGCCAGCGATGCAGCTCCCCACTGAGTTCCTATACCACCAGACAGATGGTGGTCTGATTAACTTTACATCTACATCCTGATTGGTTTATCTATTTGTCAGTGTTGCCATCACCTTTTTTGTCCAGACTCCAAGCTGTTCGGAACTATCTTAGCTGTGAGGGTTCCCACCATCGCCATTTGTTGGATAGCTTGTTGACATTGTCTGTGCATTGTTTTTGACTTTTCCCTGTAGAGTGACTTTTTCCCTATGCATTTTCGATTTTATTGACCATCTGCCCCCTCCTCAAGCAATAATCCGATCTTTTACCCTATTACTAACTACTCAGCAGGTGTCGGTATGCATGTGTGTGAGTGTTGTGTTTGTACATTAGATGCACTTTGAACATGTTAAGACATGCGTCTAAGTGTTTTTTAAGATAAAGATTAATATTCATATTCACGCACACACTTTAAGTGATTTTGTTGATACATGTTTTTTAATGGTATTTATGGGCTCACCTGTGTTTGGGTGATGCAGTTAGGAATTTCCTGGTTGAATGTTCTGCTTAGAGTCCTCCGTTTTATCTGTGCTTGTGACCCTCAGCTGCATCAAAGATCACATCCAAAGAGACACAAGCACATCCTCACAGGGTCACCCATTAGTGATACTGACTACTGGGTTGACTTCAGGCTGTCTGTCGCGCCTGGCTCCAGCTCCCTCACATGACCTCACCCTTTGCCCCTCGCCACTCTCTCCATCTGCCCTCACCAGGCCGTACAATGGACAAAGAGTCCAGAGAGAGAGAGAGAGAGAGAGAGAGAGAGAGAGAGAGAGAACATTACCAAGTGACATGTCATGTCTTTTTTTGCACTCCTTCATCTCTTACATATATTGTGTGGTTGGAGTGTGCACCATGAGCCAGACTTGATAAGATGGCAGTTCAGCTCCTGAGACCTGGCACTCAAGGGCACAAGTTCACTGTCTCCTCTGCCATTTCCCTGCCAACTCCTCTCCTCTCCCTTGCTTCTTCTCTTCCGCCGCCCTCCCACATTCTTTCTACTTGGTTTTTAATCCTCAGTCTGCGTAGCAACACTCAGACACCAGTATACGCACCAACACACTGGTACAAATGCACACAACCCCTAACACGAATGCATATTAACATGGCACAAAATGAGCGAACATCAACCCTTGTCAGCCTTGTCAAACTTTACTTTCATTGGCTCATACGATCTGACTTCATGGCTGTGATTGGCCAGTGTGTGCCCACACCCCTGTGTGTACACACACACACACACACACACACACACACACACACACACACACACACACACACACTGTTTGCTCTACTTCCTGCGTTGAGCTGTCTGGCTGGCATCTTCTCCAGCTACAGTGCCAAAGGGTCAAAGGTGACCACTGCTTGGCAGCACTAGCTCCATGTCCTTCCGCTCCTGTGTGTGTGTGTGTGTGTGTGTGTGTGTGTGTGTGTGTGTGTGTGTGTGTGTGTGTGTGTGTGTGTGTGTGTGTGTGTGTGTGCGTGCGTGTATGTGTGTGTGTGTGTTGTCAATGGGACAGCATGACCTCTTTGACCATGTTGAGTTTTCTCTCTATATATACAGTACAGTATACACAATATAATATACACAGCCTTCATATCCTTCACTGTTTTCACTCAACTCGTCTACTTGCCAACAGCTTCTTTCCTCCTCTCCTGCTAGCATCCCTGCTCCTCCTTTTCTTTTGAAAAAAGACACACACACATACACACCCACCCACCCACCCAGCCCTCTTTCTTTCTGCCTCCCACCATCCCTCTGTCAGCTTGGCACATATTGACAAGATTGAGTCCCTTGGATTGTTCACACTTCCCAGTGAGACACATATTGTGTCAGTGTCCAGCCCACTGAGTGCTGCACTGTATGTGTACAACCCAAAAGGGAGCAACTGTGTCCAACCCCTACTGTATATAACAGTGTGTGTCACTGTGGATACTTTATTGAAATTGCATTGTCGCAATTTTTATAATGTATGAGTTAATTTGTATTATATTGAAAAGTTATTTCCAACAGAAATAATTTAGATTATGACTTGTATGCATTCCCAACAGAACAATCATTATTTTCAAATGCATTTAAATGGATGGATTCTCTCTTTACTTTCATCATTGCATTTCTCATGAGCAAAGAACTTAAGAGATCCTCTGTAATTGGGTCTCTTGCTTTCCAGTGCAGCATATTCACCCAGCTGACTTATTGACGTATTGTTATGTTCTTAAAGTGGCACATTTGCTCTGAATTTTCATTGAAGTGTTCCTCGGGAGAAAAAGACTTGGCAGCAGGAACAATGTTTGTTATCACTGTTATCTCAGTGGTGCTTTTGGAGGAGTTGGCAACCTTGCTCAGTATCACTTTGTGTGTGTGTGTGTGTGTGTGTGTGTGTGTGTGTGTGTGTGTGTGTGTGTGTGTGTGTGTGTGTGTGTGTGTGTGTGTGTGTGTGTGCGTGTGTGTGTGTGTGTGTGTGTGTTGAGGATGTTTTCTCACTCTTATCGATGTGTCCTTGGCTGTGCAAGTGCACCAGCCCTCTATTAGTGTAATTCACTTTCTTTTATGTATCTTGCAAAGAATTGCAAAGCACTTGGGCTATAAACGTGAGGAAAAGAGAACCAGTGTAGGAGGCTTGTAAAAAATAACACTCAAAACAAATAAATTGTTAAATAGGGAAGGATGTGGGCAGAAAGCAGGTGGTCAAGACATTTTTTTATTTAAAAAGATTGAATGATGTGTTGTAACCACATGAACACAGACAAAGGGAAATATGAAGTATGATACAGGAAGAGAGCGGAATAGAAAGACAGCTCCAGCACTAGAACATGGGAGAGGCTTACCTTAAAGCACCCTTCTGCTGGCCAGACAGGAAGTGTGTGTAACAGCCTCAGCACAAAGACCCACAGTGTGTATCTGGGCCAGCAGGAAGAGGGACTGAGGGAGGAGAAATCCAAGTCTCAACACAGGCCTTCCCTCGCTCCCCAGCTCTATATTCAGCTCTGTGCTATACTTTCACTGTGACATTTCCAGCTTTCTTTTTTCAAAGCTGCACTCAACTGCTCTGAAGTCTACTGTTTAACGTTACTCCAACTATCTAAACCCAAAGTAAAGCAATGCTGTACAGTTTTGTCGTGACTTATTTTCATACTCTGCGAGTCTCCCTTGTAATGTATTTTCTCCCTGCTTTCTTTCTGCACATTTTTTCTCATTCTTTTATTGCTGTTCTCTTCTGCTGCAAATATGCATTCTGTCACAGTGCTATGTATTTAGTATTTCTTTTATTTTCTGACCGTGCTCTGTTCTCTTGCAAATCTACATTCCCCCAGTTCACACATCTTTCTTTTGCGCTGCACTTCCTGCCTCTTTGTCTAACGGTGTTCAGCTCCTGATGTTGGAAAGTGTAAGGCATTTTGATTTGAAACACTTTATTTAAACAAGATAGTGTGCTCGCTATGTGTTCGATCTTGCTATCTAAGGGCAAAATAAAGAAGGGATAAGCTCCTACTCACATCTCCATAATATTCACGGCTCCATATTTCACTTTGATTTTATTCACATCACATCTCTCTCCTTTTTCATCTCTTTGTGTCCCTTTTTCTCAGTTTCTGGCCTGCTTCTCACTACAGTCTACAGAGTGAAGTCTGAGCTAGCTAAGAAGCCTGGCCCAAGGCCTTGTTGCTTTATTTGCATTTCACCATGCTCTCTATGTGCCAGGAAAATGCCACCTGCTGGTGATAACCTCCTGCTGCAGCCACCCATTCTGTTGCAGCCACCCATTCTCTCTCTCTCTCTCTCACACACACACACTCTCTCTCACACTCTCTCTCTCTCTCTGTGTGTGTGTCTTGTGAGAGCCGCGTAGGTAGTGGCGAGAGTAAGTGTATCCTCCCCCCCCCCCCCCCTTCTTTCCTCCTTCCTTCTCGCTCCCCAGTGTTCCTCTTCTCTTTCCCTTTCCGGCCTTTGTGCAGCTGTATTTATTTGGGCTGGAGCAGAGCTATGCAGAGACACTGGTCCTTAACGCGCTCGGGCCCCCACGGTGGTTGACGTCTTTAAGCTGAGTAGAGATGGAGGTTGACAGGGTAATAATGCTGGTGTCAACACCACTTACAGGACAGTTATATCAGTATCAGCTCAGCGGGGGGACGTTCACACTCTGTTAGGCTGGGTCGTGAACCGTGCTGGGGGCCCCCATCCTCAGACACACACACACACACACACACACACACACACACACACACATGCAGTATGCTCGGGCCTCTGCTAATGAAGCAGCTTAGACGCACATGAATGCAAAATGCTCATACTCATATACAGTAAACACAAATGTATACACATACGTATGCTGAACACATCAAGTCAGCGTAGGTACACATTTCCCTAACATATTCTTTTGAATACATTCACATCATGACATGTTAGTGTTAGTTTTTAGACAAATTATTAACGCGTTAAAGAGATTTATATATTCATATTTAATCAACTAAGTCAGGCACACTTCATATCAGAGCCTTGTGTGCTTTCTCTCTCTGACACGTGTCGACGAGTACGTGTGTGCGTGTGTGTGTGTGTGTGTGTGTGTGTGTGTGTGTGTGTGTGTGTGTGTGTGTGTGTGTGTGTTTAAGTAGGTTTTTTGCTCCTTGAGCCCTAGCGGTCCTTCAGGACTTTGAGCGGCTGTCCAAAAGCAAGTCTTGTCAGCATGACTCCATACACAGAATCCAATTTACACTCGACTATCAATATTCATTATGATTCAGAGTTCTGTTGGATGCCTCCGTTACTGCATTGCATAGCAATGATCACAGTAACCAATGTGATGATAACATGATTGCCTGTCTAACAAAAGTTACTGTTGCCCCACTAAGTGTCTAGCTACCTAAAGGAAATTACAACATACAGAAGCTTGTTTTGCACAGGGATTTTGAAATAATTCCAGATTTGCTTTTATTTAACTCTCTGTCTTTGGATACACTTAAGCTTCTTGAGGTCTTACACTTGGAACCTTTGTGTGTAAATTGACTTACTGCCACCAAACAGGGAATTAACCAGAACACTGACCGCTGACACATAGGGTTCCAGATACATATTCAAGTTCAGTTATACACCAAAATCTTTATAAATACAGATGCTTTGTCACTGTCCTCGGTGTCTGATGTATGGATGTGATGTGCATCAGAATCAAACTTTCCCCTGTCCAGACAAAAATAATTCTTCTGATGCTATTTTATTCTTCACTTTATCTGCAATTATGTTTTGTTCAATAGACGTAACCTAGAACAAGCTGACAAGGTCCTAATTACTGGCGATGTTAACACAATGCATTGTTTCTGATTTAAGGAAAGCCATGGCACATGTGTGGATACTAAGTCTGTGACTCATTTTCAGCTTAATGCAGTAAAATGGTAGAGGAGGGCAACATAAATGAAAACAATATGTTAAGCCTTGATAAACTGGCTTTTGGGAGCACATTGTTAAAGAATAATAATACAATGAAATTAATGTAATTTAATTGTGGGAGTTGACTATCAAACCTTTACCGATGTTGATGTCATTGGCACAGACAGCCGAAGTTAGAAGAACCTATTGACAAATCCAACATACAGCAACGAGTTTTACACGTACATGTGAAACCAGGCCTGGTTTATAGACACACAATATTTCACATCCCTTTGAGTAAGCATTTGACGTACTTTAAATGCCACAAGTGAATGATTTCCCCTTTGATATGCAGAATATATCCGTTTACTTTTAACCCTTTTAACAAAATTCTAAATTGCTTTTATGTTCCCTTTTTACCCCATACAGAAGGACTTAAAATTGTGTAATTGGTATAACTTGGGTTTTCATGCTTTCACTCTTGGAATTTCCCAAAAATTGATTTTCATAGGCCATTGGGTAGGCTAATTTAATAAAATCTACCCTGTTTGGGGGATTCTACCTCTGGGCTTACAACCTAATAATTAGCTTAGTTTATATTGTTACAGCTTGAGAATACCCTGGTGACTTTACAAAGCCAATATCTTTGGATAAAGAGAAACAGTTAGGGACCCATTTTTAGGAGGCCTATACTGTTGGGTCCTAACCCAGTGATGGAGAAGCATTACAAAATACTGTGTAGCTGTTTCACACAGGTCCACAGTAATCTGCACTGATGGAGCCAAGAGGTGATAGTGGGGTGAGGATAAGAGGATGAATGGAGAGAGGGAGGAACAACGGGAAGGGGTGAAGGGGATAAAGAAGGAGGGGGGGTATATATGGGCATAGAGCCAGCCACATACCCCCCATAAAACCTCCACTCAGCACCGCACCCTTTCACTATCACCCACTCCACCCATTCCCTGCAAGTTCATGCACACTCTCTAAACCCATAACCCCTTCCCTCTCCCACTTTCTTTTGCTCCGTTTCCTATCCTCCATGCTCCCAGCCTTGTAATCCCCCCGCTCCCTCCTCTCTCTGCTCCTCCCGCCATCATCCCCCCTCACTTCTCTTCTTGCCTCTCCTCTTCCCCTCCATCTCTTGTTTTCTTTCCATCCCTCCCCTCATCTCTCAGCATCCCTCTCTCCTGGGTCTTCTTGCTGTGGTGTGGAGCTGTTGGCAGAGCATGGGCGCAGGCGGCACACAGACGGGAGCACAGATGGGCAGCAAGCTGCGCAGGGCGGCCAGGCACACCTGCTCCATGCACACACACACACACACACACACACACACACACACACATACACACACACATACAGAGCCCTACTCTGCCACCTCGTCACACAGCCTGCCTAGCTGGCACAGGGACACAAGTACACACAGACACACGTGCATACATACATGCATTAATTTATACATCCATACGTACATGCAAATGTTTGTGCATACACAGATTTGTACATGAATACTGTAGTTTATATACTATGCAAACAGTGTTTTTTATACACACGTAATACCTCATTTCACCATAGAATGTTTCTGTTTCCGCTGACATTTTTTATTCTCTTATGACTCTTTAAGATTTCACTTCTAAGTAACTTAAAGGTTTTTGCTTCCAACAGAGTAAACACTAGAAAAGGTCATATTCACACTTCTGGTTCACCACATCGGGATCTGGTTAACACTTTTAGGACAAAAGCATTACTACACACACATACACTAAACAGTAGCAATGAGAAAGACTTCTTAACACTGAAACAGAAATATACCCTCATATGACACAGACTTAAATAATTAAAGACTAAAATGGAGAAAAAAAAATATATATATATATATAAATAAAAAATAATAATAAAATAACGTCCAATAAAAGAGCTGAGTGAACATCTGTGTGGGATAGCCAGGGGGATTAGGAGGGTTTGGAACATTTTAAGCGCATTAAGGATTAAAAAAAGGTCAGAATGTTTAGCAACATACCGATAAACCTCTTAAGCGAAACCCAATTGGGAGGCTGTACCGCGTTATCCTGTGTTTTGGGGAGGAGGAGAGAGGAGAGGGGGAGAGTCGAGTTGACATTTGTTCCAACGAGGGAAATCTGTGAAACAGTCTGTGCACACAGTACATGCAGTTACACACACACACATGCATGCACATATGGACACACGCTGGTTTAATGTGGCTACAGTAGATCAGCTCACTTATTGGTTTGTATGTTGATGTTAGGAGTGTGCATGCTTGTACTGCACAGACTCACAAATGACCAGCACTGTTTATGCTTCTGTCAAACAGTGGTGTGCCACTGCAGAGCCCACTTTTCATTTTTGACCTTGACTTTTACTCTGGTTTTATCCCATGTTTGTAATCAGTAGTTCTTACATTTCAACACTTGGGAGAAATGTAATTTGTGCATTTTTGTTTTGTCTGTTACTGTAGCCTGTGTGCACCGTTCTCTTAGGACATGTTTGAATGTGTTTTAATCTGGTCTTTTTTCAGGTGAGCTTTAGTTCACAGCTTTATTCTGCTCTCGCCACACGGAGTGACAGACTGGCTACACTCTCCGACTCTCTATCACCAATCGGTCAACAGTGCAATCTCACTGAGCCAAAAACTAATCCACAACTGGTAGATAGATGGTGGGTTGGTTGGTTGCTTCCTTGGTGGGATGCGTGGTTTGATAGACATGGTAACATATTTGGTTGTGTTTTCTGACCCTGGACATCAACAGTGCATCAGGTAATCACAGGGGAAAGAGTAGAGTAGTGAAGAGAATGAATAGAAGACAATGTGGTGGGGCTTCAGAATGAATAGTTGTGTTGGTTGAGAACAGGGATGGAGGTGCGGATGAGAATGTCACATTAGACAAAAAATGAGGAGAATGCAGTACTGATTGAAATTGATGCAGAGTAAAGCCGCAGAAATATGTGCTTTGTTAAGTTAAAGAGCTTGTGAGAGGGAGAGAGCGACCACAGTGGAGGGTACAGCACTGTATGTCAAGTCCATGATGATGGGTTGTGTTGATTGTGGTAAGGGTCGTGAGATTTGCCTTGAAGCCTGCAGGGAAATTCTGTAATCAGCAACCAATGACAGTAGCCGTCATGAAGCTGCAGCCACAAAGAACCACTACAGTTATAAAGCAGACTCCAAGACAACCAACCACAGCAATCCTTGACACATCAACTTACCATATGCTAATGTGTTAGCAAACATTTAGTCATATTTCTTGCTACATGTCAAATTTAGGTCCACTATCAGCACAGGTTTGTCTGCCAACTCCAACCAAAGTTATCTCATTCTTTTCATCTTACTGGAACTGGAAATTACTCTCTTCGCCAGCTCATTTACTTTGGCTCTACAATATAGAACAATATTTAGTTGTGAAGAAGCATCACTTTACAGTTTTTTTGTTCATCTGTTGAAATGTGCGTCTTACTTTTACTTACCTTTGAGAATTCACTTCCTCACTTGCAGAATGTTGCAGGTCGCTGTTTTCACATTGGTGAAATCAAGTACAAATGAGAAATTCAGCACAAAGCAGAACTGTTAGTTAATAAATTGTGTTTTAATCTTTAAATCTGACTTTAATAAGTTGGAGGGGAAAGCTCAGTTTCTGCTAATAACTGTGGAACCCATTGCCCCAACTGCTACATCAAGATTGACTCATACTGAACCATGTAGAGTCAATCTTGCCAATCCAGTGTCAAGTGGGCCTGGTGCTTTGTGTAAAAGCAGGTGAAACACATGTAGATGACATATGTGCCAAATCAGACCCAAATAGAGAAAACCCTAACGTGATGGTTACAGTGGTTATTCAGTTTCATTTGCAACGATTGTCAAACATAGTAGGTTATCGAAAATTAAGTAAAGCCCTAACAGTCCTACATGTGCTTCTTGTTTGTACTATATGTACATCATCAGGTCAAACTGTGTACACTCAGGTTTTATCAGTGTAGTTTTTAAAAATTCACTGGTGTGAGGAAGCTACAGGGTATAGGCTCAAAGGTTTGAGGTTAGAGATGGGGTTGCTGGAGGCGGAGGGGCATCCAGGGGGGACTGCAGGTCTATGATTGGGGTTGCTGAAGGGAGGGCTTTGGGGGGCTGCGGTGGGAAGATAAGGGGTTGGATGTGTGGTTAGGAGGCTGGGGAGGGGGGAGAGGGGGTTGAGGCTGCTGTTGTGGGCTGCAGCTGGCAGAGTGGTGATAACCAGCAACCAGACCTCCTCTGTCTTTACCTCCCTCTCCCCCTGTCCTCCACACTTCTCTACCCAGCTATATGATGCACTGTTGGACAGTACATGATGTAGTGCTGCGTTGTAAGTACAGTGTTAGTTGGCTAAGGAGCCTGAGCTCAGAAAACTCGTAAACCAACATATATCTTTCTGTCTTACGTACTGTGAGAGCTGATGTGGTTAGGCCCGTCGAGGCCTCAGGGTGATGTTGAGGACAGCTATCAGTGTCACTGCTACTGCACATATCTGCCTGACAGTCTCTTATCTACAATGAGTCTCAGTTTTCACTCCTTGGTCTTTCACACCTCTGCAACAGCAGAACATGTTGGGGTCATGACAGGCCAACAATACGCCATTTAAGAAACAGTAAGGGGAGGGTTTCCAAATGCTGGGTTTTTCCAAAATGTGATATGTCCATATTGAAATACAATTGTTCTCTGTTACTTAAAGATATACAGTGCATGATTCCAAAGTAGTAGGTACTATCAAGATATTGTAAAGAAAGGTTTCCAAATAAAGATATCAGTAAGATCGCAGCCCCGTACTGTCAATCTGGTATTGTGAGAAGGCCTGAACTTGTTATTTTAGTTAAAAAATATCCTGGCTTATTTCTGTCCCCTTCATACTGTAGAACTTTGTAAGATTTAGCAGATACTAAAACAGACTCAGGACTGATTTAAGTTTTAATTTGCAACCTCCTTCACATTTAAAATAAACATAACTGAGCATCAGGTGCCACACTTTAAATTGTTTCATCTTAATGCCATTGGTATACATTAAAAACAATCAACTGATTGTGGGGTTGACATGAATGTAAATATACTAAAATGTAAAAGTTAGATGGCTTCAGCATTGAATTTGTCAGCAGGCAGACACAATCAGACAAACACAGTCCACTTTTCATACATGTTGGCCATTAAAGTATTGAAAGATAGTAAATGTAGATATGATAGTAGAGTAATACAAACCTAATAGAAGCAGGCTTGGCTAAAGTCACTTTGTTGAGACTTCTTTACTCGTTTGTGATATTTGTACCTTGAACTTCCATCTGCGATAGTGCGTTCCTTTAAAGTCTTGTGAAGGTTTGTGGCTACAAAGTGTACCCTGCAACTTACGCATTAGACTATCAGATTTCTCTGGAGCATTCTGTAATGTACATATACACAGTAATGTGGCTGTGTATCTACCCAGGGCATGTATGGTGCGAGAAATAGAGTGTTTACAATATTGTAGAGCCCTGTGGTGAAATACTACACAACGGCAAAAGGTCTAGTGAAGTCAGGTTGTTTTTCAACAGCTTTCATTGGCCACCATATATGTTTACTCTGAGTGTGTACCTCAATGTTTGTCCACGTATGAGTGTGTGTTTGAAAGTGTCTGGGTACATATGTTTGGAGTGAATGCCGTCAGTTAGCTGGAATGTGGCGCTACCGCCAATGCTAAGATGGCTGCCAAGCTCTAAGATGGCTGCCAGGATTACACCCAGCCAGTGAGAGACAGAGAAGAGGAGAGATTCTGCATGAGAAGAGAGGGGAAAAAGAAGCTCTCTTTCATTTCTGTGCTCTTTCTTTCTTTCATTCTTGCTCTCGTCTGTCTCTCTGTGGATAAGCAGTGCTTCGTAGGCAGCGAGACAGGTCTGTTATTGTTTCTGCTCAGTAATCTGTGGCTTAGTGTGGCTGCAAGGCAAGTGCCGCTGGCAGGAGTCTGTGTGCTCTGTTATCACCTACAGCCTGCAGATAAACACCTCCTTAGCTAGCTTGCTAGCTAGCTGATAGCCTAGCTAGGCCTGAATGGATTGACATTAGCATTCGGCCCCCCAGACACGTGGTCACAAATATGGAGGAAATACATACAGCGGGTTATTCATAAACCAACACACACACACACGGTATATTTTACAGCCTGGACAAGCATGCTTTTATGCTTAGCCTTTAGACTAACTTTCCTCAGTACTACTCATGTTACAAAACCTCATATTGCACCCTTCTATTTCAGCCTGGAGCTCCTCCAGGTCTAATTGTTGCCCTTTGTTGCCAAGAATTGGTATGTTTGTGTCTGCACATGTGAGTGCTTTCGTAGACCAGTCATAACAGGTGTGTGTTTGTGCAGATTCAAAATGTGTGCATGTGTTTGTGTTGCTCTGCTGTCATTTGATCCCAAGAGGAAGAGTTTTGCCTCAACTTTAACATACTACCAGCCAGACTGGCATTTTCACTGTGTGTGTGTGTGTGTGTGTGTGTGTGTGTGTGTGTGTGTGTGTGTGTGTGTGTGTGTGTGTGTGTGTGTGTGTGTGTGTGTGTGTGTGTGTGTGTGTGTGTGTGTGTGTGTGTGTGTGTTTGTGTGTCCGTGCAAGGATTACAACATGTATTAAAGTATGAAACAGAAAAAAGAAAGAAACAGCTTGAGAGAGAGGGTTGTGTGTGTGTAAGGTGCTCTGTTTATGCAGACTAAATCCCTACCAGCAAGAAGGTATTAAATAGGATTAGGGCAAGGGATATGATTGCGTGGTTAGATACTAAATGGCATAGCAGCACACTGTAAATCATTGCACCTTAAGTCAGGAGGGACAGTGGGAGATGGGAGAGAACATTCTTGGATACAAGACTGTCACACAAAAATGTGTGAATTCACACACACACACACACACACACACACACACACACACACACACACACACACACACACACACACACACACACACACACACACACACACACACACACACACACACACACACTCACAAGATGTATACCATACCCCAGCACATACTTCAAGTCCCTCTTATTCCCTCTCACACCTCAAATATCCCGTTCTTGGCAGCATGGATACATTACATAGCTATGATTCACCAAGACATTGTACACTTACCAGTATGTTTTTGATTACTTTTTTTTTTTTATCATACAAACCAGATCTAACCATTTGTCTTTCTCTACTCTCCCCTCCCTGTTTCTGTGCAGAATCTGGACAATCAGACAGCTCCAGCCAACAGGGGGACACAGACATCAAACCACCGCCCAATGGTAGGCACACACAAACACACACACACACACACACACACACACACACACACACACACACACACACACACACACACACACACACACACACACACACACACAGAGAGAGAGAGATCCATGTCCAAACACTGTCAAATCAGCATACTAGAATTGATTCCATCATGCTTATCAGTCTTAACATACTCCAATTATGGATCCAATTAGCAAACACACTCACACAGATGTTGTTCCACAAACATAGTTGCAGATGGTCACCCTCTCAAAGGGATGTGATTTTCAGGGCTTCTTCCAATTTTTTTCATGAATTCCATAAATTTCTGACGTGGTGTTATTTGTCTCTAAAGCTTTTGTGTCTGTATGTAAGTCCTGATCATATCTTTTTCTGTACAGGGCACCTGAGTTTCCAGGACTGCTTTGTCACCTCAGGGGTGTGGAACGTGGCAGAGCTGGTCAGAGTGTCACAGAGTAAGTAGTAAAAACCATACGGAGAGAGGCGGCAGAAAAACTATTACAATACCCACAGTATGATTTGTGGCTTTGTTTCCTGATTGACAAAGCAACACTATTTTGATAATATTGTTATACTGAAGGAACCCAGTTCAATCCAGTGTATTCCTTTTAAGTGGATGTTACTGGATATTCTGGAATATAATTACATATCATCTTAACTCATTCTTGCTCTCCTTGCCTTTCTATTGTTTTTCTCCCTGTTAGCACCTGTAGCCACAGCGTCAGGTCCTAACTTCTCGCTGGCTGACCTGGACAGCAGTCCCAGCTACTACAACATCAACCAGGTGGCTCTGGGGCGACGCTCCCTCACCTCCCCTCCTTCCACCAGGTACACAGTCCGGACTATGATTTCACACAGACAATATGGGTGTTAGGAGATGTATGTTGCTCAAGAAACATCAGTGACCATTATACAAGTCCAGCTGTCTGCCATTAGTGAAGTCTCTTGTGGCTGAAGCCACCATGTAGCAGTAGCAGTGCTACCTTGCTGTGTGATCTGCTGGGAAGCCAAGTGCAGACTGAAGTGTGAAATCACAGTAATATCTGCCAACGGTATAGCGCTTCGTATCGCAAAGATGACTTTACTGGCACGTAAAGTACCCCGTTTCATTGAGGTTTCTTGCTAAAAATGGCATTTAGTACTACAGTCCATTCCCAGTCTTGGAATCTGTCTTACACCTCATATATATGTTTGTGTGTCTCCCTGTTAGCTGCCCTCCTCTTTATGAATGTGTGATGGCTTTTTCTGCTATTTCCCCATTTGTGTCTTTCTTAACATTTCTCTTTCTCTCTTCTTACCTCTGTCATCTTCTGTCACTTTAGGTCTGAGGTGGAGTTGTACGCAAACCTACCACGGAGGTAGTTATAAACACCTACAAAGACACTAATGGGACACACTCACAGAACCACACACATAGAGATAGAGAGTCTTACTGAGTGTCTGTCTGCTTCCTAACTTTTCTTTCCATTTTCTCCTTTTTCATTTGTAGTTTTGACATTTCTTGTGCTTTGTTCTGCTCCAAGACTTTGCAACTTTGTTTCCCCTGCGATGCAAAACATGAAACCTCTTTAAACGTTAACGTGCTTGTCTATATGATTACTTTTAAGTTGTCAGTTCTGCAAGGTATTTTATCCTTAATCCATACATTCCTTGCCATTAGATATATATAAAAAAAAAATCATGGCTCCTCTCCCCCTCTCTTTCTGCCTTCCACCTCTCCTTCACTCTCCAAACCTCCTCCCCATGGCCTCAGCTCCACCAAGAGGAAGTCATTAGACGACAGTGAGCTGGAGAGCCCCACAGATGATGTTTTCTACCCTGGACGCTCGCCTGCTGCCAGCTCCTCCCAGTCCAGTGCGTGGCCCAACGACATGGATGCAGGTACCCCCCCTATCCCACTTCCACCTGTCACCCACTAGGCAAGCATCATGAAACATTTTCACACTCCTGCTTGACCCTCACCAAAGTTCAACCTATGGCTCCATCTGACTTTGTCTCTTCTCCACACTCCCTACCTCAATTACCTGCCTTCACTCTGGTGATCAACACATCCCTGAACATCCCTCAAACTCTTCCATTCCCCCACCAACCACCTTTCTTAAGGCCCTCTACCTCAGTAAACCTTAGAGACACCACAACACCCAAGACTGTAGCTCCTGAATACCAAAGAGAGATTAAAAACTGATACTTTGTTTGAAAACGTGAGGAGTGCTCTATCTAATATGGAAAGGGGTGACCGAGATTGACCACGGCCTATTGGTCACAACGTCTAGCGATATAAAGCAAAAGCATTAGTAGCACAAGTAGTTTAAACATGTCATACCCTGCCATATATTTAAGCATGTAAACCATGTAGACTTGAAATAGAAATGCTTTTCTCAGATTTGTCTCAGTATCTGACAAAGACATATGAATACCTGCCAAAATAAAGGCGACTAAGAAAAACAATGAAAGGCCAGGTTTAGGTCTCATCCAGAAAAAACATAATTTGTAATAAAATCGTTACACAGTCATCACTTTCACTATGTGGTAAGGCTTTTTTACACTGATTTGAATAGTCTCTTTCTTTGTTGTTTAGTCAATGGGTTTAAACACATTAACATGTTTTAAATTATAGTCTGGGCCATTTTTTGGTCAACATTTCAACACCATCACTATAACCCCAGACAATTGAATTTACCATGGATAAATGGTGCTATATGCTATCCAGCAAATAGCTCCAGACATCGGGAATACAAATGCCAAGATGCATCAAGGACTGAACAACAGCTTACAGCAGCCTGTATTTAGGCTTTATGTCGGTGGTTCCATTGTTTTGGCAGTAACCACTACCTCTGTGATTCAGCTTTGGACATTGCCCTCTTTATTCTACCTCCTTAGTAATCCATATCTCATCCCTCCCACAACCCAATAACTCCACGAAAAAAAAAACTCTCTTGTTCACCTCCTCACTCCAAAATCTCAAGGCTTCATATATACTCATCCTTATCTTAAAGTCCTAATCGCACATACAGTTTACCTGATGTTGTGTCAATTATCAGTCATTCACTACCTCCATCTGTCTCTCTCTCACTCTCCCCCTATCTCATTGTTAACAATACCCTTCTCCACTTTCAGTGCAGCACCATTTGGCGAGTGTGCAGGAGAGGAAGATAAAACATGAAAACGATGGCGTGCAGTTTCCTTACCATGGTTAGAACAACATTGATTACACTCATATATTTGCTATTTATTAGCCTATGTAGCTCAGTCATTCTTCTGTGTATGTGTGTATATGTACATACAGTGGATGTACATACTGTATGTGTGTGTGCTTATATGTGAGTTGTATGATGTCTGTGGTAAGGACAATGGTAGTGTACCCAAAACATTTGGTAATGTTTAGTTATCAAATTGATTTCATTGCTGCTGATCAAAATGTAAATTAGTTCACATAACATTCCTTGTGACGTACAGTAGGATTTTCAAGGATTATCCCGCTCAGGCTTTACTTTCTGTGTGAAACATAAGGCTACACTTGGCTCACCTAAGATCCCTGGCTATATCTCTCTGAAGTCATGTCAGTCCTCCCAGCGGCACTTGAATTGACAGATGTCACCAGGCTAACACTGACAACACCAGCAGGCATATTCACATGCTGTGCCCATTCTGCCTCACTTGCACACACATGCACAGTGACTCACTCATAAACCTACAGACCGCCCCCCCCCCCCCCCCACACACACACACACACACACACGCACACACACACACACACACACTTTGACTTACACATTTATGCAGACTTTCACACATTGAAACACATGCTTATCGTATTCCCCACCCCTGCAGGTGTTCAGGTGCCTGCCTTGCCTCCATCCCTCTGTCGTTCCATCCCTCCCTTGCTTCAAATACCTCATTAAGACGCTTACCGTCTGTGGATCAGAGGTGTAAAACCCTTCCTCCTGCTCCATAGCTCTCCCTTCAAACCTCCATCCCTGTCTCCCTTCTGTCTAATTGAAAACGTGTACAGCAGGAGGGACCCTGGGGAGGGAGAAAACATGTCAGAGGAAAGAAGGAGGAGAGAGAAGCAGAAAGCAGGCAAGTGGGAGGTGAGACAGGGAAGAGAGGAGACGTTGGTGTATTCAAATGGTGATAGCTAATGAGAGAGAAGGGTTATCAGGATGTGAACTAGAGCCAAAAGCCCTGGTTAGGTTTTGCCCCAGTCTACTCTCACTCGAGCCTCAGCGGCTGCTCTCCTGCTCCCGCTCCACTTAGCTGTAAATGTAATTAAGAGGCTGCTCATCAGAGCCACAACAGAGGCCGCTGCACGCCTTAGCGCACCCGAGCCTCACCTCCCATCTTTTTCCTGTCTCTCACTCTCTCTCTCTCTCTCCCTTACTCTCCATAATGCACCACACACAGCCGTGTACACCGCCTAATGAGTTTGGCAAATAGAGGTGTGGAATAGTGTGCAAATCTGGACCCTTTACCCAATTAATTTACAAAATCCTAGTGAAAAATTAGGAAAGCAAAAGTTTTTGTAATTATGAGCCGTTTTTTTGCGTGTGTTTGTTTTGTTCGGAAATAGTTAACAGTAGCTAGTGCAAAACATGGTCTACACTCAAGGCAAAAGGAGAGTTGGAGGTATGGGAGAGCAAGAATAGAGGGAGTGTGATTTTGGTACGGTGTGTATCCGATTTTCCAAAGGATCCCACCTGCCACAGGCAAAGCTCATCTGGGAATTCCTGTCCAGGTGGGGGGTATGTAAACAAGCAAGCACAAACACATACACACAAACACACACACAAACACAAACAAACCAAGGGGCTTCTTAAAAAAACAAAACCGAAAACACACTCACACACAGGTGTACCTCACCGTCTGTCCACAGCACCATCTACTCCCCCTGACTCCCTCCGTAACCAACAGAGCACACACAACCAGCAACACACACACACACACACACACAGATGTATGAAGATTCATTTATACATATAAATCACACAAACAAAATTACGTTCACAAATACACATGCTACATTTGTGCACACATATCACAAAGCCCACACAGACACACACACACACACATACACACACACACACACACACACACACACACACACACACACAGCTGAAGCATGGTCCCAGATGGTGTTTCTGTGCGTGTGTAGCCTTGGGATCCGTGAGGATGCTGGAGACATCTGCTCCACAGGGGCTAGAGGGGGAGGGGATGGGCAAATGAAACAACCATGATTTCATATTAGTTCCAAATGATTGTGAAATCTTCCTGAGACACCAGAGACGTGTTGTGGTGGGGGCCTTTCTTGGTGCTCATGGTGAGTTAAATGTTACAGGCCTGTAGAGGGATATGGCTGGATGTACATATGTGGTTTAAATCAGTGGGGAGAGGAGACATCCCTGACTTACCTTCACTTGTTTAAACCACTATCCTGTCTTTCCCAACTCTGTGTGTGTGTGTGTGTGTGCGTGCGTGCGTGCGTGCGTGCGTGCGTGCGTGCGTGCGTGCGTGCGTGCGTGTGTGTGTGCGCGCGTGTGCGCATGCATGCTTCAGAGGCGCATCTGGTGGCAGGCCTGTTAGTGCAAAGAGACAGAAGGGTCATCATGGGAGCGCTTGATTGGTTGCCAGTGAAAAACTAAGGCTTGCCAGGAGAGGAAATAGTGCAGTTGTGGCACATACACACACAAACCAGATCAGACCATTGCACAGTCTCTGAAGCACCGAAATACTGTCTTTCACATTCCCCTGGTGACAGTGACAGTGCTATAACGTCCTATATTTACAGATGTCAGTCTTCATCTGATCTTCTTTGTGTTTCCTGGCTCTGATTTCTATACTTCAAATTCACTTTATACTTCCAAAACACAAGCACACAACTACCTCTCTGAAACCATGACTGTTTATTCTACAGTAAAAGGTTCTGATCTTTCCCAGCTCTCTCCCCTCCAGTGCCTATCCTTGTTTAAGTCTCTGCAAACTGCTCTTATTTCCAGTTTGCTCCCACCAGTTTGACAGTGTCATAGCAATCACTGCTAACTATTGGTGTCAGAAGTGGGATCAGGGTTGTCTTCATGCTTGGAATCTGTCTGACAGTACAATACACCCACAGACTCCCGCTACAGTGGGGGGAAAGAAATATATGTCTGCTAAAGACATAAATGGTTCACACATATTCACTCCCACCTGCTTGAGACTTAACTCTTTCACACAAGGAAGGAAGGTTTTACACGCCCCCACACTCCCATATACTTTCACACATCTCCAGCTGGAGAACTGAGCAGGAATCATATTTAATGCCTTGTTTGATGCGGAGGGGCCACAGAAATAGACTACAAAACGAGAGTCTAAAAAAAGTTTAAAAAGAGAACATTATCAAATCACTCACTTGTTAGGAAGATTAGAGGAAAACTTAACGGAAAAGAAATGTGCATGTTTCGTCATTTAAATGTGGCTGTGTTGTGCAGACGCGTGCTTGTGCTTTCAAGTGTGTTCAGATGTTGAGTGTGTGAGTGTGTGTGAGCAAGAGATAATAACCATATTTAACATCTTATGACATTCCAATTTCATACATGTCGTCAGAGCAACGCATTGAAAAACAAGACGCTGCTGCATTTTTCACAGGTTCTGCTTTGCTCTCTCGCTCCCTTGCATATTTTCATGTCTCCCACGTTCTTCTCGCCTCTCTTTCTCTCTCTCTATCCCTCTGACTCCTCTCTCTGTCCGTCTGCTTGTCTTTCGCACTCAGCAGCTGCCGTGTCCATACTGTACAGTGTGTGCTATTTCTGAATGAAGCCTTCTTCTCGTGCAGCCATCCTGTGAGCTTCACTGAAGCCAGACCACAACTAGCTGACTGTGGCTGTATGGTGGCCATGCTCATACACAGAGAAAGCCTGGAGTTGGCACCTGACAGAGAGAGAGAGAGAAACAGAGAGAAAGAGATGAGACAGAAAAACATAGACAGTAGCACAATAGAGGTTATTATAGCTACAGATGTGCTTTGGCTCCAAAACAAAGACCAGATTCAGATTGGCTTTTGCTAATTTCCTCCTTTTTTTCTTTGAAGACATTCATAGACATATGAAATATTGCTCAGCCCTTATTTAATGACTATAAAGCTGAGTAAGGAATCCTACAGTATATCTCTGAATGACTTATTACAGCATAGAGTCCTCTGGTCTGGACTTATTAAAACTAACAGAAGTTAATGGCAGACAGCCAAAAGGACAGGGAGCAATGGACTGCCATCAACCAATGAGGAAATTAAATAATCTAATCAGAAAATCATGATTGTTTAAGTCCCCTTAAATAAAAATCCAATTGATTATTTTCTTTTTTTTTAGTGTAGCCAATTAAAGAAGCAACATTTTGTTGATTAAAACCACCTCTCTCTTTTCCTCCCTCTTCCCCCCCACTTTTTTTGTTGATCCCATTTTTGTTTTTGCCAGGACTGTCCTCGCCTGGTTCACTTAAGAAGCCGGGGAAGTTTGATTTCAACGCCCTGACTTCCCAGACGAGGTCCCCCCGCATGGCGTTCACACACCACCCGCTGCCTGTGCTGGCAGGAGTGAGACCAGGTGAGAGCCCTGCCATGAACCCAACAACCCCAATCCCCCTTTTATAATCTGAAAAAGAGAGAGAAGGAAAGGGAGTGTCAAACGTGATCCTAGATTGCCATATTTACACCTCAAAAATTCCTCTGGAAACAATCAATTCTACAATCGTGTGCCTGTAAATGGAAATCCTAAACGTACTTGCTGAGAAAACAAAATAAAATACAATCCTACAGTTGCAACTGCTGAGAAGCAATATGCCCGCAGAGTTTCACCTGTTCAGTGTTACTGCTATCATCATGGCTTGGCATAAATTTCTCTCTCTCTCTCTCTCTTTCAACCTCTCTCCATCCATCCATTTTTTTACCATCATCTTTGTGCCTTTGTGTTTTAATGTTGTCATTGCATGGTACCATGGCTGCATCCATGCCTTTGTGACTGATTTGCCTCACATCTAACTGCTTTATGCATCCATTGTAATGTTTTTGTTCAGTTCTTGCATTTAAACTGACAAAGCTGTTTATTCTCATGTAAGGAACTTGACCGGGTGTGTTAGCTTACCAAATGGAGCTATTAGCACACTATATATATATATGTAATTTGTGTTGTAATAAGACCCAACACTTATACTGTGTACAGTACATAAGATCATAAATATCTTAGAAATATCTACCTATTTATTGTCAAAAGATCTGCAATACCATGTACTGTAAATAATCTTTAAGACACACTGAAATGAGGAAGTGTGTGTGTGTGTGTGTGTGTGTGTGTGTGTGTGTGTGTGTGTGTGTGTGTGTGTGTGTGTGTGTAGGGCGGGGGCGGGGGGGGGGGGGGGGGGGTTACATTCAGACGTACCATAACCGTTATATTTTTGTTCTTTAAAAGATGTGTGTGGTTTGTGAATGTAGAGCAAATAAATATTTGAAAAGGTAAAGGAAAAAGTAATGAAGTTGCACAGATGTACAGTAGACTGTAGTGGATAGGATTCTTAATGTATCATCCAGTGCTTCCGAGGTCTTGTTCACTAAGGGCAAGTTGTCCTCATAAGAGATTGTTGGTCCTGTAGGATAACCAACATGGTTTCTCCATCTCCAGTCAGATAATTCCCAAAGTCTCCAGGATCTCCAGTTTGCCAACATGTCCCTGTAGGCTGGTCTCACTTTTCAAAGGAATACATATGTCCCCCTCTCTCTATCTCTCCCTCTCATTCCATTTGTCTCTCAAAGGGATGATTTGGTCCACAGCCAAACCAGACCTACCATGTAAAGGTCATTTGGACTCATTGCCCTCCATGTTGAAACGTATTGAATTTTACTTGCGGAGCTCCCCACAGTATATTTAGAAAATACAGTCCAGACCGGATCTCGCATCATTAAACCATGTTGTTTATCTGCACAGAGCAGTCCTCTGCAGAATCCAAATTTTGCATTTAAATTGATTTCTAAAATTTGCTCCTCTCTTTTTTGAGCGAGTTGAAGAGGTGTGAGGGACTGGCTCAAGTTTCTTTGCTCCCCAGCTAACTTCTCACACTCTCCAAACAGTGTATAGACTGTTGGCTAAGAGGTTTTGATGTAACAGAGAGGTTGTAATGAGACAGTGTTTAGAGATTTTGTATGGGTGCATTAGTGCACGTACACAGAGATACACATGCGTGCATGTGTAAATTTACACTCTTGTGGAGGACTCTCTGTGCTAAAATGGCTGCCATCCAAATGGAATGTCCCTCAGAGGCCTTGGTTCTATAAAGAGACTGGAGGATGATGGGAGGGAGGGAGGACAGGAGAGAGCGATGAAAAGCGAAATGGGGGTAGACAGAGAGGGGGAAGAAGCAGTTAGCAATCGAGGCGTGCCTTGGATGGACTGGAGCTGTTAGCTCTTGTTGTATAGGTCTAGTGAGTGTGAGTGTTCAGGGGTAAGGACTGGATGGTTTATGTCCTGTTTTTGGCATCGAACTGACGTGGAGAGCTGCCAGATTGACTGTTGTCTGATTATTCTAGTCTGGAGAGTCTGCCATTGTGACACCAGTATACGTACAAAGACACATGAAAGCTGCAACAGACATAGCAACACATTCATACAGACAGGCTACAAAAATACATGCAAACTAAAGATAGAGACACAAAATGACAAAATGCATGTGCACACACAAAAATATGGGGACACCAAAACACTGACACACTTTGTGAGTGCAGCATACACAAGAGATAGTAGGTGACAGACAAAATCACAGATGATGGTTCGCCAGGCTCCCCTCACCTAGCAGCTTGCCTCTTTAGTTTGGTGTGCCAAATTGCCAAAGCCATAGAATCTCAGCAGACAAGACAGACAGTGGAGTGTGTGGATGTGTGGTTGGCAGGCTGGCTGACTAATGTCTCCGGGAGTTTTGTGGTCGGTTGGGAGCAGAGGGGAGATTCTCTCTCAAGCTTCAAACTACTGGGCAGAACCGCACAGCAAGGATATGCTGCTGATTGATTACACACCACCAACAAGCAATAAAACAAATGTGGAAAAACCCAGCGTGTGGGGCTCTGTCATACTCCAGTGGTTTGTGTGTGTGTGTGTGTGTGTGTGTGTGTGTGTGTGTGTGTGTGTGTGTGTGTGTGTGTGTGTGTGTGTGTGTGTGTGTGTGTGTGTGTGTGTGTGTGTGTGAGTGAGAGAGAGAGAGAGAGAGAGAGAGAGAGAGAGAGAGAGAGAGAGAAATGGAGTGGGAGCCGGAGGCAGAAAATACTATAACACACTCAAGCATGTATAGGACTGTGAAAGTGTGTGCATGTGTAGTGATACCAGGCTTACCAGAGGTACAGATAAATCTAGTTGGCTGATTTATAAAATGAACGGGACCAGATGTTGCCCAATAGCCAGGGATAATGCCAGTCATTTGTAAGCAGAAACAACTCCAGTCAGTCCATCACAAAAGAATGTCACAGCTATTTTCAGTGTTATGACAATAATAAGCCTAAGCGGTAACCTGGTCTTTGCTGCCAGCTGTGTTGGTGCTCAGTTAAAACATATGCATGTCTTGTATACTGTCATAGGTGTGCATGTTAATGTAATATAGTGTTTTGTATGCTTAACATCTGCTCTGTGTTTTAGTAGAAAAACAGCAGAATGACCTGAACCTCATTGTATTTTTTCCCACTTTTGGTCTCTCATCTATCTTCTCCTCACGTTCCTCTTCCTCCTCTCTTTTCCTATTCCTGTTTCCTATCCCCCTTTCACTTTTCTCCTCAGGGAGTCCCCGTGCCTCAGCCTCAGCCCTGCATTTCCCCTCCTCCTCTATCATCCAGCAGTCCAGCCCGTACTTCACCCACCCTACCATACGCTACCATCACCACCAGGACCCGCTTAAGGAGTTTGTGCAGTTTGTGTGCACCGACGGCACAGGGCAGCCCAGCACACAGGTAAGTGCTCTATGGGTTCAGCAGAGGAAGCTGATAGGATAGTGGGATGATCTGCGGTGCAAACGTTGACAGTGGCAAGGCATGGCAACTTTATTTATATGGCACATTTCAGCAACAAGGTAATTCAAAGTGCTTTCCATAAAACATGAAAGAGCAATTAAAACAAAAACATTTGTTAAAGACAATATATTTAAAAAAAAAATAGAATAAGAAAGGCATGAAATACAAGAATAAAAGTTACAGTGCAGTGTAAGAAATGAACTGAGAGATTAGAAGTCAGTTTATTTTTGTGAAATTTACTGAAGAACATGCAGAATGAAAGAGAGCAAGAATACAAGAAATCATTGGCATCATAATTGTATACGTAATGACTGCTCCATCATTTCATATCTTATTTTGTATATAACCAGGTCACGTGAGCCGAGACCTGTGAATAGAGCAATCTTTATGAAGTGAAGCAACTTCACCAGGGCAGAGGAAATTGGTTTTAGGGAAAATCTGTCAACAGGAGGCAGCCAGATGTGCTTAAACAGAAGATAAAAACTGAGCTGCAGAAAACTAAGGGGAAAGAAGCCCAAACCACATTTGACTCATGATAGGTTCAACATATCATGCAACAGCTTCTCTCATAGTTAGGCAGGAGAAAATCTTACATGTCAGTTATGTTTAGGAAAAAGCCCTTTTAGGCAGACAGGACATATAGGTCAGGTACGGCCTGAACGAGAGTGGCGGTGGATTTACAATTCAAGTAAAGCTGCAAACTTGGGAGAAACTGGCAGAGGGTGTGTAGACAGATCTAACTTAGCACTGTTTGGAAAATAAGTTATCCGTGGAAGGAATTCGAAGCAGATATTTAAGACTCCTGGTGCATTCCAATAGTCATTTAACAATCCCTTATTGACCCCCTGCCATTGTGAGTGTTGTTCCTTTATTCTAAAAATGCTGTTCTCCCAAGGGGCACATCTTTCCCAGTCTCTTTCTCTGCATATATAGCTAAGTAAACAAAATATTGTAAGTAACATGCTATGAAGAACTTCCAAGTGCCAAGGAGAATTAAAGAATAAATATTACAACTTACCATGTGTCAGATGAAGCCATGGATGCTAGTGGGAGGTTGTGGATGAGGAGGAAACTAACTGCGAAAGCTAACTTGGGCACAGAGGGGGGTGTTTCCTGGGACACAGTTGGGCCTTTTTAAAGTGTCGTGGGCAATTCAGTGAAACATCAGTGCAGGAATGTGACCCTTTGATAACCCCAATGACATATTCAATCACTCATCCTGAAAGCTAGAATTATTTTGACACACATTCACTAAGGTGCAGGACGCTGGTAGTACTGTAAACCTTTACTGTAAACTTGGCCTTCTGAGCAACTTTGAAACCACATATCAAGCCCTTTCCATGTCCTATTGTCTTTTGTTCTCATTACTTCACACACTAAAGACACAGTATAAGTATTGAAACTACACATACACTGTGCACAGACACCCTTTTCTCATTGCTGATTTCCCCCTTTTTTTTTATTCTTACATTGCACTATGATAACTTTCCTTGTGGATAGATCCATTTTTCTTTTCCCCATGTGTGCTGACAATGTTCATCACTTTTCCACGTCTTATTTACCTCACGGTTTTGGGCCAGACTGTCTGATATTTGTGTTTGTTTCAATTAACAATTGTGTGAGTTTGGTGATCTCTCTTGTCCCTGTGTGCAAGCAGTCGCGTTTGTATTTAAGAATGCTTGTGTGGATACTGTTGGCATTCTGTCTATATAAAAGTGTCTTACCTTTACATTACACCGTGTGTGTGTGTGTGTGTGTGTGTGTGTGTGTGTGTGTGTGTGTGTGTGTGTGTGTGTGTGTGTGTGTGTGTGTGTGTGTGTGTGTGTGTGTGTGTGTGTGTGTGTGTGTGGGGCTGGCTCCTTGTGCACTGTAAATTCCCTGGGTGTGTCATGCTCACCCTGTCTGTATGGTCCATCTGCAGCCTAATGGAGGTGGCCAGAGCAAAATGCCGGGCTCCTTCCTGCTGCCCCCGCCACCCCCGGTGGCACGCCCTGTGCCCCTCCCCATGCCCGACTCTAAAATCATCAGCACGCCCACTGACGGCGGACTCAGCTCACCCGCATCTCCGTGTAAGTCACCCCCCCACTCCTACTCCCCTCCACAAACCCCCATTACTGCCCCAGTCCCCCCACAGACTTCTCACAGAGGCCAGTCCGAACCAAATTTAGACTTCAGTAGGTTTGTTAGCTCTTAGCTGGCAGCTAATTTGTCCTCCATTTCAAGCAAACTACATCAGGTTTGTTAGACTAGAACAAATCATAGAAGTCCCAGTATTGATGTGCATTGCAGCTACATTGGACCTTTTCTCAGTAATCTTGTAATGTAACTTTTGAAAAAGCACAGGTCTGGGACTTCTAAAATGGCTACTGCTGTAGTTTTTCATAGTTTAGCTGACCGTCTGCTTCCAGTGAGGTTGCAGTCTGCTCATTCAAACACTCAGCAGCCCCAGGAGCTTCACTCCTATTTCATCCATCACCTTATAGACTGTACGCCATTGTACTGTACCGTACCGTACCGTACTAGCAAGATCCAATTCTGTCGAGGCAGAAGCCACGCCTTTGCCAAACCAGAGATCCTCTTTTAAGCTCTTCTGTATATCTTGCTCTGAAGTTCAGTCTTCATTTATCTCTTTATGTCTTTGCAAACCTCCTCAGCTTGTTTCTCTTTTCTCAAAATCTTTTTATTCTCTCTTTTTCTCTCTCTCTCTCTCCGGTGTTCGATTTCCTGCAAGCACCACAAGAGGCAGTGTAGTCTCTCTCCCTTCTTTTTGATGTGTTTTGTAGTTTGGGGGAAGCAGAGCAGGGCCCTGTGCACGTCGCCTCTGTAGCCGCAAGCCTTTGATCAATGCAGACTTTGCATGTCTGTCTGTGACAGCGGCAATACAATCTACCCCTTTCTCTCATTTCTTTTTTGCCTTCTTTTCTTTTTCTTTTTTTGATATACTCTCATATCCTCCTTTCTTTGTTTCTTTTTCTCCTTTATTTCTCTCTTTTTTCTTTTTAAGGGAACAAAATTAGGGCAGTTGGCGTGGACTCCAAAAAAACATCATGCCCCAGTTTACCCACCCAATCCCCTCGCCACTTTCACACAAATCTCACAACAATTAAAAATTGAGAACAACAAAAAACATGAAAATCACAGTGTAACAAGAACAACCCAATCTCTCTAAACATGAATTTTAAAAATCTACTCAAACCTGTCTAATTAGTGCTATACTGGGGGAGCGGGAGAGAGGAGTGTCATTAGGGAGCGGTGAGGCTTTGGTTGGTTCCACCCAGACAGGTGCAGTGCAAGAGTCGGGCCATGGGAGAGGCACACCAAGAGGGGGCACTGGACGGAGCAACCGGGGCACCTTCTCCTCCTTTTTGTTTTGACTTTTTCTCCTCTTCCTGTCCTATCAACCTTCCCCTCCCCATCCTCCCCCCCTCCCCCAACTGTCTCAGATTAACGTGTCACTTTATTATTTATTTATATGAACATCTATATAAATAAATATCGTACTCTCCGTCTCTTTTCTCATTCCGGTGACTGTTATCACTGTATTTTTTTTTTTTTTTTACCCCCTCTAATTTTGTTTCTGATTTTCAAGCTATCGTAATTACAGTCACAAAAACGCACACACATAAGATGCACTCTCACCCTCACTCAATGCATCAGTTTCCAGCCCTGTCACTGTCACCCCCACACATCCCCATCCCCTCAACCTCAATCAAGTCATGCACAGCAAAAGTCTTAATCAGCTGCCATGTTGGAGTCCAGTGAGCACAACTGCCCTAAATTTGATCCTGTGGCATCACTGCGGGTGTCACTTTGTCGGCAAGATGCTCCTCTTAACATTTTGACATAAATGGAGCATTGGTTACCACTGGTGATGAACACCTCCATCGGTCATCCTAATATTAAGTCCACAGTGAATCCTCAGTGGTTTCTATGATTACGGAGGCTTATTACTGAGGCCAGGGGCTGCTGAGGAGTGTCTGTGACTAACAGCGCAGCCGTATTTGGGGGAATCTGTTTCGTAATGTTAGTGCTAATTATTACAGACTGTACATCCCCTTGTTAAAAACAGATTAAAGGGTTAAGGGCAGGAAAATAACAATGAACCTGTCCACAAAATGATTAAATCATCCATGTGACTAACATGGCAAAAGTATCCCTCACTGTCTTTTCCTAGTAATTCATTTGACAGTGAATTGTAGTCATAGTCTTAGCAGATTGATATCATATTAAAACATATAGATAATGATGATGAGAGCATCAAACTCTACTATGAGCTCGGTGTGTATGTGTGTGTGTAAAAAGCATGTACACACTTGTCTCTCTCTGTTTATAGCATACTCCACGCCAGGCTCCACAGCTCCCAACCGGTTTGTCGGCATCGGAACACGGGACAACTTTCTGAATATCCCCCAGCAGACTCAGGTACCCCGTCAACCTCCCTCATTTTATTAACATCCACCCATCCTCCTTCCTCTCCCTCCTCTGTTTTCTTCCTTTTTCGCTCATCACCCGCTGCAAGAGTGACTCTTCACAGTCCCGTACGTAGATGATACTTTACAGTGCTGCGTTACTGTAGGCATCTTTGGGTTTAAAGGGACAAGCATGTCATTCAGAGTGAAGGCCGTGATACAGAGGCAGTACTCAGACAATGGCTCTGCATTGGCAACCTGCTACACTCAGTGATTCCGCCCATGGTACCAGTGTTGATCAACAGTTTGAATATTTTGCCATTACTCATTAGACATTCATAACTGTTACCTGCATCATTTTGCTAAATCAGGCTCTTATTTTGGCAAAACAACCTCAACTCAAGGTCCACTCACAAGCTTCTTCCAGAGCTTTCAACTACATCACACAGTCTTCATCAGTGGATGGAGTTAGCTCAGTTTTGAATGGAGATGGATCTGTTGACATGAAAGCAGCATGCTGCTATGTGCCACAGCTGTTATAAAGAGAAGATGTTAAGCTTGCATGTCAACTAAGCAAAACTCCATCCTTTAACATATTATATTATGTTATATGGTATATAAATAAAACTAGCAAGTGGACCTTGAGTTGGGATTGTTATGTCAAATTATTTCAAAGGTCTAGAATAAACCTTGAACCTTAATATGTTTTGGTATATCCAGTTTTTAAAGCTTCCTATGCTCAAAATCTTTTGAGTTGTGCTTGTTTGAGTCCCATTCACTTGCCCACCTACATTGACAAAAATGTTGCCCATGTATCAAGGCCTTTAGTTTCAGTATTGGTTTACAGTGTCTGTACCACAGTAGTTTCCCCACAGTGAATGTAAGCAGTGCCAGTTCAGCTCCAGCAGTGTTGATTTATCTCTGCTCGGCCCCACAGTGTGTATTAGTGCACCGTGTGAGGCCAGTAGTGAACTACATTGTGGTTTCAGCTTTGGCTGTGCTCTGCCACTGGGCTGCAGTGTCTTGGGCCTCCTCCATCACCAACACAACTTTTCTCATTAGGGGCTAACCGCACCTGCCTGCAGCCAACTCGGCTCTCCTGTCCTCCCCACACATGGAAACAATCTGCATTCCTCCTCGGCACAGCTCTGCTCGGCTGCTCCGCCCCCCCTCGTGCATTAGCAGCCTCACTCTCTTTCTCTCTCCTCCTGCTGCTCCCTCTAGTATTTTCAAGATCCCCACCTGCACCACTCTCCCACAGATGTAGACCTGGCACTGAGGGGACATCCAAACACCATCCAAATGTAATGTGTGTGAGCGCTTATGCTCACACACACACACACACACACACACACACACATACACTTCAACTCTGTGCCAAAACTCTTGCCCCTCATTTTCTCCCCTAAAAAACAACAGGGGTTTTACAACAGCTTACATCTGTTCAGAACGTTTATTATCCACTGCTATTGCTTATCAAACATCATTGAAAAATGTCCACTTTGAACATTTCTGCCGGGTTTATGGCAAGCGAGAACCTGGGCACTGGTATCAACTGCTCCCAGTTAGCTGAGCCTAGTAGGTCAATAACAACCCCAGCCAGAGTGAGTAACAGAGGTCTCTGCCTATCCTGCTGTTCTCTGGCATATGGAGAGGTTCAGACGATGGCCCTGCCAGCCCGCCTCGCCGCCTTCTAGCCAACAAGCCAAGACGGAGGGAGAGAGTCTTCCCACTGCTGTCAGGACAAGAAGCAGAGAAAAGCTGGTCTGAGGAGCTCTCTGGTGGTGAGACCTCGGCCATGCAGGAAGAGAGAGGGAGATAGGGGGATGTGTGTGTGAAAAAAGTAGGAGGGACTGAGAGAAACGGAGGGAAAAAAGAGAGAGGGAGTTAGTTGAAGCTCGCTGCACTCCACAGTCACGTCCCGGCTGTCTGGTTGCCCGCAGCAACCAGACATGATGTCATAGGCAGTTGAACTTGGACTTGAAGGGGGGTTGGAGAGAGGGGGTCACTTTCCGCTGCCAAGGATTACACTGGGAGAGCCAGAGTAAGAGAAGGAGAGGAAAAGAGAAGGGGGTTAAGGGAAGTCGGAGCCAGGAGGAGGAGTCATCTACAAACACCAAATAATCATGGGTAGGAAGGAGGGAGGCAGAGGTGGTGGAGGATAGACGGAGGTTGAGGGGGGTTTGCTAGAATGGGGGACAACAGAGTTTGCTGTTAAAGGTGGGGTAATCCACTGCTCTCCCCGGGCCGAGGCCTGAGGAATGTCAGTGGCAGCCAGAACAGCCCGGCTTGTGCCAAAGCCTCCACTCTGCTCTCTTATCAAACTAAGAAACCGGATCCCTGGAGTAGCTCCCTCAATAGCTTTACAGTGTAGCCTGAGACCACTCAGGCCCACAGAGCAGAGACATATTAGGAGGATCACCTTACATGTAAACTGGTAGCGCATGACAGAACCGTTATAGTCCTGTGTTTGCTCATAAGAAAGCCATTCTGGCCGATACAAAAACTGTTGCCCTAATGCTATTTGTAGCTCTGAAATAAGTAAGTAGAAAAAGTGTTTTTAATGAGTAAAACGTCAGAGTCAGCCCTCTTAAAAACAGCAAGCGGTGAAGTTGAGGTAGTAACTTTTTCAACACTGTATGGGACGGCTGAGCTGGCAAGAACTGTATGTGTGAGAGAAAAGGAGTAGAAGGTGGCCACCTAGTGGATAAAGGACTATTCATACGAGTGGTTCCCAAGTCTTGTAAACCCCTTGCATGTGGCTCCTGGTTGTGAGCAGTTCAACCAGAGAGTACAGAGGTCTAAAGAGGTAAAATTGTCCACTAATTCACTAGAAAATATATGAAAAAAAATAAACCTTGTTTTGTGTAGCAGAAATGTTTTTTTTTCTTTTTCCTCATATATGTAACATATATATTGTGACCCTTTGTGGGAGCCAGTGATTTACACCATGCTTTGAAGTTCACTGTGTTCATACTTCACACCTTTTCATACTGTGTGATGTCCCCTTTCTCCCTCCTTTATTTATATCAATAACTTGTGTGTCTGTTGGTAGGTAATGTTCTGTATGCATGTTCTGTATCCTTTTTTGCACTGCAGCTACATCTCAAGACTAATGAGAATCAAAACGTAATTTAAAAGTAAATCTGCTGATGTTGTTTAAAACTGATTTCTTCTTTTCTTTTCTTCTCCACAGTCCTGGTTCCTCTGACAAGGCCTCCCTGAATCAAGAGCTTAACGTGTGTCATAAAAAAAAATTGAAATTTGATAAACAAACACGTCACCGTTGATTAAGAACAGACTGCTGACACTAAAAGGTCTTTTTCTCTAGCCAACACTATTCAAAGTACTACTACAAAACTCCGAAAAAGCCCCACACCACCCCAAAAGGACTCCCAATTCAACACAATTTGAACAGAAACGTTCATCCCGTTCATTTATGCAGGAAGCTTCAATGAGATTGAGTGGACAGACTCAGAATGCAAGGAGAAGGAAGATGATGAACTGTCTCACACACCACGAAACGTCAGAAAGGAAACACAATATGGCAACCTGACAAATGACCAATTATACATTTGTTGTTTCTTTTTTTTATGATTTTTTTTTTTTCTTCATTTTGTTGTCTCCACAATGAAACTCCATGCATTGGCTGGGAGATCCAAAAAAGTAGTGGTAAATGGTGAAGTCGGATGTGCAAGTTGAAAAGATTGACACCCAAATTTGCACGCCTCCATATATGTGTATTTCCCCACGCACCTCTCCTCCAGGTGCATGGTCCCACCTGACCCCCCCACCCCCTACCCCACCACCTCACCACCTCACCTGGAGCTCAGTGCTGCCCATGTTCCAGACCGTTAACAGCAGCCACATGCCTGTGTGTCGCCACACTCTGACGCTTCATTCGCTCAGCTCTGAGCCTCTTTTCATTTTCTGATTGGCCAATCATGGTGACACCATCTGATGGTGTGACATATATGCACTAAGTGGCTGGTCTTTGTTTACCTGTCCAACTATCAGGGCATCCTGCTGTGGGAGAAGTGATAGCCATGAGGCGAGTGCGAGCGAGTGAACACACGACAGTCATAACACTAACTCTACATGTGCTCTTTCGTCCCCTCACCTATGCACTATTAATTTTTAATAAGGGATGAACAGTATTGCACATCGATGGTCAGATGAGCGATTAGAGAAGTGAGTCGAGGCTGGCTGCCACTGCAGGGTTGTGGCTGTGCTAACATTCAAGTCTAGGCCCTGAAGCATGCAGCATATACACACACACACCCCCTTCCACACACACACAGACACACAAACGTACACATTTGCAGACAGACCGTCTTCTCCAGAACAGTCTGTCACACAACCACTCATATCATCTTATTATTCATAGACATGGAATTTAATTTACAGTAATGCACAGCCATCATCAGCTTCATATTATTAACTTTGATTTTGTTTGTAGGTGTTTTCTTGCGTTTTCCTTTTTTCTGTGTGCCAGATTTGGTTTTGGTTTTTGTCTCACTTGGATTGTTTTAACCTTCACTTTCATGTCATAACGCTCTTTCTGTAGTTTGCAGTAACACGTTAAGTATCATGCTCAGATTTCAGCAAAACAGTAACAGTTTCTCAAATCTCTCACATATGAACAGCACAGTAACAACAGCTCATCACATGCATCCCTTGCATTGCTTCACCGTGTATCCCTTAGTCCATTCACAAGAAAACCCAATGGACTACACACATACACACACACGCTCACATACACACACACACACATATAAAAGGCACACTAACACCACCAACAACCTGACATTAAATAATAAAGGAAAGCCTTTATATTTGGTTCTCCAAACTGCCTTTGTTAATGGTTTTTCATTCACTTAAGATTTGTCCTTTTAATTTGAGATCTTTTTTTTTTTTCTATGTAAATGTTCACATTGAAATTTCTATCGGTATTATTTTCATCATGACACCATCCAACAAAAGCCGACCTCACAAAATAACTGGACTGCCTAGCTGTTGGTTCTATTTTGCAGGGATAGTAAACAGGCCTGAGACACTGTTCTCAGCCTCTCTAGTAACATTAGCTCTATGTACTAAAACCATATATCAAGACTATAACAATATATGAAAGTGCCTCTGTATTCCCTTCATGCAATTAGTAATAAACTTGACTTCAGGTTCTCTTCCCACATATAAGCTAAAGCTACAGGGAATGGTAGCGTTGGTGCATGTGGAAACCATTGGCCTAGGACAGATCTTTATAGAGGACTGCAAACTTTTTTTGTAAAGACAAAGAGAGAGAGAGAGATCTTATACATATATATTTATGATATATGCTCCTTTTTAACTTTTACTACATGAGCTGGTTGGCAGTCTAGTTATTTTCTGAACTTTCACCACCCGCCCCCACCCCCACCCCCCCAAAACCCATTTCAGTAACATCAGCTTACTGTTACCAGTACAAATCAAACGACACGCCATCGCCATCTGCAGTGCAGCATTATAATACCTAGATGAACATGTCAAAAATCGACAGTAGGTTTGAAGGAAAAAAAAAAGTGTTTTTTGATGGAAAGTATTATTATTGAAAAATATGTGTCGATTGAGCCACGTGCAATGCATTGGGTAGATCATTGTGTTTGTCTGTTAGAGATTTTTAAGAAAGCTAAGAGAAAAGAGAAAAAAAAAAAGTATTTGTTTCAAGTCCGTAAGCTCCAGGACTCTAAACTAGAGGGCCATGAAAAATCCTAGTCTTTGTAAGTCGGGGGTATTTGTTTTTATTTCCTTTGTCTCTTTTTTAATGTTTTATGTGTAATCGGTTGTTTATAAAAATGTGGGAGGGCTGAAGGAAAAAAAACAATTCTACACAACTTAAGAAAAACAAATCTCTATCATCAGATGAAAACTGGTGCTTTAACACTATAAAGTACATTCAGCAACTATTATAAATGAATGGTAATGAACAAAAATAACAGACCATTTAGGAAACAGCATTATTCCTCTCTCTATTTTTATTGTTCTTCTATTTGTATTGAGTGGGGGGGAGAGGTTCCTATTAAGGTTGTGACACAAAAGGCATTTTGGTTCAACCTTTAGAAAATAACAAACCTATACTGTCAAGAAACTCTTTAGATAACTTACCTGTGCACTGCCTGAAACTCACCAGCAAAACAAACAAAAAAAAAAAAACCTACCAATTTAACACATTTTCATCTCATACATTGGTATAAAACATTACAAGTTATTCCCTGTACTGCAGGAGATGCTTTACATCCAGAAATATTTTATTCCCATGAGCATGTTGATATTTTTCTGAATCTAGAGCTGGATCAAATTCAGCAGGTTGTGTTGAGACCCACATGCAATGGAAAGAGTAAAAGGTTAGACCTTTTGTAGCCTGCACAAATAACAGAAACGGAAAAGGGGCAACAAAAGAAAGTAGCTTAAAATCGGAAGAAAAAAAACCATCTATGAAACAGGCAGCAAGGTGAGCCTCTCCCCTGTTCCACCCCCTCCTCTGTAAATGACTCTTATAGTGCTTGTGCTGTAGTGTATAGTTTCCCAGCAGTTAAAGGTTGTCCCTTAAAAGTGCCTTTTGTTCACAGACTCCATTTTGTAATCCAGATCGGCCCTTTTTTCGAAAACGGCTCGAGGTAGCAGGTTGCCCCTGAGTGCCGCAAGGAGGCAAAAGGTCGTTGCCCATCCAGCGCTCAGGGACAACTTTTATTTCCTCCTGCCTTTGAAATGAATCCCCTCCATTGTACCTCCCCTATATCCTCTATTCCTTTTCAAAGCCGTATATATATATATATATACACAAAAGGAAACTGGTGTGAATTAGTTCTTTACTTTTTATTGATAATGACAAAAATCTTTTTTGAAAAGGCAAAAAAACTTGTTCTCGTTCAGCTCTTGCTTTTTTCTTCCCCTCTGTCTCCACTGTCTGTTTTCTCTTAGACACTGGAGTAGTCTGTAACTGTGTGTCTGTCTCTCTCCGTGTCTCTCTCTCTCTCTCTCTCTGTCTCTCTCTCTCTCTCTCTCCTGCCCTCTCCGCTGTTGGGAGGGTGAAAAAAAAATTTGCCGAAAAACTTTTGTCTGAGCAGAATGCAGTTAGCTCACATGTTATTCTTGTCTGTATGCTTCACATTGTATTACCATACCCATCTTCTTCAGCTTCTCCATTCAGCAGCTAATGTAAGTGAACAAATTACGCTGACGGGCTTTTGGGGGTGTCCTTGGGTGGGTTAGAAAAGGACGACAGGGGTTTAAGTTTAAAAGGTTTACAAAGAAGATTAATGGGGTCGAGAAGGCTGGATGAACTCCTTTGGGATGTTGGAAAGGGGCTGCGTTGACTACGATAAGTTTGTTTTAGCTATTTATTTTTGACTTTGCTTTATTCCCCCCTTTTTTATTTGTTTTCTTTTAATTTGGATTTCTTTTAATATTTGCTATCAGGGTATGCTGTCATTTAGGCTCTCTTCAAGGATGCCTTTGGACTGTAAATGAAAGCTACAAGCACCTTATAACCGGACTTGTCCTGCACGAGGCTGAAAGGGGGGGGGTTGCGTTTTCAGGACATATCCATATCCACATCCATTCAGACCAATCTTTTAAAGTGAAGTATTATTGTTCACGGTGTCAGCAGTATTACCCATTTACAACACACCAACCAGATAGATAAAAGGCCAGCATGAACCTGAACCCTCAGATTTCTGAGGATTCAGGGAAGTCCCTCCATTTTTCTCCTCTGACCACCTCATGCTGGACTGCTCCGTGTCTTTGCTCTGTTTATTTTGTTCTTTATCTTAAGTGTGTATAGTTATTGGTGTAATAGGCAGCACCCTAGGACCCCTGACTCCCAGCTCTTCTACGCCTCTGTCTACGCCCTCAGTGGAGCACCACTTCTTTGTGAGAACACCCCCAGAGCTCTAGGTGAAATGCATGTGTTAATTACAGTTTCTTTTCCATAAGAAGAAAAACAGTTTGAAAAGAGCAGCACCTGATTGAATAAAAAGGATGTTCTTGACTGTACCATCTTGCTGTGCCATGTCTTTCTTTCTATAGACTGCTGACTAAATAAGGAATCAGCTCTGGAGCTGCATAACGTACAATAATCACATGATATAGTCTACATGCTATTAAGCAAATGGCGGTATACTTGTCTTCATGTAAATAGTGCAGCCTTGAAGGGGCACTATGCAGTTTTGGCCATTTCTTGCTTTTTGCTCGTGGATTTCTCTATAGAGCTCCCCCTACAGCTTCTGAATAGATATTTGGCAGCTCCTATGTTTACTTTTGTCTGACTCCTCACTCGGTCAGTCTGCCGTTTCCTCTTTCTCTGTCCTTCCGACAATGCTTTCCTAGCGTTCTGTTTCTTTTTTGCCAGCTCAGCCATGACGATAGTGTGAAAAACTCCATCGCTATGGGCGTATGTGTGCATTGCCGTGAAGCAATTCGTTACATTGCGAGACCTGATATAACGAAATACTTCCTGATGCTGAGGCCAGCGGCTCGCCGGCCAAAAGTTGCAAGGGTGGTTTTTCCGCTCACAGGCGCTAGGGGGAAGTGAGACGACCACCATTCAACTCGAAATATAACCATTCCATTGACTCCGAAGCTGTTCAGTTAAGGTAAAGTAAGCTATAAAAAACTGCATAGTTCCCCTTTAATATCAAAAAGGACAAAACTACTGCTTTAGGTCTTGGCGTGAGTAGACAATTTTTTTTTCACTAATGTGATTTTGAATTTTCCACAGTATTGTAATACTACATAGCACAAGTGTTTGTCCACCACTTCAAAGTCAAAACTGTTCCACCAAATGAAAATCTGCACAAGGATTGCAGGTCAACCCCTTGAGAAAGTATGAATCAGTTTACCATAACATACTGAGGCTGGCTAAAAAAACTGTCTCTCACCCCAACCATGTCTTAAACAGTAAATACAAATTGATACCTTCAATCTGAGACACAGGGTTCCACGATTCAACAGAGTAAAACTGAAGCACTCTTGAGCACCAGTCAATCCTAAAATGTAACATGGCACTTAATCCCAAAACAAATGTACGTCGAAGGGTCTTGAATATATTGCCTTTGTGATTGTAACGTGTGAAGTGTGTGTATTCTTGTTTGTTGTCTTAATTTTTTGTCTTTGTTGATGTAGCAATTGGAGCTGCTGTAAGAAAAAATGTATCGCCTTCAATTAGCCTTCTGCTAATTAGCAAATGTTTGCATGTTAACACACTAAACTGAAGTTAACATGGTAAACATTAGTACCTGCTACACATCAGCATGTCATCATTGTCATTGTGAGCATGTTAGCATGCTGACCTTAGCATTTAGCTCAAAGCCCCGCCCTGTCTAAGTACAGCCTCGCAGAGCAGCTAGCATGGCTGTAACATCCTGCATATAATGATTTTAAAGCATTGACAACAAAGTATTTTCAAGTTTTTACTTTAAGCAGAAATGCAAAGAAACTGAGCGTTCAAAGCAGGCTTGAGTTTAATTTCTGGAAACATTTTGAAAATTGACATAAACAAAAGTTGATCCAAATGTGCATTTCAATAAAACAATAAAATGAGACAATTTAAGAAAATCACAAGCAATTATACATTTAAGTACTCTTGGTTTAGAGAATATACTGTCAATAAAGGGGTACTCCCACGATTTAGTATTGCACATACAGTAATTCCATAAAACTGGGGAACAGAGAGACAGATTAAAGGTCCCATGGCATGGAAATTTCACTTTATGAGGTTTTTTAACATTAATATGAGTTCCCCCAGCCTGCCTATGGTCCCCAATTGTCTTGAAATGGTGATAGGTGTAAACCGAGCCCTGGTTATCCTGCTCTGCCTTTGAGAAAAAAAAACTCAGATGAGCAGTTGTGGAACCTTGCTTGTTATGAGGTCATAACAAGCAAGCAGAGCTGAGCAAGCATATCACTCCGCCCAAGTAGCGCTCAGCAGAGCTGCAAGCGTATTACTCCGCCCAAGTAGCACTGCTTCCCTTTCTGAGAATATAGTTCCCAGTTTGTCTCAAGTGACGTTGTTATTTGTACACGCTGTGACTATACAAATCACAACATGTAAATAGGAACATGTTGCCGTTATTTTGTCACTTACTTGGAGCAGAAGGCTAGTTGGAGCCGGTTACCTCCAGGATCTGTGCTAGGCTAAGCTAATGGTGGAGCCGTCAGACAGAGTTACGACACGCACGGAGATGAGAAGGGTATGTATCGACTTGTCTAACTGTCGGGGTTACGGTGAATAAGCTAATGTCCCAATAAGTCGCCGTGTTCCTTTAAAGGAGAACTCCGCTCGTTGGATTGCCAGAAGCAAGGATGCCGGTCGGGTCTTCAAGCCCGGCTAAGAAAACTACCACACCGATCGACACTGACAAGACTACTACTCACCAATGCCAGATGGATTGCGCACAAAATGGATACAAATATACACGGAACTGAATTTTGTGTCTGTTAAGAGGCACAAATTTATCTTATGCCCCCACAACTGCCGTTTTAGCTAAGTGGGAGCTGTGGGCATTAGCTGCAGCAGCTCCGTGTTCCTAGCACCAATTCGGCTCATTTGTTTTCTATTGACAGGTCTTGCATAGTTATAGTTATTAAGATTATCGTAAACATTGGCCGGAGTTCTCCTTTAATAAGACATGTTTTATGACATTTTGAGGGGTCTCTTAAATATTGACAATATCCAATTTTTGCCATGCATTTCTATTTTTCTTGCATCTTCATAATCATGGATCATGCATAAAATTAGGCTATTATTGATGTATGATTCATGCATAAGGTGATTTCTCACTAATTCACTTTATAAAGATATAGTTCGCACACAGGTCCCAAATATAGTTCAAGCTCCATATGCTTGATCTTACAATTCCCTTAATTCAACCAAAACATTTCCCTCCTGGGTAAATGCCTGTCTTTTAAAATCCACTTCCCCAGTTTGTAACCCAGGCTGTAAAAATGTGCAGTCTCCAGGGGCAACAATATACACTCAGAGTGCTTTTACCCAGTAGTTTATGATTTATAATGTTGGGGTTCTTTGCAATAAACTCATTTAGACTATTATGGCTATGTCACTAAAATATCTATTTTTAAGCTTAAGAGTTTCTCAAAGGCACTATAAAGTATATCGCTAGAATTTGCATGAAAATAAGCAAAGCACTAAATTATCAATTCAGCTGCAAGTAACGAGGATGATGATGGTGATGATGATGAGTGAAGACTGAAGTAACATCCAAACACCTTTGGCCTGAACATAAAGCGATGTGCTCACTCAACTGTACCTACCATGCAACAGTGTTTCTGTGCAGTACATAACGGCCTTTTCAAGTACTGGTAAATGTAGAGCTTTGTTTTTAAGTAACTAAAGTGCTTCAGGTCAATTGGTCCTCTCCAGTCTGGTCCATCTGATTGGGTGCGTCATCTTGCTGCTCTGTCTTCAGAAAGAAAATAAACAGTTATTTATTGTGTTTTATGTGATATGGAAAGTGAAAAAGAGAATCTACTGAGAGATAATCTACCTGCGGTACAGGGTCAGTTTCCTGCACTGGATGGTGTCTCACCTCACTATCAGAGGGATTGTCTTTTTGCCCTTCCGACGGAGGAGACTGGGGTCCATTTTGAACCGGGAGTAGTGATGAAGCTGTTGCACCCTGAACGTTTTGGAGATTTGACAGTAATATGTTTTAGGGGTCTTGCAACAATATAACTCAAGATTGTGGAGGAGATCTTACCTCGGCACCATGTATAGCCTCTGGTGAAGGACTTGTCTCTTGGACTGGAGGGTTGTCAGAAGGAAATGGTATTGCTGCATACCCAGGGGATGGAGTAATACTTTTACGCTGGTTTCCATGGGATGGATGAGAGGACGGTGGCGGTGGTGGTGGTGGTGGTGGTGGAGGAGCAGCTGTGGACTAAATGTGTGAAGACTGACATTAGGGAAAGTCTGTATACAAGCTAGGCCCTGTTCCACTAGTATCTGGCTAATATTTCTGGAAATATGGGGGGTAAATGAAAACATAAGCAGCAGTTCACCCTATAAAATGAATTCAGAATGACATACCCGGCACCAGATCATTTGTAGGGAGATAAGATTCCCGGAAAATATGACAAATGAAAAAAATCACTACAAGAAATATGTAATTTGTTGTTGTATGTAAGAGAGTTTGTTTGGCAGCTGGTCTGGTGGTGCAGCTGCACTGGGGAAATTTGAGTCATGACTTAGGCCTACTTCTCTGTTTGAGCAGCTCGTCATTTTACAATTGCGGTAAAGCCAGCCGACACTGGAATCTCCGAGGTTAAATCAGCTGACGCTTAAATTGTAGTGCACTCTTAAAATAATACCGACGTTTATGGTAAATGCATGCAAACAGCATGCATGCCCATATCAATCTGACGAGAGGTGGCGACTAGCGAAGGGCTTGGTGAAGTTAGCAGTTTTCAAAATAAGTTGGTAAGGTGTATATACAAAATTAATAAAGAAATCGGATTAATTGGATTATATTTGCAACAAGTGTATATACAGTATCTCACAAAAGTGAGCACACCCCTCACATTTGTGTAAATATTTCATTATATCTTTTAATGGGACAACACTGAAGAAATTACACTTTGCTACAATGTAAAGTATTAAGTGTACAGCTTGTATAACAGTGTACATGTGCTGTCCCCTCAAAATAACTCAACATACAGCCATTAATGTCTAAACCACTGGCAACTAAAGTGAGTACACCGCTAAGTGAAAATGTCCAAATTGGGCCCAATTAGCCATTTTCCCATGTGAGGTGTCATGTGAGTCATTAGTGTTAAAAGGTCTCAGGTGTGAATGGGGAGCAGGTGTGTTAAATTTGGTGTTATCGCTCTCACACTCTCTCATTATGGTCACTGGAAGTTCAACATGGCACCTCATGGCAAATAACTCTCTGAGGATCTGAAAAAAGAATTGTTGCTCTACATAAAGATAGCCTAGGCTATAAGAAGAGTGCCAACACCCTGAAACTGAGCTGCAACACGGTGACCAAGACCATACAGCAGTTTAACAGGACAGGTTCCACTCAGAACAGAAGTTGAGTGCATGTGTCATATCCAGAGGTCGTCTTTGGGAAATAGACGTATGAGTGCTGCCAGCATTGCTGCAGAGGTTGAAGGGGTGGGGGGGGGTCAGCCTGTCAGTGCTCAGACCATACGCCACACACTGCATCAAATTGGTCTACATGGCTGTCGTCCCAGAAGGAAGCCTCTTTTAAAGACGATGCACAAGAAAGCTAGCAAACAGTTTGCTGAAGACAAGCAGACTAAGGACATGGATTACTGGAACCATGTCCTGTGGTCTGATGAGACCAATATAAACTTATTTGGTTCCGATGGTGTCAAGCGTGTGTGGCGGCAACCAGGTGAGGAGTACAAAGACAAGTGTGTCTTGCCTACAGTCAAGCATGGTGGTGGGAGTGTCATGGTCTGGGGCTGCATGAGTGCTGCCGGCACTGGGGAGCTACAGTTCATTGAGAGAACCATGAATGCCAACATGTACTGTGACATACTGAAGCAGAGCATGATCCCCTCCCTTCGGAGACTGGGCCGCAGGGCAGTATTCCAGCATGATAACGACCCCAAACACACCTCCAAGACAACCACTGCCTTGATAAAGAAGCTGAGGGTAAAGGTGATGGACTGGCCAAGCATGTCTCCAGACCTAAACCCTATTGAGCATCTGTGGGGCATCCTCAAACGAAAGGTGGAGGAGCGCAAGGTCTCTAACATCCACCAGCTCTGTGATGTTATCATAGAGGAGTGGAAGAGGATTCCAGTGGCAACCTGTGAAGCTCTGGTGAACTCCATGCCCAAGAGGGTTGAGGCAGTGCTGGAAAATAATGGTGGCCACACAAAATATTAACTCTTTGGGCCCAATTTGGACATTTTCACTTAGGGGTGTACTCACTTTTGTTGCCAGTGGTTTAGACATTAATGGCTGTGTGTGGAGTTATTTTGAGGGGACAGCACATGTATACTGCTATAGAAGCTGTACACTTAATACTTTACATTGTAGCAACGTGTAATTTCTTCAGTGTTGTCCCATTAAAAGATATGAAATATTTACAAAAATGTGAGGGGTGTACTCACTTTTGTGAGATACTGTGTGTGTGTGTGTGTGTGTGTGTGTGTGTGTGTGTGTGTGTGTGTGTGTGTGTGTGTGTGTGTGTGTGTATGTATATGTATATGTATATATATATATATATATATATATATATATATATTAGTATTTAGTATAGTATAGTATTTTACCTGTGTCCCTTTTTGAATTAAAAGAAAATGTCAAAATTGTGAGTTAAATAATGCATTCTTTGATTTTGGGTTGCTGGAAAAAACTTAAACAAAATCATTCCTGAAAATGAGTGATACACTTGAGTTCCAGGACATATCTGACTAAATACAAACACACATGTTCCCTGGAGGTTCTCTGATTGTTTAACCTTGTTTACTGGGCAGAAACAAGGACTTTTATTCTCTGAATTTTGAGATTTTTTTTTTTTGAGTAAAAGTATCACATTTGTCCTTTCCTAAGAACAAGAGGCCTTTTCGTCTAACTTTGATGTGGTATAAAAACATTTCTTCCAAGTACATTGACATGCACAAGTACTTTGAACCGGTATTTGGCATAGACAGTATATAAGGTATTTGGCAATACCTTATTTTGAAAACCGGACGTAGTCACACTAGTACTCTCTCAGCTCGATCTGTTAAATTTGGCGACTGCTTGAGCAGTAATAAAAAGATACCCTGCAGAAATGTGCATATTAGCTATACAATAACAGCTAGCGTTAAATTACATGTTTTATGTCACTAATTCAAGCTATGTGTTAAAGTGAGATATATCAAACATTTCGACAAAGTACGTGATATTTCTCTTACCATTTTTTCAGTCCTAAAATATCAAACCCGCACTGCGGAGGTGAAGCAGGACGGGACACAAAGAGGTAACGTTAAGTAAAACAAACCAGAAAGTTTCTCTCCACTAACAACGTTAAAATAATACAAAAACAAAATAACAGTAACCGTCTTTTCCTCTGGCTCATATGCTGCACCATGTGTTCCGCCTCCACCTATGGTTCCGCATCATCACCCTACATCCAGTCAACTCACAGTTCGCTTTTTTTTTCTTTTTCTTTTTTTTTTTTTAATCATGTAGCTGTGAATGGAGAAAAGGCCGTCTAGTATTTATTCTTACACAATATACAGATTAAATGACAACGTGTGAGGATGAAGTACAGGTTAGGAGGGGATTTCAATCTGTGATCAACAATCACATAAATGTTACAGTGCCCACGCTGGCATATAACGTTAAGTACTATTTCTTTATTTTTTTTTTACATCCAGTTGAAATCTTTGCTGAAGAGGGCTGACATATGCTTCCTCGCGTTCTCTGTTTGAAGTTATTGGCATTTCTTGTTGGAAAATTACAGAGCTCATTTAAAAGTAGAGATGTCCTGACTCCTGATGATCACTAACGTTAAAGAAACATCAAAATAAATATTTTATTAAATTGTGCTATAGTATTTTGTATAAATACTACGTAACAATAAACTACAAGTAATGCGCCCATAGTTTTAAAAAGTGTTAACATTCTCCACTTTTATTCTGAATGTTCAAGGCGGAAGTGCAGTGTGTTACAGACTTTCTCATGACGATATTACGGTTTGGCTTTTGTAAACACAAGAAGGCAACATACACACAAAACACCTCGCTGTAACGGTTAAAGCCTTTGTCACCAATCGTTAGGCCAGCCACCGTATAGCTCAACGTTGGGCGTTTATTCTGCCAAGAGAGCGACGTCGTTCCTCCCGTCGACTTTCCGTCAAGCTCTTCGCGGGATGACAACAAACTATAAGCTAACAGCTAACCTTAGCTAAGCTAACGTCAAGCAAACTAGCTCACACTGTTAGTATTATACACCCATGGTTTAGCTCCAGTCGAGGCTTGCAAATTGTCTGTCACCCTCAGAGTGAAGTGGACACTCTCATGGTGTTCTCAGTTCAATGGGGAACTGCCTGTTTTCACAAGGTGCGGATGACCTGTCGCTGCTGAACGAGTCCGAGGGGGGCAGTCTGCCTGGAGAGCCTCCGCCGCCCTACCAGGTGAGCTGCTGGGGCTCAAGTTAAATACACTCCGGGGATTTAAGAGCATGTCATGCACCTCAGTGATTTTTGTAATCCATTAAATAAAGTCTACATATCAGTGATTATTATACCTGTCAGGTAGGGTGGAATGTCACTGACGTGAAGTAGGCTATACGTTGTACATCCAAGTACTGTAGTACACATTTTCAGTATTTTCATTTTATGCAACTTTATACTTCTACTCCATTGCATCTAAGAGAAAATTGTTGTACTTTATACTCTACATTGTCTGACAGCTTTAGTTACTTTTTAGATTACAATTGTTCATACCATTCCTGGCCAGTAAAAAAAACACGTATCTCCAAATTTGGTGATTTTTATTATTTTTCTGATAAACTAAAGAATCAGAAAAGTATCCTAATATAAACAAAATATATATAAACCACGGGTGTCAAACATACGAACCAGCCCATCAAACTAGATACTGGATGACTTTGCAAATTGTGAAATTTGCAGAGAAGTCGTTCGTTCCAATATTACCATTTGTCCACTGGGGGTCGTCCTGTCCTAATAAGAGTAGCAGGCCCTATGCTGAAAGGAGAAAAGTGGACAGGGCTTTCCAAGAATAGAAATGACCAATTCCTATTTCTTTACAGAGGTAAATGGAACCAGTGTTCTTGGTGTGTTCACAGCACTTTCAGTGCAAGGAATAGGCTACACTATATATACATATATTTTATTTGGTGCCACTATCAGACTAATTTTCCTTTTCCATCCTGACCAGAATACAATTGAGAACTGATATAACTGACATATTGTGCAAATTGCACTTCATTTTCTTGAAATACCCCAGGCCAACTGTTTATCAACTGTATTGGACATAGATTGTTCATTAATTGTGGAAATTTACAGAATGTACCATCTTGTATCCCTTTAGACTTAAGGAAAGGGAGAAATTTGGAGGTGTTGTTATTTATCGGTTATTATGCAATGGTTATACTGGTCCTGCGCACTTGGTATCAAATTGGGCTTTATGTGGCCCATGAACTGAAATTAGTTTTGACACTCCTGAGAAACTCTCTTGGGTTAGCTGGAAAGCTGAAAACAGGGCTGTCTTTCTGAGCTCATGAAAAGTTTTAGAGTCGTCGCTGTACTGTGAGAACCACGTATGGTTGTCACAGTACAGCGACGCTACAAACATATGATGATCTTATTGCTGTAGATTAGCTACCCAACAGTATATAAAGGAGTTAACATTAGCACAACCTTAAACAACAGTAAACAGTCAAATGCAACATACACATTAATGCAGCAGTAATATTAGTCCATACATATCATATGTAGTACAACACTGACGGGGATGATTCTGAATGTATGACTTTTACTTGTAGTTGAGTATTTTCAGTGTGGTAGTGTATTAGTACTTTTACTTAGTACTGAGTAGTTCTTCCACCACTGCTGTTAGCATACTGTTAGCACTTAGTATTAATGTACCAGTCACAGAAATGTCTAATTATGAAATTACAGAAGCCCTGGACAGTACAATTTGTTCAGGTTGGGTCTTTAATTTGGAAGTTGGAGTTCTTCACATCACAGGTACACTTGTAAGAATGGGTGAAAAAAAATATTATAGGTAAACTTGTTATGGTAGAATAGCTGGAAGTACGGAAGCCGAGAACGGCCATGGATTTTGTAATTTTTTTTATGCACGGTTATCTCGTGATAACGACTTATTCATTCGTTATCTTGATATAACAAAGTTTGTTTTCTCAAGATTTTTTTAGTTTTGTTTTCTCTCGATTTTTTTTAGTTTTCTCTCGATTTTTTTTAGTTTTCTCTCGATTTGTTTTGTTATGGATGTTTTTTTTTTTCTTGCCTAAGACACCCTTCCATTTATCCCAGGGAATGGGGCTCCATAAGCAGATAGAAATCTGCCGTTTCTCCCTCTACTTCTCCGGTCAAATACTTGGAAAAAATCCCACTAAAACAGCCTTCAATTAACCCGGAGAAGAGGAGGGAGAAACGGCAGATTTCTATCCGCTTATGGAGCCCCATTCCCCGGGTTAAATGGAAGGGTGTCTTAGGCAAAAAACAAACAAAAGAAAAACAATAATCAATGGCCGTTCTCGGCTTCCGTATGGAAGAGGCATAGTCACACTGCTCTACATCAGAAATTGGATTTAACTGTAATTACAATGCAGATCATATAAGCTATATATCAAAATATTATAACAACCAAAATCCCAATCACAATACCAAGACTTCAATAACAGTGATTTTATTTCATCCATTACTACTTGTAAGATGGGCCTTTCTGTTGATGTTGACAAAAGCACATGGTTATTGCAATGTCTGATGTCCCTCAATTACTTTTCAAGCATTGGCATATTTAAAATCCCCTTTTAAAGGTGCTCTAAGCGATGTTGGGTGACGTCACTTCTTGTTGACGTTCGAAGTATTGTCAAACAAAACGGAGGCTAGCTCGCCCCTCCCTCCTCCTCATCCCCATCCTCTCCCCCTCCCTTCCGTGTTCTAACCCCCCAACCCCCCACCTCCAAATCCTTCTTGTCGGCTATTGGCTGGAAGACTGTTTATGTTTTGTGGTGCAAGTTGGCCAGTTTGTTTTTGTTGCAGTTTGTGGAGCCTGGGCTGTCTACAGAGACCATGTTTTTTTTACAGTGTGTTCAGGGGACAGGCAGCTAGTGGATAGGAAGGAGATGTTTGCTGTATGTGACAAAAAATGTTGTAGCCTAAAAAACGTGTGACATCGCTTAGAGCGCCTTTAAGAAGACTTGCTTCATAAATGATGCAGGTTGTCTTCTGTTCCTTCTTTCTAGGAGCGCACCCAGCCTTTGCCAGTGTACCATCCCACCCCAGGGGAGAGTCGTCTGGCTCATCAGCTGACCGAGGAGGAGCAGGTCCGCATTGCCCAGCGCATCGGTCTCATCCATCACCTGCCCAAAGGCATCTTTGACCCGGGCTCTGACCCCTCTGACAAGAAAGTTAAAGAGTGAGTCTAAAATGTTGTTATTCTTTTGTATTATTCTTTTTTTGTTGTTATTGTTGTATTAAATACACACAAATGGACAGGGTTAATGTTTGTACCATTTCATTTAAAATAAAGCTGTACTCTGAACCTTTGGTCAGAATGGGATCCTGTCATATTGAGTGAATAAAATGCTCAAAATAATACTTTATACAACAACGAATTGTACAGCAGAGGACTTACAATGTAGATCAGAACATACACATGCTCAGCCCCACATCACTGTTGTGGTGATTATCAACAAATGGACCTATGGGTTTATTTCAATGGGATATCAGGAGCCATCTTATTAGTAAATTGGCATCCGGTGGCTACAACATGAGGCCGTCTGGAATAAAGAAACATTGTGCCCCAAAATACACATTTTTTTTGTGTATTGGGATTTTTTCCCCTAAGTTTTCTGACCAGAAGACAAGAGGCGGTTGATGTTCACCTACTTCTGGGGCGCCTTTCTAGAGCTGTAACAATTCCAAATTTTGCTGTAGAATTAATTGCCACAGAAATAATTGCGATTAAAAATATAATTGTCTCTTTCAGTCAAATAAAAAAAAATATATATTTATGTATTACTTTTTAAAAACAAATTAAAGTTTGGAATGAATTCCAGGATACATTTAGATAATTTAATAACACAAATACACAGCCTATGAATTAAGCCACGTCTCTTTATTGTCATAAAACATTGTTTCTAACTGTATCCCCCCCTTGTCATTTGTGTTGCTATGAACGTGTATAGGGTCAAGTGCCAACAACTAACAATTGAAATAATCATAAAAATGTACAGTCCAACCAATAATCACTTATATAATTACAAATTGGCATATCTAAACAAAATCAACAATTACCAATCACACGTCTTAAGACCTTAGCTGATGTAAGCAATTAATTGCAGTTAAACAGAGAAACCGCAATTATGTAAAGTAATTGGCAATTAGACAATTATGCAATAATTGTTACAGGCCTACTCCTTTCTCGTTCAAAAAACGTAGGGGGGAAAAAAACGACAATGACACAATGAATTATAAATGTACTTTTAATTTCTCTCTCCACCAGGTGTGTGATTTGCATGATGGATTTTGAGTATGGCGATCCCATTCGGTTCTTGCCCTGCCTTCACATCTACCACATGGACTGCATTGACCCCTGGCTGATGCGCTCCTTCACCTGCCCCTCCTGCATGGAGCCGGTAGATGCAGCCCTGCTGTCCTCTTACGAAACCAACTGAGCAGCCCCATGATGGCTGCTCCTGCCTAAAAGTAACTGCATCTTTTTAGCCAAAACTTGTTCCAGCTGTTCAAACAGGTAGCCAAGGTGATGTGGCATTATGCAGATGTTTGAAGGGCGTTTTAGGATGCAAACAGGTGTGGGTAGCTGTGCCCTACAGGAAATTGCTTAAGTCTGATATCCACCTATTTGAGCTTTGGAAACTCTCTGCCTTTTACAGTAGGACAATGTGCCAAATCAAGCTAGATGAAGAATAAGGAAAGCTGTACACGTAGCAAATTATATCTGCAAAGTAATTTCACTTTTGAATGACTGACAGATTTTTATGGTAATTAGATGCATGTCATCAATGTAATTTGCTTCCCCTTTTTAGACGTAATGTGCAATAAGTAATATCAATGGAGAAAATGCATAAAATCTGTCTTGGTCAAGTTAAGTTACCTTGTTTCTCAAATGAACTTGTGGCCTTGAATGTCACAAAAACAAAGCCCTCTCTACTGATATGCAATCACAAAACACAGAAAAATCTGTTTTTTTAAACAAAGTTCGATACCAGTGTACAATACCAGTCACCTTCATGGGAATACTGGTATAGCTGTCTTTTTTAATTTGTGTCTGTTCTTTTGTATCTGTCCTTTTAATTGTGTTGTATGTTTTTGTTTTTCTAAATGGACCTAATAATAAAAGCTATCTATCTGTCTATCTAAAGTTGTGCTATGAGGTCCCATGACAATTCATGTTTACAGTGCCGTGAGATATAATGGTATCATTTTAGATAGAAGGTATTTGAAGATTGAATCTATTTTATTTGACTAGGGTCTTGTTGTCGGTACTGTAGTTTTTAGGTCCAATGTGTAGGAATTTCTCCCATCTAGCGTTGAGATCATATATCGCAATCAACACTCTCGCGCGATGCATTTCAAAGTACGTATTACAGCTACGGTAGCCTTCACGCTTCAAAAAGCCGGTCTCTTGCTCTTTTCAATATCCTTTTTCTGGGCGAAGAACAAGACTCCTGTTCCTGAAATTTGGATTTTGAATACGTGTGGTCCTCCATGTTTCCTTCTTCAAACTTGACAGGGCCGGGAAGAGACAGCACCTGTGAGTTTATCGTGTGACAGCGAAAACGCGAAAGGCGGAGCAGTATGTCCTGTATGTCCCTTACCGGCTAACGTATTTTAATATGGCGCATGAACATGGAGCGTCTACCCCAGTTCATGTGAATGCAAATGTAAAATTTCAAGCCAAAAGGAATACTTGGAATTGATGGTGGTGGTACTGTTTGTGAACGGGCAACACATATTTTGATAATGAACAACTAAACACGTTAAACACTGGGCCTTTAAAGCTGCTTTTATAAATGTGGATCTATTTTTTGCCTTTCCACAATATGGATCCTCTCCTTGGCTTTGCCTCTCTCTTTTTTTTGGTTTAACAATCAGTCCTCAGTGTGTTCTTTTCATTGTTTTCCATCAGTGACATTTACAAAGACAAGATATGCTGTGCAATCCCCCTTTAAGCACCTTGGGATACCATATGGCACTCTGTAGCTTGCATATTTTGTAGATTTTAGAGTTTATAGATTTGTGTGTGTGTGTGTGTGTGCGTGTGTGTGTGTGTGTGTGTGTGTGTGTGTGTGTGTGTGTGTGTGTGTGTGTGTGTGTGTGTGTGTGTTTGAGCAGATGGTGGGTAGAGATTGGCATGTTAAGGTAACATTGTAAATTAAACCTGTCTGATGTAAACATTGTTGTAGTTCCCCCTCTTTTTCTAATTTTAAGCTTGGGGTTTGGGTGTTGATTTGTGTTGATGGCCTTCTTACAACTAGTAATGCATTTCCAGTGCCCTGGGTCTGGTCAAACAAACATGCTTTTATCTTTTGGTATTAAGCGTGTACTTTCTGATGCTGGCTGCATAATGTATAGCACAAACAAGTATAATGCTGAAAGAGAAGCTACAGCAGTTAGAAAGGAATATATCCTGAATGTAAAGCATTATTTCAGCTTGTTAAGATTTTTGGCAGTATATGTGACAATAAGAGGATATTTCTGATTTATTCAGGCTGCTGTGCCTTTTTAAGGTTGAGGTGAAGCCGATTCCTGTGAAGTACAATCATTTCTGACATGACATGTTTTTCTTTTAGTTGTCCTCAAGGGGGAAAACTGATAACCAGCACTGTACTAATTTATGTCATGATGAATGAGGCCAGAAACCAGAATAAAATAAACCGAAATTTGCTCTGGTTGCTGTTAACAGTTTGTTTTAATTTATGTGTGCCACCGGTGTGAACATTTTAGGAAAAATCATGAAACCACAATAAAAGTGGATACCAAATTTACCAAAGACTGATGTGTTGTCTCTTTGTGTGAAAGCCATGAGGTGTAGTAGATGGCCTACCAGCAGTTATGTTCATTAATTGTACAATCATATGGACAGGGAATTTTTCACAGTGTTTTTTTTATTTCAGTAATTCAACTTAAAAGGTGAAACTAATATATAGACTCATTACATGCAAAGCGAGATACTTCAAGCCTTTATTTGTTAGTTTTGATGATTATGGCTTACAGCTTATGAAAACAATATTGTAGGCTAATTAATCAGCTAATGAATTCACATTCATGGGGCAGACTGCTGACCTGACAGTTGTGCAGAAAACCATCATTGACACAAAGGTAATTGCAAAAGAAGTTGGATGTTCTCAAAGTGCTGTATCAAAGCACATTAATAGAAAGTTAAGTGGAAGGGAAAAGGTGCACAAGCAGCAGGGATGACCGCAGCCTGGAGAGGATTGTCAGGAAAAGCCCATTCAAAAGTGGGGGGGACCTTCACAAGGAGTGGACTGAGGCTGGAGTTACTGCATCAAAATCCACCACACGCAGACGGATCCTGGACGTGGGCTTCAAATGTCGTATTCCTCTTGTCAAGCCGCTCCTGAACATCAAACAACGTCATTTGGAAACCAAGGTCCCAGAGTCTGGAGGAAGAATGGAGAGGCACACAATCCAAGATGCTTGAAGTCCAGTGTGAAGTTTCCACAGTCTGTGTTGATTTGGGGAGCCATGGCATCTGCTGGTGTTGGTCCACTGTGCTTTATTAAGTCCAGAGTCAACGCAGCCGTCTACCAGGACATTTTAGAGCACTTCATGCTTCCTTCAGCAGACAAGCTTTATGGAGATGCTGACTTCATTTTCCAGCAGGACTTGGCATCTGCCCACACTGCCAAAAGTACAAAAACATGGTTCAATGACCATGGGATTACTGTGCTTGATTGGCCAGCAAACTCAACCTGACCTGAACCCCATAGAGAATGAGAAAAATGAGACATGAGACCGAACAATGCAGAAGAGCTGAAGGCCGCTACTGAAGCATCCTCGTCTTCCATAACACCTCAGCAGTGCAACAGGGTGATAGCATCCATGCCTTGCGCCGTATTGAGGCAGTAATTCATGCAAAAGGGGCCCAAACCAAGTACTGAGTACAAATTTTCTGAGATTTTGAATTTGGGGTTTTCATAAGCTGCAAGCCATAATCATCAAAATTATAACAAAGGCTTGAAATATCTCGCTTTGCATGTAATGAGTCTATATAATATCTTAGTTTCACCTTTTAAGAAACTGAAATAAATGAACTTTTGCACGATATTCAAATTGTTCGAGTTCCACCTGTATTAGATGGCCAACGGCCAAATAAATAGCAGGATCCTGGTCGGGTGCCAACACATTAGTGCTAATGTCAACCAGCTGGACCCAGAACATCAGCAGTGTCATTCCCATTACAAGAAAATAGCATGCTGTCCCAACTCAAGCACAGACAAAGGAGAGGTACTTTCTTTCAACAAGATTTTATTACAAAGATAACATATTTACAGAATTAAAGGCACATGTATTTCACATTTTAAGGCACACTGGATAACAGTGTTAGACAGAAAATAGATTTCAAAAATCATTACACTCAACATTCATAAAAATATACAGTATTTGTTGTATTTTAATGGTCTAACAGAAACAGACCAACACATGGTATTTTTGTGTGTGTATCTTCTCTATAAAGCATAGATTCCCATACTGACTGTGGCCAGAGCCAGAAAAAGTCCAAGCACCATCCTGAGCAGTGGGGTAGTTTTGATGATGGCTCTGGGGATCTGGAGTGTATTTACTAGTGTGGAGTGTGTTGAACCCGTCTGCAGCTCGTCTTCAGTGACACTCAGCAACATCTGCAAACCGTCAAAGACCTGTAAAACAAAGGCAAGAACGCCCATCAGCTTTTTCTGGCTTAATAAATAATTGCAAGATCAAAAGGTAAATCTTGTAAATTCACAATGACATTTCTGGTTACTAGCTCTGCATCTTCGCTCTGTACCTGAATGTTTAACTCGAACGCTCTGACAGCCTCCTCCAGCACGCCGTTCCTCTCCTCCTCCGTCAGCTCCACGCTATTCATCCGGCTGCGATACAGCTGTTTGAACAGGTTGGGGCTGGACACACCGGGGAAGGCGAAGAATGACAGACCTTCGCTGCCCTTTAGCCCCATGGACTTCTGGGCGATTCGACCCAGGACCTGCCCTCCAGACAGGTCACCCAGGTATCTAGTGTAAGCATGGGCCACCAAAAATTCTGGGTTTTCTTTACCAATCTAAAAAAAAACAGGGAAAAAAGAGTGTTATTTCAGTAAAAGATTGTGTGTGAGATATATATACAGTATATATATATATATATGGTACAATGGCACATACTTGTCTGAGTCTGTGGCAGTATCTTTTAGTAGCTGCAGGGACAACAATCTTCTCTCTCCAGTCCTGGCCATAAAAGTATTCCAGGTCTTTCTTGATGGCCTCCAGTCTGGCCAGTTCAGCCGGGAAATAAATCGGTGCAACACTGGGGTGGTTGGAGTTCCTGTCCATCTCTTCCTCCAAGGCCTGGTAGACCTCATACAGCGAGCACAGAAGGAGCTGAAGAAAAAGAGGAGGAGAGGTGGTGTCAGACAGTGGTTCACAGTAGCTAATAGCCTACCATAGAAAAGGTATGAACAAATGTAAGATCATGCAATTAAAAAAGAGAGATTTAAAATATATTTTACCTTGTACTGTGGTAGGGTGACTTTTCCCTTCTGGAAGCTCAGCATCAGTTCTGTGTTTTCTGCCCTGACGTGACTATCCTTTGTCACTTTTTTGATTTGTTCTGACAGATCCCTGCAAAAAGAAAATGAGTAAGAGGTCAAAGAGGGATGCACAAAATAAGTGTAAAGAACAAATATGGGACATTGTGTGAATACACTGTGTGAATTACTGCACCTATAAAAATCTAATGTAGGCAACGTGCAGCAGCTGATAAAAACAGAAAGTCAGCACATACTGCACTAGAAACCTACTTTCGGATGCTGCTCGCCAATGCAGATAAGATCATCCAAACTCGGTGTAAGTTTAAAGAAATGTACAGTTTGAACATAATAATGTAGGAGCATTTCAAGGATGAATTTTGCATAACCCGGTGGTGAAATGTGAATGCAAGGATTTAAAGATACAATAAATCAACGCAGCTCATTCTTACCTGTCAGTCATCTGCTCTGATGTTGTCTGAGTCTTCTTCTCTGGCTCCATTGCAGCCCTGTAAAAAGTCGAGGTTTTAGAAAAGTGCTTTTGCAGGCCATCTTCCAACATAATGAAGTACAATGTCAGCAAGAAGTTATGAAAAGTTTTTTACTCACCAGTTAGGATAAAGCTCTGATTTGGTAGTCCGATCTATGTTCACAGTGATTCACTGTTTTCTCGCCGGATGTGCAGTACAGTTTGTGCTCTGTGTGCCTACAGTCTTCTCCCTGCTTTTATACGTTCCTACTCTGTCTCCTCCCTCTAGCAGCTGAATGAAAACAGGAACTCAGCCTCACAAGACCTCTAAACGTGATATGGCAACTTCAGCAAAAACAGTAGGAGGGACTGAGAGTTAACATGATGCAGCAATTTTGAGAACAACTTGGAAAAGTTTTGAGGGAGGGACTATGGGGCTTAGCATGAGTATGGAAGTTTCAGTAATGCCCTGGAAAACCAGAGGGAGGGAGGGCTGAGTGCTAAACATGACAGTGCAGCTTTGGAGTTCTAAAGTTGGATCAGACAAGAGGCGGAGCCGACTAAACATGACTGTATACATTTCTGAAGCCAGAGAGAGGAAGTGTTGAAACAGTGACTAATGTTAGAGAGAGTATCAAAACAATACACCAACAGTTTTCAGTTAATCAGAAACATGAACAACTTTAACACGTTCCTAGATCACGCCTAATAAAGTGTCTAATAAAAAGTCTGTCAAAGTTCACATGAAAATAATATGTCAGTAGAACAAGAGGCAATACTGAGAAAGTAGAGCAGATATGAGCAGTGTTGAGTCAGGCGGCAGAAGCTGCTGCTATGATTTTCTCCATAAAAAAAACTTACACTGATTGATGAAAACCACTTGGATTGATATTATTTTTGTAAATAATGTTACTGCCATAAAAGCTAATCAAGCTAACAGTTCAGCTTTTTTAATTAGTTTAATTTAAAACAGTCTGTGCAGTGTGCATCATTAAGTGTTTTTGTAAACAGATCATGTTTTACACAAAAGCATATCTACATACTTTTGGCCATAAAGTGTAATTAGCCTAGGGCTAGGCTCACATAAAATAATTTTATTTGAAATTAATGTATATGTAGAAATGAATTATGTAAAAACTAAAAATGTGTCTCCAACTGCATGCGCACGTGCTTCTGCTCAGCCAGCTGCAGCAAAACATATCTGTAAAATCAGGTCATTCACTCCAGTCTTAACATGAATCAGCAAAGAGAGAGAGAGAGAGAGAGAGAGAGAGAGAGAGAGAGAGAGAGAGAGAGAGAGAGAGAGAGAGCGTGACTCAGCAACTTTTCCTCCACTATGTTTCAGACCGGTCGACCGAATAAGTTGTTTACCTAAGGCGAAAAAGGTGTCCCGAATCCAAGATTTTTATTTAAGGTTGTTAGCTACATGTTAGCTCGTTGTTCAGTCGACAAAACTGGAACTGAAAGTTCCCCTGAATTAACGTTAGCGTTAACTGTCGCTGTAACCGTTGACGACAGACTTTGAACTATGGCGAGACGTGACGTTAGTAATTAAGTTAATTGTTAACTCACAGCCTTATCCGTTTGTTTTGATTGTAACCTAGATTAAAACCGGACTCAACCCGTTAAAAAACCTAGTCCTTGCTGAGCAGACAGTCCCAAGTGTACTCTGTATTATTAGCATACGTCATAACAATAAAGCCCCAGGTTTAGAACCGTCATTGTTGCTAGGGTTCTACATTACCAATACCTCGCGGTACCAAACCAACAGGTAGGTCTACCGTCTAGCTACAGTAGCAAGTTAGCTAGCTAGGCTGATCACTATTGTGCCTATAGCTACTATTTCTATTTTATTTATTTTGCAATATAGCCTACAAGTAAACAACATTAGCACACAGATCAAACATAATTCATACAGAAAAAATATGTGATGGACATAAAGAGAGGATATTAAGGACAAATTACATAAAACAAATAAAACAACATATATAGCTAGCTAGCTAGCTACACCACAGGAAAATCATATTCAGTCAGAGGATTTGGAGGGGGAAAAGCTTTGACCAAAAGATTATTACTTTTTTGTTGTTTAACCAACTGAGTGACTTGAGTTTAGAATTCAGTTCTATAAGAAAACGTAAGTAGCCTAATTAATAAAAAAAAAAAAATTTTGTGAATAAAACATTTGGCATATGTAATAATGGAATTAATAAAATAAGAGCACCATTGTCTGGATTATTATAGAAACATGATATTTCTAAGGTCAAGAGTAGACCATAGAGTTAGTGGATTCAAAAAAGTAAGCCTCCAAATCTGTCCAAATTCTTTTGGATATTTCACAATCAAATATAGTTTACAAAATGTACAGGAAGTGTCAATGTGTGTACATTTAGCAATAAGATATCATAAGGGTATCATTTTGCTGACTGTAGCATTAGCATAGAAAAATCTTAAATAAAATGGGGCCAGACACAGCTGTGAAATAAAAAACACATTTCATAATGAAATGGATACTCTAGCTGAATTATTTCTTAGAAGCTCATGAACATTTCTGCTCTCTCATCCCTGACTGGTGCAGATGGATGGTGAAGCAGGCCCAGTGTGTGGAGGCAGCAGGAGAGAAAAGAAAAGGTCATGCAAAGAATTAATGATGGATGAGGAGGAGCTGGAGGAACCAGATTCGGATTTTGAGAAATGTAGCACCAAGAAGCTTTACAAGGTGGACTTTGGGTCTGTACTGGTAGTTAGAGAAATTAGGTTTTTCAAATTAGCCTTCATCTGCAGGCTGCAGTAGTTGTGATTATAGATGTGACAAATAATACATTTTAATATATTCTGATATACATGTAGTCTCTTAGCATATGCTATTGATTCATTGGCATCAATATGTTCTGTTGCAATGTCAGAGGTGTATCCTTAACTGCAGATATTTGAACTCTGGACAGTTCTGCTTTGTGGCAGCCTTTTAACAGTGTATGGCTGTGTGTTTAAGCTCTCTATTTAACTCTGTGAAACAGACAGCTAATAAATACAGTATATGATTGATTGAATATTGATCCCTGAAATTAGGTGAAAGTATGTTTATAGATAGGTATCTTTACATATTATAAAAAACTGATTGCAGATTGAAAAATTGATATTTTGGGATATTTATCTGATATTTATCTTATTTCCCCATGTGTGATTGCTTATTATTCACATTTTTCAGGAACCAGAAGGTTTACGCAACAAGAAAAGGAACCCCTCTGGTAAGATGCTTTTAAGGTAACTGTGTGCATTCGCCATGCCTCAGCTGTGTAGATGGTGTCAGAGAAATTCTTCTAGTTCTCCTAAAAACTAAAGAGTCAATGGTGTGATGAATCAGGTTTTTTTACTCATGCAGCATGAAGAGAAGATCTGGAATGATCTCTGAAGTTCTGTCAGCGTACCTTGCCTTATATACAGTATCATCAAGTAAACACAAGGACAACCTCACCTCACCTGACCTCATGACAAAGGTTGATTCAGTCAGGCATTTACGACATGCAGTACCTGAGGTCTTCCTGAGAACCAAGGTCATGTTAATGTACCTAGACAATAACCATTTGCTGTTAAAAGCCTTAGCCACCCCACAGGACAAAAACTCTTATTCTTCCCTCAGGACAATGATTTTTGGTCTTTCAGTTGATTGCCAACACACTTCACCAAAATCAATTAATTGAGTATTAAAATCTAAAATGTCCATTTCCCACAATGGCTAAATAGGTTTTTATATTTTAACTCTCACAAATCCATCATCGCTGGATTACAGTAAATCTCAGTGGTAAATGGTGAGCAAATTGTAGCTAAAACGCCATGCCTGTTCATATGATGACCATAGTACAATCCTAATACTAAATACATCACATTGCAGGTAATAGTGAAGCTGAGCCTGAACTTTATGGTGCAGAGTCCTCTGGCTTCCTCCCTGCTTATCCAGTCTGCGTGTCACAAGACAGATGGGAAGAAAGAGAAGGAGAAGAGGTGAGCGATTAAATACATTTTACGCTGTTGGATTAAGTTTGTTTGTGGGTGTTAAGATTGTAAGAACTCATTTAAACTACCTGTCATTTTATCCCTTCTATACTTCATGATGTTCTAAACTCTCTTCCAGGATATCCAAGACAAATTGTTGCATTCATGTTGCACAGCAGAGGGCAGCATTGATCAGGTAATTATCTTATATATTGTTCATTTTACTGCTACTTTCACTTCTACTCATCATTTTTCTACCTTTTTTTTGTTTCTCCCAGGCAAGTCCAAGCTCCATGTTAGAGTACTGGGTGTATCCAGATAACCAGCACAGCATGGCAGACTGTCCCATTACCAGGACTATCACCCCTCCTGCTACTCCAGTAACCCACAGGCCTTGTCCATTCATACCTGTCCCTAGTTCAGTGACAGCCGTTGCCTCTACAGTGTGCTCTGTAGTTAATCCCATTATGTCTAGCCCCGTGACTGACACCTGTAGTCCCATTAGTTCTACGTGCAGTCCCACCACTTCGGTTTGGGACACTGTCAGATCCACATCCACGAGTCCTGGGAGCGCTGATCACGATCCTGTCAGCGCTGCAGCTCACCTACACCTGTTGGGAGAATCCTTGTCCCTGATTGGACACCATCTTCAGGAGACCAATGTGAGTAGATTCAGTGTAGAAAAAAACATTTTCATTAATTTAAGAGATTATATTATGTGTAGTTAAAAATGTAAGGATAAAACCCAAAGGGAGCGTTGAACCTTTTTTTGGTCACATTTATGCATAAGGAGGAAATGACAGAAATAGTTTGTTTAAATTTAACATATTTTGTATGTTACTGAAGGAGGTAAATATAGTCAAAGCTATTTTGACTTACACAATTTTGAAAATTAACAACACTAATTTGTACTTAAACAGTATTTTAGGAAGAGTTGAAGGAGAGATACAGTATGAGATATTGCAGTCGTAGAATTCAAGTTTTGACACAAACATGATTCTCTAGTTTTTGTTACATGAATCTGTCCAAACACTGACAACAGGATCAAGAAGGACAGGTTACATTTAACGCCAAGAGAACATAAAGCCTATTCACTGCATTAAGAGATGATAATTGACTTTCTTTATCTCTCTGCAGAAAATGGTGAGTATGTCGAGTAGCTTGTCTCTGCTCTTGGACTCTCTGCTGTGTGCCCTGGCTCCTCTAATCTGCCTTACTGCACAGATACCAGAGCTGAGGAGCTGCACTCAACACACACTGGTGAGAGATGCAGCCACTTATCAGCGCATACACACCACGTACTTTACACTCTATTCATGTGTGCACGTTCATGCACATGAGTGAAATTATTGTTCTGCCAGTTACATGCTAAGGAGGAAACACATATTTTTTTATTCTCTTTTAAGGCCTCCACTCTGGGAAACATTGCCTATGTGATGCCCGGGTTGTGAGTGATGATGAAGACCACACTAGCAGCACACAGCACATTCTAATATGCTGAAAGACACTATAAGTTAGTTTACACTTGAAAAATATGTCTAAAATCTATTTTGTTATAAAAGAATAATTGTTTGCATTAAAACTTTTTGTTTGTTTTATCACAAACATGCAAGTTTACTTTAATATGTCAGGTTACTTTCTTGTATTGGTTGGTCAATTAAAAGATGTGTGTAAAGATTGAATTATGTAACTTTTTACTGACCAGATACCTTCTGTCTGTGTATTTTTCTTATTCACAGTGTAGATGATGTAACATCACATATATTTATTACATAGTCATTTGCTTACAGAGCCCTGAAGGTGACATGGACGTTTTCGTTCTTCTTTTTTTGTGCTTTATAAGTCACATGCGTGCTTTACTAAAGTGCACGCACGCTTGGTTTATACTCAAATATAATAGTTGGAGAAACTACAAATTTGCATAAGTTCATTTTAAGGAATTTATGTGACTGCATATAACCAGGGGACACAGACGATCACAACGCTCACAATTTATGGGATATGTGCATCCAACCTGCAATAATGCAACATGAGCAATTAAATATACTGTATGCTTAGAGTGTAATTTCAGTTTTAAGTTTTACGAATTATTATTTGACCACAGGTTAGCATTTAAAGCTGTAAACTCAAAGATTGCAATAATTATGTATTTGCAGTACTACAAACTGCAGTTTTTCTCCAGTGTATACAGTACATGCAAAAAAAAATGAAAAAAAACTATACACACAATTCTGAAAACTTGAAGAAAATAAGACTCCAGACCATAGAAATAAAATGGATAGAAAGGCCATTCCTATTCAAATCAATGTAGCAGAATGGTCAGAGCGGCAGCCATTTTTATGTGTACTGTTGAAATGGCAACGGACTAACTTCTGTATAAACCGACTTGCAGCAAGTCGCAGAGGTGAGGTTTTGCAGCACTGCCCCACTGACATGTTGTCACAATGTCAACTAACAACAATCACCATTTTGTGCCTTAGTAATCAAATGACCACGACAAACGGCTCAATGTCCTTTCTGTCATTTTTCTAAAGTGTTGTTGATACATAAGCTTCAAGTTTTCAGAATTGTGTGCATAGTTCCATTATGTGTATACAATGGAAAAAACTTTAATGATTCTTTTAACCGGGAGAGGTCATGCCAGACACCCAGTTTGTAACATTACATTAAAGAGCAGTTCAAAATAATAAAAAATATAAAAGCAGATAAAATACGAGATTTTAGGTTGCTAGTATGGGACAATGTATAAGCCGTTGCTCTATACACGTAATCCACATTGCCGTTCCCAGAACGGGCCGGTCCAACCCGGTCTTACTTTTTAATTCTCTTTATATGCTTATATAGATTGTCATACAGTTTCAACAATGCAACTTCAGTATAAGAAATTAACAATTATTTAAAGAAAGGCAACATCAAAAAGAAAGGTATTCAGCCTTGATTTAAAAGAACGTAGAGTTGCGACAGACCTGCAGTTCTCTGGGAGTTTGTTCCAGATATGTGGAGCATAAAAACGCTGCTTCCCCCTGTTTAGTTCTGACTCGTGGGACAGAAAGCAGACCTGTCCCCAGACGACCTGAGAGGTCTGGGTGGTTCATAGTCTAGTAGTAGATCAGAAATGTAATTCAGCCCTAAACCTTTAGTAATTTATAAACCAGTAAAAGTATTTTGAAATCAATTCTTTGAGGCACTGGAGTAGGATGTGTAGTAGGATCAAACTGCAAAGTAACATTACTATTTTGGGAATGCCCATCGGTATAACGCACAACACAAGCAGAGGGAAGTTCCTCGTTGATTTACTACGTCGTCAACTTGTCATTTCTGTCTGTGACATGCCCTCAGTCATGACAACTGCAGCCTCTCAAAAATGTACGGGCATATTTTACCAGTTATTAACCTTGACTATAAACACTGAAGGACAGCTTTTTTGACAGTCAACCATGAGTTTTGACACTTCATGGGTGTGGTAGATAATGACTCACATGTGCCCTGGGACACACCTCTGCCACATTGTGGAACCTGTCGTGCATGAAAAAAAAAAATAAACTTACAAGTGTGTTCATGTGTTCAAAATTGGGAGTGGTGAGACAAATACCTTTCTGGGACTGCGGATTTCACCTGCGTAGGCAGCTTTTCGTGAGATTGTCGACTGGCAGTCGCCGTGTACTGAAGTTGTCTGGATGCGCGACATAATTCAGTGACTACAGAACAAACGGAGCACACAGAGAAGACAATACATGAACACAGCTTAAAAGTCCTCACACGTTTTAGTAAGTATGTTTGTTATTGTTTTGAATTATACATCTGTTTACTAAACTAAGTACTTTACTAGTTATCTGAATATTTAAGTGGGAGTTTAACTGAAGCACCAAATTGTAGATTATACAAACGGTTGTCAGTGTTATGTCAGCTTTGAATAGACACAAGTGTCTGTCGAGTTGTACCCCTTTTAGTATTAGTTTAATGCCAAGTTTGAATATCCCTTTAGTGCTAAATGTGTACAGTCTGTATTAAATACTGCACTAATGTGTGGTGTCATATGTTCAGTCTTTATTTTTGTGTGTATTTGTACGCAGATATGTTTTGTGCATTTTTGCATATCCGTCCATAAATACAAGTCTAGGTAAAATGTAGTTGAACAGGACTGGCAAGGTGTGGCGTACCATGCACACTAAGAGAAAAGGGATGCAGTCAGAAGAGGAAGTGAAATTAAATCTTCAGCTAAGAGCACAGCAATTATCAATTATCTTAGTTCTTGTTAACTCATGCAGGTGAGAGGGTGGAGTGACTATGCTCAGAAGAAAGTAAATACGAAGACATTGCACTTTAAACTATTGGACACAAACAATTGGAATCATGCACGTCACACATGAAATGCATCCAAAGTCATCAGTTTGTTTTTAGAAGTGACTCATCCTGTCCACATATCAGATGCCACAAACTCCTACCCAACCTGTCAAAGTCTGTTTTTCCAGTTTTATTTACATGTGGTTTTATCTTCTAACAGTCAAACACATGTATGAACACATTCTCACAACTCACTTTTGCTTTTGGTGCATTGGTGTAGCTCCCTACCTAATAGAACCAGTAATCTTTTCTGCTGAATTACGTCCAGGTAGTACATTTGAGCCCTTCCTCTTCTTTTCTTTCTTTTCAGCCATGAGTGAACACTTGAGAGGGAGCTACTACGGATCCTCTCCCCCAGAGCTGAGACTTGTTCTTTTGGGAAACATTGGATGTGGAAAGACGTCTTCAGCAGACACTATCCTGGGCCAGCTGTCCCCCGTCTCTCCCAGTGCCTCCAGGAGCTGCCAGCTGCGACGGGGCATCTCTGAGGGCATCTCTAAGAGCAGGAGTGTGACTGTGGTGGAGGCACCGAGATGGTACTGGGACGGCGGCAAGATGGAGGACAGCGTCAGGAAGGAGACAGAGAGAGCGATGACGCTGGTAGCACCAGGCCCACATGCTATTTTGCTGCTGGTGCCAGTTAACCAATTCACAGAGGTTGGTTGCAGTCTCTCTATTTGCCTTTCTACTTGTGGTTTTTGCTTTTGCCATTATTTCTCATTGACTTGATTTTTTTTCTGGTAGTTTTAAAAGTAAAAGACATGCTAAAATGTACAACAGCCATTCATATTTGTAGTACAAGGAACAATATGTTGGTATACAGTGTATCATTTTTAACCATGTCTTTATTTAATTGGAATTACTGTGGCTAAGCTAAAGGAGGTTGTAGGCTGTGGTGAACAGGTGGTGTTTCAGGAGTTTTTTAAGTATGTCCAGGGATGTAGCATTTCGGATATCTGCAGGGAGGGGTTCCAGAGGGATGGGGCTGCAACACTAAACGTACAGAGTTTGGTGTGGGGAATGGAGAGCAGGCCAGCGTCTGAGGACTGCAGGTTTTCGGGATGGGGTGTATGGATGGAGGATATCAGAGAGGGACTGTGGGGCCAGGGCATGGAGGGATTTGTAGGTTAGAAGGAGGATTTTATATGTGATGTGGGACTTAATTGGGAGCCAGTGAAGGTGGATGAGGGTTGGGGTGATACGCTGTCAGGTCTTGGTGTGGCTGAGGACCCTGGCGGCAGAGTTTTGGACATACTGGAGCCTGTCTATGGTTTTGCTGGGGACCCCAGACAGGACTCCATTGCAGTAGTCCAAATGGGAGGTTATGAAAGCATGAATGAGGGTTTCTGCCACGGAGTCAGAGAGCGATTGCCGGAGTCTGGAGATGTTTTTGAGATGAAAAAAGGTTGCGGGCCTCCGAGGACGGGCAGATGGACGCGCTCATTAACATCCAGGATGAGATCATCATCTCCAACCTTCTGGAGCAGCGCCTTGGGGGCCACAACCAAGAGATCTGTTTTATTGCTGTTCAGTTTGAGTAGGTTGGTTGACATCCAGGCTTTGATGTCATGCAGACAGTTGACCAGGGAGGGTTGGGGGGTGCTGAGTGGATGGTTTGGTGCTGATATAGAGCTGTGTATTATCAAATAACAGTTGGCAGTAAAATTCCTAATTTTAGCCCTAATAATCTTTTTTTTCTCTTTTCTCTTTTTCTTTCCCTGGTGTTACCAGATGGAGAGTCATGTGCCTGCAGAGCTGGAGGAAGCGTTTGGGGACGAGGTGCTGGATCACACCCTGGTCCTACTGACCTGTGGGGACTATTTGATGGGAAGAACAGTGGAGGTATTAGAGTTGTACACTAGATACAAATGTCAAGTCCTAAGTCCCAAGTCTTGTGTACATGTTGGTACTCTGCAATTCAAATTGAGTTTTTGTATTTAATTTTGAACTGGGTTGGCCAGTCTTGTGACACTCTGACGCAGGAATAAAAGTAATCTTTCTAACTAGGTTAGGTTATGTAAACGAATTCAAACAACAATATATTATTTATTATATATACTTTGAAAAATGGAAACTGCTGCATTCTCCTTCAGACATCTTTGCCATATTCCATTGCATCCAATTTGGACTAATCAGCTGCTGTTTATAGCAGGAGAGAGGCAACCCATTGCAAATGTGAATTGTTTTCCACAGGAATACCTTCAGAAAGAACACCCAGGCCTGAGGCAGATCATTGAGCGCTGTCGGGGGAGGTACCATGTTTTCAATAATCGTAAGCGTCAGGACAGGGAGCAGGTCTGTGAGCTGCTGGAGAAGGTGAGACGCCGGCGTAGAGAACGATAAACGGCATCAAGACTAGAGTTTGCACACACATTTTGCAGTGGTATTGTTATAAATTGTTATAAAACAGCTTCTCTGTTTTCATACTGATTATGGTGGTTATCTCACAATTTAGTCAGTATGGGTGTATACTTACAAAACCCGAATAAAGAGGTATAGCAGATTTCCTGATTTTTGTCAAGCACTTTTTTAAGATCTTGAGAAAGTAAAATTATGTTTTATTGCAAACTGCAAGTGGTAGAGCTCTTTGTATTAACTGCTTTGTCTCAGAAGGTTACTGAGCATGCGTGTTTTTCTCAGCAAGGCCCTGTTTCACACTCCTATCACACCCAGTCGTAGTCGGACAGGTATTAATAATAAGGCTGATTACATTGCGACTTTGACTGACATGGGAGCTGATTCCACAATGGAGATTAACTGCAGGACTTATGAAAGTGTGACGCTGTAATTGTAAATGTGAGTATGGGGGAAATTTACTAAATATATTGCTTGTATATTTATTTATGTATTTATGTAACAGGTGGACAATATGGTGAAGGAAAATGGGGAATACTATGTGAAAACAGCTCAGGAGAGAGAGCTGGAGAAGCGAGTGAAAGACAGAAAGAGAGAACTTATGGAAAGTTACAGAGCTCAAAAGGAGGAGAGAAGAGAGACTGTTGCTTCAACGCACATCCGAAGCACAGAAACACGCAGGAGTATCGATAGAGAGGAGAACAGCGCCACCTTGGAGAGGAGGAGGAGAGAAGGGAGGGATGAGACTGAGGGAAGTGTGAGTGTGAGCCTAAGATCTAACGGGCTTCATTCAACGCCAGCACCAGAGCAACAGTCCTATTCAGAGACGCATGATGACTGGCAGTTGAACAGGACGCCCAGTTTCAGACTAAATGCAGGTAAATGTATGCATTTGTGTACCCAATGTTGTTCTACATCACAATATCATGTAGAAAATGAATGTGAGCACAAAAAAGGACTTATATTTACTGTGTTTCCTCTGTAGATGGAGCTATACTCTCACAAATGTCTGAGGTTAAATCAACTCCGAGAGTGGTCACTACTTGTGAGTCACAGGACCACTGTCTCGTATTATATCACTAAAAAGTGCACTCCTATGATGTAAGATGTTTGAAAAATAATTGTCATTTTTAAATTGTCCATATTAAACTCCAAATTTCACCTGATTGTTTTCAGTTCACCAAAGATTGAACAGCTTTGAAGAGAGATCCCCTGAGGCGTCTCCGTCTCCTTATTCGCCAGTCTTCCTCTCTTCCCCCTCCCCACCAACCTTCGCCTCCTCTCCCTCCTCATTTCCCTCATCCTCCTCTCCCTCCTCATTTCCCTCATCCTCCACTCCCTCCTCATTCCCCTCATCCTCCTCTCCCTCCTCTTTCCCCTCATCCTCATCTCCCTCCTCATTGCCCTCATCCTCCTCTCCCTCCTCATTCCCCTCATCCTCCGTATCTTCTTCATCATCTCCGGAGCTGCGTCTGGTGCTGCTCGGGCGATCTGGAGCAGGGAAGAGTGCAGCGGGTAACATCATACTGGGGCAGGAGGAGTTTGAGTCACGCCCGGACAGCCTCACTGCGATCACTCAGGAATGTGAGAAAAAAAAAGCACTGGTTGACGGAAGACGGGTAAGTTATTAAGATATTATTTGCTTTCATTTTTTCATTTTTCTTTCACTGATGTGCCATTGCCAACCCCCCCCCTCCCAAAATCTAATCTTTGACACTCGTCTTGTTTTCCATCATAAAACAATTCAATCATGCGGATTTCCCAAGAATGAACTCTTCATATTGCTGCATGCGTCTCCTTTCTCACCTGCAGGTGGCGGTGGTGGATACCCCAGACTGGTTCAGTTCAGAACAAACTCCAGATGAGGTGCGAGCTCAGATCTCCTCCTGTGTTGCTTTATCCAGTCCCGGTCCACACGCCTTCCTCATGTGCGTCCCCTTAGACCAGCCTGCAAAGACCGAGCTGCGGGCTCTCAGGGTCCTCGAGGCTGTTTTTGGCCCAGAAGCGGTCCAGAGACACACTCTGCTCCTCTTTACTTACGCAGATAAACTGAAGAAGAGCGGGAAGGCAGGAAATGACAGTGTGGAGGCATACATCGCTGGTCAGCGGGGGGATTTGGTAAAGCTTGTGGAGAAATGCGGCGACAGGTTTCATGTGATGGAGACGGAAGGAGGTGGAAGGGACAGAAGAAATGTGGCACAGCTGCTAGAGAAGGTGGAGCAGACAGTGAGGGAAGGTGGAGGACAGTGCTATTCCCATCCTGCTTTTCAGGAGGCAGAGAACCGAGTGAGGCAGAGACAGTTGGAGATAGCAAGAGAGAGAAGAGTGGGGGAATTAGAGCAAGAAAGACTGGGCGACGTTAGACAGCTCAGCTCTGAAAGGCGGGTACTTTATCCCTACATGCAGCCTGTGGCTGAGGCAGAAGAGGAAGTGACAGAGGATGAGATTGAGAAAACAAGGGATGAGGCAGAGATGAGTGTAAGTACAATGAATATTGACAGCCTTCCTACTATTACACATTCCACCATGTCCCCTTCACTTCTCCGTTCCATTATGGAGAAAATGGAGTCAAGTGCAAAGATGTTACCTCAACTCCTGGCAGATAGCTCTGTGTGGGTCGGCGAGGGAGCAAAGAAGGTGAAAGGTAGTCCGGTGTGGGAGACAGTCGGCAGCAAGGCACAAAATGTCCAGAAGATGGTGGTTGATAGTTCTGTATGGGAGAAGGTTGGAGCTAATGTTGGACATGTGTCCAAACTAGTAGGAGATAGAGTTCCCAAGGTAATGGTGGATGGTTCTGCATGGGTGGGATCCGGAGCAAAGTCGGCAGCAGCTAGTCCTATGTGGGAAAAAGTAGGATCTGGGGCCAAAACTGGAGCTAAACTGATGGCTGACGGCTCTGTGCAAATTGGAGCTGGAATTTTTACCGGTGCAAAGATGGTGGCGCAAAGTCCTGTGTGGGGGAAGGTTGGCTCTGGGGCCAAAGCAGGGGCCAAAATGGTGGCGGAGAGCTCGGTGTGGGAGAAAATTGGGACTACTGCTAAACAGGTGCCCATGGTAGTCATAGGGGGCGCATTGCTGGGTCTGGTGCTCGGTGTGATTTTAGGGGGTGTGATTGGCGGAGCTGTCGGGGCAACTGCTGGATCTGCGGTAACTGAGGTGGGCAGACGGAAAATCAGCAACAAAAATGCATTAGCAAAGACAGATAAAGCTGCAAAAAATGTGGAGAGAACAGTGAACGACAGCATAGACTCTCTGGTAAAACAAGGAGAGAAAGTATTCAAAACTGAATGAAAGGCTAAATAGATCATGTATATAAAATGTATAACAAATGCAAAAACATTTAGTTGTGAATAAGTAACATAAGAGTGTATAATTAAACAGTGGCAAATATGTATTTTAAAGTTATTGCACCAGACAATATTTAAAACATAGACACTTTTCTATTATTCTTTTTTCTTGTTTGTTTCTTAATATACAAATATACCACAAGTTAAAGGATTCATTTTAAAATACTTCTGTCAAATTGTATGTTTTTTATGATGTTTTTTAAAAGGGTGGATAGCACTCACACTAAATTATGTTTTTACAATATATATAATTTTGATAAAATGAACTCTGCTAAACTTGGCTAAATTGATTTTGTTAATGCACATGAAAATTATTTAGGTGCTTCTCTTACTGTTTGCAAGATGTCAAATTCTGTAAGAAAGTATAAATGCAATTATTATTTTGAATGATGATTTATTATTTCATGCCCATCTCTGTAAGTAATACATTCAACATGAATTTAAACTTATATAAGTAATTTAGCAAGTAATATTCTATATACAGAACATGGGTCACTTAGCATTTTTTACTGTGCTACTAGTGCTTAATTAAAAAACTATTATATAATGATTGGGTCTTTGTCTGTTTTGAGTGTCACAATGCAAATATGATGACAAGTTTTATCATGAATTTTTAAAAATATTTTTCACAACTTCACCGTTCTACACTGACTTTGTTTTTGCATTTACTAAACCTCATAACTTGATAAACCTCTGCATTAAAAAACTGTATGCTCATTATCAGCATGCTAAAGTGGCTTTAGGACCAATACCCTTCTACCATGTCCAATCCTCACATGGGGACATGCAGTCTGTATGTGACTGATGGAAAAGGGCTAATGGCATTTCTGTGTGCATGTGGGTGTAGCAAGCGGGGCGGAGGCAAGGACTTTATCTCTAAGTCCCAGGCTGGCCACCATCACCCTGCCTGGCCTCCTGTATCAAAAGAAGGAGAGAAGGTTAACACCCCAGCAGTCCCAACCAATATTATAAAGTTTCTTTTTCCTGACCTATACCTATACCATTGCAATATTTAGACCTAAAAACCAAACACACAAGCTCGCACTTTACTCTAAATGCTGAACAGGTAAATTCAGGCAGAAGCAGTGATGTTTAGTTGATTTCAATAAAGTTCCTAACATTTTCACGTTGAATTAATAGCTTAGTAGTCTTGCATTGCCAGACCAATCTCCACAGCACTGTGGAGTAAGGTCTGGCTACACAAAAAAAAACGCTCTGGGTTGTTAGCATTTCTTTAAACCAGAGGGCTATTTCACAAAACCTAGACAGCGGATTAAGCTGGGATTTCCCAGTTATCCTGGCTCAATTTAGCCTCGACTCGGTTTCACAAAAGCAGAGGCACCTAAGTTACCATGGAGATTTATTCTGTGCAGCTAGCCTGCTCCCAACCAGGCTAACGGCCAGGATTTATTAATCCTGCTGCCTTTTCTGTTCACTCAGTGGTTTTACCTTATTATTGTCAGCCTGCATTAAAATACTACAGGTGCATATTGCTGTTCAGTTAAGCACTGTTATTATTTAAAGTTGTGACCATTATTTTTTTTAGAATTATTCATGTGACATGTCATTGTTACTGTTATACTGCTGTATGAAAACTGCTGTTCACATATTGTAGTTTGATGAATATATTACAGCAGTTGTTGAGATAATTAGAAAATGCTAATGAAGCTGCAAATGTGTTTTAAATGAAGTCTGTTACTAAGAGCAATACATAAAATGCTGTACATGTGTGTTTCTATAGTGGACCAATGCACCTTAAATTATTTTAGTTGATACATTTGTTTTGTATTCTTTAACAATAAAGGATCATGTTTGTTCCTCTTCCATGTGCATTGTGTTTGGCATTCTTAGCACACAATTTGTGTTGTCCAGTAAACTGGGACTATAATTTTGGAGGATTATACAATTTTAAGAACATATCCTAATTGTACAATCCTCCCAAATTATAGACTTCATAGTTCACTGGACCAGTAACTATATAGTGTTGTAGACTACTGTACATTCATGTAACAATGGGGAGAGGACACCTCATTGTTTTTTTGACCTTATATTTAGCTTGGGGTGAATATACTCTGTTACATTCATGTTTACAGTGTGCATGGAATTTATCACTTCATTATCTTTATAGTTTAGAGTCCAATTTCTTCAGTGTCTTTCTTTTCTATGTCCATATATACGAGGGAGCAAAGCATATAATATGTAAAGAAGGAAACTCGGCCTCTGTAAAAAAATAAAAATAAAAAATGTGAAAAAGCGTGTCAGATAACAGCGGACAACTGAATGACAGTCTAAAAATATATATTTACGAACTACTGCTCTTAACTGAAACCATTCAATGAGTCACATGTCATTGGCAAAAACAAACAGTTGTACACTTTGCATTAAAAGCGAGCTGTGGAAGTTAATATGACTTAGGACATTTATATTTTAGGCCATGAGAGAGGAGGAGAAACAGAGTGTGATCGACCTCGCGGTCTGTTGAGGAAAGCCGTGAACGCGCATCTATCCTAATTACTTCAGCCTGGCTCGACCTAGTCGCTCCTCCTCAACGCACCAAGCCAGGCTGCACAGAATAGACTAGGTCAAGCCTCGCTTTATCGGTTATCCTGGATTTATAATTTCTGCTTTTGTGAAACAGCCCCCAGGGGTCTTCAACCTTTTTTTAAACCAAGGACCCCTTAGCTGAAAGAGAGATGGATCAGGGACCCCCTACTACTAATATTGTATAAAGTCAAGTTGCATATTAAACTGGGTGTAGGGCGGCCTAAAGCCTTTATACATACCTTTTTAGTGCATAGAATACTAAACTATTAAAATAATAATTGTCGGCATGATTTTATAAATCATCTTTTAATGTTAAAATACATACATTTGGCACAGTGAATCCTTAGGATTTACTGTGTCTGTGTATAGACTGCCTTCCCTATAGGCCAGTAAGCCTATCATCAGTGGGGGTTTATATTTGCTTATAATATGTTGGATTCATGTTAAGGCATTTCAATTTCTGAAAAAACGTAAAGGTAAGATTCGATTCAGACTCTTAGCTTAGGGACCTTACACAAATAATAAAGCTGGTTAGTTTCAGGATGTGAGCAGAAAAAGTTTTAGACACAAATAAAGTTAGTGCAAAGATTCTTGTGCAAACAGCTGTGAATAGGCCTTTTTCACAGAAGAAATTTTGACTTGTCACAGAAGGAAAAGCACATACATATATAATAAAATGAATGGCGGCTCAATTTCATTAAGCTGTGTCAGTTTCAGGGTTGTCCATGCTGGCTCACTGGGACACTTAAATAGAACAAAGTCATTGTTATAGCAGCTATAAATGATATTCCTATAATAATAATAATAATGTATTAAATGACAATATGAAAACAATGTGAAATGGGTCGCTCGTAGTGATGAACTTTCAGAGAATTATCATCTGAATCTGCAGCTCCATTCGGCTTTACAAAGCTTTATATCAACTTTAGCTCAGTGTTTAGCTGTCCAGCCCGCAGCATCACTGTTTTGGTTCCCTCTCATCGCTTTCATATAGCCATTTTCAGCTGCAGCAGGCAGCTATTTTCAGTAAAAAGAAAAAAGCTCTATAAACTTACTGTACACTACCTGCTCAGCACCAAACAGCAGACAGACACAGTTAGCAACTAGCTGGTGAACATGGTGGAGCATTTAGCAGCTAAAGAGACAGGTTTTTTTCAGAAGTTGGTGGAGACCACAAACAGAGCTAAAAGAGAGTGAATATTGGATTTAGATTCACCAGGTGACCAGAAACACAACCCAAAATGAATGATAATGTTGCTCCATAACTGCTAGATGTGTAAGCAACTGTTTGCCACCATATCAACTTAAAGGGTGATGATATGTCAATGTTGTGTTCACAACTTGTGTCTGCCTTTACCAAGTGGCCAAAAAACAGTTATTGCAGGTTTCAATGTTATTAGTAACATCTGTGCTTTTGCTACTCTGTCAAGTACATGTCCACTGTGAAAGAAGAAGGCCTATTCACTCTGCTGCGCAAAATGAGGCAAATTCAATTTTCAATTTCTGACACACAAGAAAAACATCTTGACTTGGTGAAACACATTTTGTTAACAATGGCTCAGTTCCATGAAGTGTCCCAGTAAGCCATGACAGTGAGCCAGCATGCACAATACCAGTTGACCATGGAACTAGCTCATCTAAATGGAATACAGTTGTTTTAATGTTATTAAATCCTGCTATGACAAGCCAACATTTCTGCTGTGAAAAAGATCTATTCGTTTATCCTCTAATGCATCCCACCATGACACCAGGAAGCCTTTTGCAAGAGTGTGCTGCATTTATCTCTAATAATAATAATAATCTTTCATATAGTGTTAAATACCTCCCAACAACACAACAGCGACTTTGAGTCTATGAAAAGCGCTATATAAATTAAATGTATTATTATTATTAACACAGCAAATCACTTACGTTGTTGCAAAAACCTGGCTAGAACTTTAGTGTGTGCAATTGCAGAATATTGCAGTACCCCCTTAATATGCGTGTGACCCCTGCCTCAGTCTGTAATCCTCTCTGTGGTTTTATAACGAAGCAGGAGGGGCCAGATCAGCCTGGCACAGCAGAGCAGGCAGAGTCAGCCATAGCAGCGTTGTGAAAGCAGCTCTTCCTGTTGTGTGGTCCCGAGACCGGGTGTAGGGCTTCCCAGAGCATCCTGGTGGCTATATTCTTTTTTTGTTTTTACCCTCTCCCTTTCTCCCGTGCAGTGGTTGCCACCCCATATGTCCAAACACCCATCACACACACACACACACACACACACACACACACACACACACACAGCCACCACCCCTCCTCCAGGAAACTCGTTGACCGTCAATGAGACAGCACTAACTGTAGGCGTTCATGGCCGCTTGATAGAGCCGAGCACGCAGGCAGAGAGAAAGCAGCACTATTGCACAGCTGCAACTTACCCCAAACTTTCCACTTATGCAACACCCCACCACCATGCTGAACCCCATCTCTAACCGCATCCCACATCCACCCTGACCTTCCTCACCCAACCGCACAACTACAATTGTTGCTGTTACATAAATCGTTTGCCTCTTGATTGCTTGCACACACATGTCACATGTAAAAACATGCAGTGGTGGAATTTACCTAAGTGCATTTACTCATGTAGGCCTACTGTACTTATCTACAATTTCGAGATATGTACTTTATACTACTTTTTATGCCATTACATTTATTTGACATTAGTTACTAGTAATTGCAGATTCAGATTATTAATTTAAAAATATAAATCAACTAATACATTATTATTAGATTAAGATATTTGACCGTATATACAAAAATAATTTGTAAGTAAGTCAGTCAGTAATTTTAATTAGCCCCACCTTCATCAACTGCAACATTAGTGGTGTACACATTAATGAATCAAAAATGATATATATATATATATATATATATATATATATATATATATATATATATATATATATATATATATATATATATATCCTATAGGCCTATATATCATATAATCCAGTGATCTATTATTCTATATTGGATTGCCACTAATGACCAGCAAACAGTATATGCTATATATAAAAATGTGTTAATTAACCTGACGAGCCAGATGGTTGGACACAGAATCATCTGGGAAGCCTTCATTGAAAATTGTGGGAAAAGGGCAGGTACTTAAAAGAAATTAAAAAAAAATACCTGACAGGTGATTGGATGAAGCTGTCTCTCTGTCTATCATGTCCGCCGTTGTTGTTTTGAACGACACCATGGATGTATTACACACCATGGATGTATTAAGAGAACATGGTCACACACATGTATTATAAGGTTACACACACCTAAACCACTCCGGTATCTACAAGTAGCTCCGCACCGGACGGCGATTGGTTTGGTTAGATGGTAGTTCAGACACAAACACATTAGGCTACTTGAAGCCTGACAACTGGATTTTCGTGTGATAGCCTATGTGAATCCAGAGAGTCTCGCCTGATCTCGTGATATCGCGATAATCCAGCTGCCGTGCAAGGTAAGTTATTTATGGCTTCATTGTTAAAATAACCGTTATTCATCATTCGTCATTCTGGTGAACTATAAAACCGATGGAGTTTGGCTTTCACTATTCTGCTCATACTGTATTTAAGGTAACAAGTTGTTAATCTATGTAGTTAATCATGTAGACTTATCTAGGCCTATGTTAATGTTTAAAATAAGCATTGACATTTAAGTTGGCTCTTTTATACTTATAGGCCTAAGTAGCCTAGCATTGCAAAAATACCTCTAACATGTGATGGTTACTGTGATCATCTCACACTGAGATTTCTACTTACTGAACACTTTGAGGATACACAAATGTTCCCTAAACGTTTGACAAACACGGCAAAACTTTTGGATGTGTTGAGAAATAGTGCTGACAAAGAGCAGTCTTTGGAGCGCAATAAGAGGATGTCAAATAAGGAACAGCAAACTAAAACACACTTTATTTCTGGCTGGTACAAGTGTGTCACAATGTCAGGGCGGGACCATCGGCCCCGCTTCTCTGACATTAAACATTAAAAACTGCAACTTCGATTCATGAATGCATTACATGCTCTTCTTTGCAGGCATAATAGAGTATTTATATACTTTTAATAATTGTACTGGGGCAATGCAGATTATTTAATTGTACATTTCTGAGGCTGGAGCAAAAAATCTGGTTTTCTCTTGTGAGAGATTTACCATTTTATGAGGATTTTATGATTTTTACAGAGGAGGAATTCAAAATCCTGAATATCTTGACTGAGAAGAGATTATTATATTTTTATTATTAACACGTAGAAATCAAAATGGACAATCTCATTAGATTTCCAGGATCCTGTTTTGCATTATTCGTCCATGTTGTGGATCCACATTGTTTGACATTGGAACATTGGGACCTTTCCTGGATATAAAACATGTTCAAGTCTGCTTGAATGTTCTGTGGTGTCTGCATGCCTCACTACTTTCCCCACAGCACAATTTAGTCTTTTCCTAAAACACAGAGCCTTACCCTCAATGTTTACACATCACTGCAAACGACAGAGATAGTCAAAACTATAAAAATTCTCCAAAATTGAGTTGAAATGAGAATCATACTGGCTCCACAAACCCTTTTGGAATCTGGCAGTGATTGTGTGTCCTGTCTGTCAGTGTGACATTTACACCTCTTTGTTTGCTGTCTTTTGGTGTCACCGCTCATCATTTGTGGCTGCCACCATCCGTATCTGACCTTTGACCTTTCCCAGAATGCCCTGTGTCACCAAAGAGGTCTTAGCCCCAAAGCTTTCCTCACTGTCCGTGTCACCATAGCAACTGGATGTTGCTGGGGAGTTAGCCAGAGCAATGACTGAGTCAGTTGAGTCTCTGTGGACTGTGGTGGGACGTGCTGAGGATGGCGGGGTGGCGTGGGACGGAGGAGGAGTGTTGCACTGAAAAATACGGTTCCGTTTATTACTGTCCAACCCAGTGGTGCTGCTCTCGTCCTCAGCTGAGTCCGTGTTCTTGTCCTGTGCCTGGTCATTGAGCAGAGTGACCAAGAAGTTGATGTACTTTACAGCCAGACGGAGGATTTCATTCTTGCTGAGCTTCTTGTCGGGTGGGTGTGTGGGAATGAGTTTCCTCAGCTCAGAGAAAGCCCCGTTTACGTTCTGCTGTCGCCAGCGCTCGCGGCTGTTGGTGAAGACACGGCGAGCGAGTTTCTGAGGAGGGCCTGTTAGACACACATAATCACTGTCTGAGTGTGCAGGGCCTTAAAGGACATGAAAAGAAGTTAATATATATTATTATTGTCAACAAATACCATAAAAAAAACCAACAATGGAATGATCCCACTATCATAATGTGTTGTTGTGTTGTGTTGTTTGCTACTGTAAATACTCACTAGAGCAACGTGTGTATTAGTAGGAAAATAGTCCTACAACAAATGCACTATTTACTCCTGCTTGAATAACATTTACTTAAAAACTACAGTGCCCTGCTATTTTAGGGAATTATTTAACCTTTCAAAAAGAAATCTAAATATGTATCCATGACCCATTTTTAAAACATTCATGTCTTCAGTAAGAACAACTGTGCTTGGGGCTGAAAGCCACACGCAAGTTAAGGAAGTAGAAACGTATTGAGAGATGGACTGACACATCATTGCCGTTGTTTTTTTTTCCATAGAACTTGCTGACCATAAGGAAAATACAGATTACCTTTTTATTTTTTAAATATCATCATACATTCAATATTAACCTTCTCTAAGATCAGTGCAGCATTTCCATCATCAGTACAATTTCAAACATGCAAACATTCACATACAGTAATTATGGCTGTATCAAAAATTGATGTCTCATTCTTTATTTGGTCACACAGAAACTCACAGTCATTGATCTCCACCTCAAAGTGCGACGAGGGTCTTCTCTTGATCCGGTTGTTGTTGATGACACCATAGTTTCCTCCTGAGTGACCCAGGTAAGAACTGTAGATAAAAACATAACAAAATGTGACATTTTTTGTGCAGCTAAATATAAAAAAAAAAACGCTTGTTCCAGAATCTCTTATTGTAAATAGAAAGAAAAGTAGAGGTAGGTTGGAGAAATCAAGAAGGTGGTGGAAGCGGTGTGAATAGGTTTGTGGTGTTGATTGAGTGTGCATGCAGAGTTTTAGCCCAGTCTCATTAAGTCTGGTTAAACTGATTCTACTTCAGGGGGATGGAATAGATCAATGCTTCCTGCTACAAATAGACCAGAGAGAAGTGAGGAGGGAATCTTATTCCCAGACCTCCATGACAGATGGTGAAACCTTAGATGTAGAAAAAAAAGTCCTACTTTTTACATAGATGATGCTCCTTTGTTACAGAAAGAAACTGTGAGGAAAATCTTTTTTGGTGTAGAGAATAGATGAACAGTAGGAGGGCTCTGATATTATCTGCAAAGGAATGCCTTTCTTTGTGAGTGTAAGCTAAGAGTTGCCAACTCTACGAGCCCAAAAAAAGCTTTAAGAGATCTGTTTTGTTGTCTTTTGTCAGTTCAACGACTAAATTTAGTTGCAATTAAAAGTAGATGTTTAGTTTGGAAAGTGATATCTTCAGTTGCACAGAATAAAAAAAAACGATTTATGATGCAACTTGTATTTAGCGCCCAAATGTCCTGATGAATAAATGTAGTGTAAGAAATGTGAGGTCCCTTCATAACAGCACACATCCTGCTGTCAATTTCACATAACCGTGCAGCATAGCCACAATTAATCTCAATGGGAAGTCATGAAATCGCAGCAGTTAAGGTTTCATATGAAACAGAAAATTGCTACCAACGAGGTGGCATCATCATGATCACTAGTAACATCACAGGAAAGCGTTTTTTATTTTATGGTTAAGAGTTCCACATCTGTTTGCATGCCTGTTGAAAAGGAGGTGCATGAGCATGTGACATATCTTTTATTTGATATAATATTGTATCATGTTCCATAGAGAGCTGAAGTTTTATATTTTCCATAATTCAGATTTCTTACAGCAATAAAAAACAAACTCCAGAACTGTTTAACTTGTCATGAAACTGCTATTGCACCAACAAGATAATTTAATCCACAGCTCATACATTAAATAACACTATCAGTGCTGTCTGCTAGTGTTGTGGTTCCCAACCAATATTGCCATTGCGATTTAGTATGCGATTATTTTTTAAGCTCTTTGTCTTCTGTATTATTCAACAAAGACAAGCAATAAATCATTGTATAGTATGAACAACACAAGATTAGATAAATTAAACAAACTGTTATTTCCTGGAGGCCAGGCCTGTATGTGATGATGAAATTAGGTGATGCATGAAGTTATATGAATAACATCTTTTATTTAACTACTTCAATCACAGTAGTATATTGAGCGCTGACCAAGCCTGGTGTAAACATTCCGTTACTGCTTGAGTAATTTCCTCGTTCCGTTTTAGAGTACGTTCATATGGAGTTAATGTTCCGCTTTCAAACATTTTGGTGAGTGATGCCTGTCGGGTGGTATTTTGCTTACTTGCCAAACTAGTGTTCGGCATTTTAGCCACGCAACTGTTGTAGATGGCTTTTTGTTGTTGTTTTTTCCGTAGTGTTACCCCATGAGGTAGCAACGTTAGTAAGACAGGTTTTGCACAATACCTGAAGCTGCGCATCATCTTCTTTTTTTAAACCACAATAATCCAACAACACAAGTGACATACTGTTCCTATTTGGGACTAAAGTTCTGTCGAGCCTGAGGCCATTGTACAACAGGTCAAGGTACGGCATAGCGTTAGCGTGCCAAGTTGATGCTCTCTGTGCGGAGTGCAGACTGCTTTGCTCTCGCGAGTCACGTGACCAAATCGCAGCCTTTGCGATTAGGAAATCGCGTTTTAACATATTGCGATATTATTGTAAATGCGATTAATTGTTCAGCCCTAGTCGGGACCCCTCAAAGGGGTTGCAAGATAGAGAAGTAGCATGATGATTAACCAATAAGAAAGATGTAAAAACACAAAACTACATTGATTGTTTTCTGACTTTTCACCAACATTTTTGTCTTGTGGAATAGAAATATTTGCTTCTTTAGGACCCAACAAAATATTCAAATGAAACAATCTGAGAAAGGAGGAAATCACTCTGTTTAGCACTCACTGAAGAGGGTCTATATAAGCCAGATCTCACCTGGTGAAGAAGGGGTGTGCAGACAGGTACTGCTGAGGCAACAGGGGTCCTGGGGAGGGAGCTGAATGGCCCCCAGAAGCTCCAGGGCTGGCCACAGGCAAACAGGCCAGCTGACTGCGGCGAAGGTCTCCATGGGGCCCATGTAGGAGACTGGGAATTGGGTGGAGGGCAGTCAAAGGGGTATTAGGGAGCGGGAGAGGGGGTTTGCTGTGACCGAGGCTGATGACTGGAATGTGTGGAGGAAGAGGAGAGGATGATGAAGACAAAAGGAAGGATCTGGTGGAGGTTGGAGGTGGTAAAGTGCACGAGGAGGTCTTGGCTGGCGCCGGAAGGAGCGGAGGTGGAGAGGAAAGAGTTGGGGACCCCTTGGCAGAAGCAGAAGCGGCTGTGGTGCACTTTGGTCCTCCTCGCTTCTCCTCCTCCTCTTCCTCCTCCTCCTCGGTCTCCATGACGATGGGCTCAGGTGCAGTAGCTGTCCCTACATTGTGACTGGTTAACGCCGTCTCCGTGGCAATGGGGGACAGAATCGAGCCAGCAGAGGGGACATTCGTGTGTCCCTTGTGCCCTGTCTTGTTAGCAGCACACGGGCTGCTGATAGCATTCGAGGATGCTAAAGGCCTGTTTTGGAGGGGACTGTGCTGCTCTACAGAGGCACAGGATGGGGAGGAAGAGGAAGAGGAGGAGGAGGAGGAGGGGGAGGGGGAGGGGCGAGGTAGGTTTGGGGGTGAGGTAGGTAGGCCGGTGGGGTTTAGCTTTTCCATCATGGTAGGAAAGGCTCTTTGGGAATCCTCAGTAGTTCCAAAATTCTGTTCCTCCCAGCTGCTCAGTGTGTGTGCCGTGAGAATATGTCAGTGTGTCTATATATATATATGTATACTGTATATATATGTGTGAGAATAAATAACATATTCATGTGTACCACCTGCAGCTTGTCCTACAGAGCGCTTTAAACCTCTCCTAACCAAGTGTATGTGACTGTCTTACTTATACGTCTTTATTTCCTCTTCATTTGTTCTCCTTTCTTGCAAATTATGCAATATTTTGCTGCTCTACCTCACTAGAAATGTGTATTTTCCTCTGGCCGACCTGCAACCCATCAGTTGTTCTTATCTTTGCCAGGGTCAGTATGTGAGTCTTCTATCTGTCAGTTCAGGTTATATTTGCCTTGGATTGAGCTATAGCTGTCCTCTGATCCAGCCTTATTACCCATCATTCCCGCCTCTGCTGGCTGTGAGTGTGAGTAAACGTGAGCCTGTATTCATTCCCTCACTTTAACATTACAGAGGGTGCCGATGAAACGAATGTTCCAGTCCTTGCAGTCTTTAATGGAGTAGCCCTCCTGTGGTATCGTCTCTGGGTGCAGCGTGGAGCCAGGGTGGTTGTTGCGGTCTGATCTGGAGTGGATTTCTCCCACAGTACATCCTGAGCAGCAGATTCTTTTGAAAAAGTCTCTAGTGGCTGCTCTTTACGAGTCTGTCCGTCTATCTGTCTGTCTGTGTGTATTTTGAGGATGTGAGTCAAAATCCTTTTAAGCATTCAAAACGTCCCAGACCCCCGAAGATTGGATTGATATCAACGAGTCTGTTGAACAAAATAAAAAACACACTCAGGATAAATATTTGGTGTAGGCCTATATATAGATATGAAAATGTTCTAAAAGGCCATCATTTGCAGATAAGCACCACAAGAACTTGTAGTAAAATGTAAGGAGTAGTTGTGGAAGCTGGTCTATAGTTTAAAATATGACAGATTCATCACATACTACTGCCCTGCCTTGATGTTAAAATGCTGGATATCAAGTTCATTTTACTGTTGTTCTCTATTTCTTCAAGGAAGGAGACGTTTGTTTTTACTCTGCTCTACACGGCGTTGCATTCTTATGATTTCTCAGGTTTTGCAATCGCTAGTGTTCCTGTTTTGTCTTTTCTAGTGGTCATGACTTTATTTTGGACAGTTCCCTCTTTCACAATGATGTGCGGACGACACTTGCAGGTAGTTTTATATCGTTTAATTTTGCAGCAGTGTTATATTTACTGTCATATAAATATCTTGTATAGAGAAGCAACACAGACAGAAAGTTACAGATTCATATTTAAAAGATCTCAGCTGTACATGGCTATTTTTGCTGAAGGCATAATGATTTGTACAATTTTTTTTAAATAATTAGTTTTGCTGTTGTGGCCAAGAAACAAAGCGACTATCACTCCTCGTATACTTCGTTGAAGCATTGATGATATAGCATTTTACTTTTGGTCAAGCCTGTATTCTCTGGCGCATTTCTGCACGAGTTAATAATGAACCTTTATTCCACCAATATTTTATTGCACTAGATTTTTATATATGTCCAATATTTGTGTTTTCTTTCTGTTTAATCAATTTGTATGTTTTTGCCTTATATTATTGTTTAAGCCAAATGCACAATATATTGTATATTTACTGTAACCAGTAGACTGATTAAGAAATATATATTGGGTTGCCTGGATAGCTCACCTGCTAGAGTGTGCGCCCCATGTACAAGGCTCAGTTCTTGTCGCAGCGACCGCAGGTTCGACTCCGTTATAAAATGGCCAAAAATATTCTTTAAAAAAATAATATATATATATATAATTCAGCTTTTAAGAAAACTACTTGTAAGTTAATACAGTAAATGTCCATCCAAAAAGCATCTGACATGGTGGGATATTACATTTTTATCTTCATCTATTTATCACTAAATAACCACATTTTATTATCAATTTTCACCAGTTGTTTTTTTACTAAAGTACACACTGTATGACAGGTCACATATGACAAACTCCAAATAGATGCTATTTTGTTATTACTATTACTATTTATATTATGTATACATACATATGTTTTAATAATTGTTGAGGCTGCAAACCATTCATGCACTACAGGCTGCATACAAATAAAATAAACATCGGTACTTACAGATACATTATGATATCCAGTGTGGCTCGTCTGTCTGTCATGCAAAATCCGTTCAAGTGATCTATAAACGCACATGTTGTATCTCCTCAGTGTTTAATGCCCTCCTCCTCCTCCTCCTCCTCCAGCAGCCTGTCACTGTCTGTCTGTCAATCTCTAAGGTCAAAACTGTCTGACACCGCTCAAAACACTTAAAAACTAATAATTACATATATTTATAAAAGTCCCAAATATTTACAAAGAGATGAAGTTAGAATTAGACCGTCCAAATGTACGTATTTGTTTTTCGGCGTGAAGTTACTCCTTCGAACGAAGACACTCAAAGCATGCCGCCCCCTGTCCATATGTCATTCTCACCTCTCTCTCTCTCTCTCTCTCTCTCTCTCTCTCTCTCTCTCTCTCTCTCTCTCTGTCTGTCCTGTCTTCTTTCTCCCACTCTCTTCGCCAAGAAGACACAATGCTGTAGCTGGTTGCCAGGCGGAGAGCTCTGGTACTGGCAAGTGTGAGGTGAGAGAGAGAGAGAGAGAAGGGGGAGAGAGGGAACCATGTAGCAAGGAGAGTTTTCCGCTCCCTGCTGGACAAGAGGATGTGCTAGTACAATATGGTGGCTCCTGATAAGAGCCTCAAAGCTGCCTGTGGCCTGTAGATAAGGAACCTCCACCACCCCTCCTCCCCCTCCACCACCAATACACACACACACACACACACACACACACACACACACACACACACACACACACACTAGACTGGTCAGTCCTAGACTTTGAAGGCATCTTGACTGTTTCCAAGAAAATATCAATATAATAATTAGACAATGTGTACTGTACACACATGCACATGCTTCTTCATACACACATACACATATGGTGGATGTTCATACATAGACAATGCCAAAGATGCCCTTGGGGAATCAGTAGATAAATATCTTAAACAGTCTGCTATTAATGGTAATTTTTAGATCTTGATTCTTCGCTTTGAATCTTATGAGGATAGTAAAATGTGTCTTTGTAGCAGCATTATAAAAACACACATGTTCTTTTATTCTTGATTATTAGAGACAAATTGATGTAATAAAAGAGGTGAGCAGAAATGAAATATAATTGAGAGAAGAGGAGCAACTATTCTCACTATTCTATTCCATAGAGCTTTTCTTTTATAGTTGATTGTCTTATCCTGGTTATAATCTCAGGCTGTCCATTAATCAATAAGTGTGTGTGTGTGTGTGTGTGTGTGTGTGTGTGTGTGTGTGTGTGTGTGTGTGTGTGTGTGTGTGTGTGTGTGTGTGTGTGTGTGTGTGTATGTGTGTGTGTGTGTAACGGCATGATCTCTCTATTCATTGGACTCAAGAGAGATTTTGGGCAGGGGCTTTTCTGTTATGACATCAGAGCACACCTGTGTCGCTGATCTATGTCACGTCATCATGGTAACTTTCCTCTCCATGAGCTCCCAAACTTCCTTCCTAAATTTATCTTTCACTCTCTCTCTCTCTCTCTCTCTCTCTCTCTCTCTCTCTCTCTCTCTCTCTCTCTCTCAACCTCAGGGTCAGCACCTCTTTTACATTCCCTCAGTCATTTCCTTCTTAGACAGACTGAAACACTAACTTTATAAAGGCTTTACAGTTACGTGACCTTCAAGGTCCTGGGAAAGAAAAAAAGCAGTTTGCCGAGCAACTGCTCAACAAATCTGTCATCGCCTTCATCATCCTCATTATCATCATCATTGTGATTTGTTTTCATTGTAGTCATGATGATCATCATCATTGTCAACAATAACTGCACTGTGGTCTGAATATGCTGAAATAATAATAGTACAGTCCGAGTTCAGACAGTGTCATCTATTGGTCTGTCACACTCTTTTGCATCCGGCAGCTGTGGTTCCAGTTGGTCGCACTCTGTGTGCCAGAATAAAGTTGCAGTGGCACCGCTGTGCCTGCAAATGCTGCATGAATTTGCCTGTGACATATAAAAAGCTACACCAAGGGACAGAGACAAATCCTTTGGGATTAACCTTTCCTGTGCTTTATATGGTACTGTTAAAAGTAATGTAATTCGATATTGTTTTGTCAGTACATTTTGGTTGTTTAAAGGTGTTTGTGCATCTAGCCTTTTGGGGTTCATTCAAAATATTACTTCAATAAAAAAAAATGCTTTAAAATGCCTTTAGCTTTTTTCAGTGATTGTTTATAATTATTTGTGGCTATATGTGCTTCTAGGAAATATAATAAAGAAAAATAAATACATTTTCAAAGTCAAGACAAAATGATTGAAACGGGCACATGACAGTAATAAGTCTGACTTATAGCTGAGTTTGTGTTAAAAAACCATGAATGTGGGGTAAATATGGTTTATCAGATGCTAAACAAAGACACAAATAAATGCATAGAAACATGGCAACAATTATCCGAACTGAACCTGAACGCCAAAAACATTTCAGAATGCAGTTTTAGTTGCAAAAGCCTCTTAATGTCTTTAACTTTGTCGAGATAAAAACAAATCAGTGAACATTGTGGGCTCCCCCCCTCTTACTGTAAAAGCCTGATTTCTCAGACTCTCAGTTATCTGGGCAGCTCCCTCAAAAGAGAAAAGGAGACACATCGTTCACACTCTCATTTACGGCTCAGTGTGAACACCCAAACTGTAAACAGGGAATAATAATAGAAGCAAGCGATAACAGACAGCTTCCGCTTTTCCCTTGAGTGAGGAAGAAATCAAGAGGGGATTGTTTTAATCTAAAACCTCGCTGTCACGCCCTCCTCCTGGCTACCTCAAAATACCTAGCTTGACAAATGGAGTATCGATGGGGGAGACATTACGAATGAGTAAAGTGTGTGTGTGTGTGTGTGTGTGTGTGTGTGTGTGTGTGTGTGTGTGTGTGTGTGTGTGTGTGTGTGTGTGTGTGTGTGTGTGTGTGTGTGTGTGTGTTTTTATGTGTGAAAGCAAGGGTCAGGTTTTTGTTAAAATACCCTTGAGATTAACATAAAAATAAATGTAAAGATTCTCTCACTCTCTTTGTATGATCTTATTGCTGGGCCAGTAAGCATGTGTGGGTGAGGAGTGGAAAATGAAAAGCTTGTGGCCTATTTGTTGTTGAAAGAAAGTACCAGCTGTTAAATTGCAGTCCAGGAACCAGAATATAACTGATACAGTGTTTCCCACAGGTTGAGAATTGACTTGTGGTGGTGGGTAGTGCAGGATGTGATGGCGCGGCACGTGATCTCTGGGTTCAGTAATAAACTAGTCAAACGAAGGTTTATGAACTATTTATGAAAAAAACAATGAATACATAACATTAACAGATAATTTAGAAAGAAATAACTATTTACATGTTAAACAAATCAAACTAATGATACAGATACAAATGAAGTGTAGCCATGATGTGCTTTGTCAATTAAATCTAGCTGGTTTGTCAAAGTTTATGGTTCAGCAGATAAAATACCTGATTACCCGGAGCCCAAATGTTATATTAACAACCTTAATACTATACTATGAGTTAAGTATATAAGTTTTATTCGGGCTTGAGTTCATAAATACAGTAAGTGGGTACAGGCATGGAGAAAATGCTCGGTTAGTGGTTAGCAACTATTAGGTCCAGTTAGCTCCATTATAAAGATATGGAGTGGAGGAGACTGCCGCAGAGAGGGTGACCAACCAGACTGATAAATGATTTTCGGGGAGCTTTCACAGCGGTGGGGCCGCAGCGTTTCTACGGTTTATTAATACAGTAAATCCCACGGCAAGACCACCAGCAGCATGCTACTACAAGCTAGCCTCTGAGCCTAAAGTGTTGACGCTGTGTCATGCATGCGGTGCTAGACTTCACAAGGGGGAGGGGCTGGAGGCCACCGATCTGTGTCCGCTGTAAAAAAAATAATGTTGATTGGAAAAGAAAATGTAATTCGGATTGCCTGGGCGGGTGTCAATCTACCTGGGCGTGGCGCCCAAGTAGAACCTATGTATAGGAAACACTATGATATAAACATGTTCAGACGTTGGTCAGTTAAGTGAGTGAGACTACTACAGTCGGGTCTAGCAATGAATGATTCGGTGCAAATCTTTGTACAAATCTTATTAATGAACTGACCCTAGTCAAAGAACGATTTTGCCCATCACTAGCTGTAGTGAATAATTAGAGGGTCTAGGCCCTGTTAAGATGTAGGAAAATAGGTAAGATAGTTCTGTGGTAAATAACTTTATTTTACATTGGTATATGTGTCCATAGATATATTGTGATGTCAGAAATTAGAGAGAAAAAAAACAACTTGGAAATCTTACATTAATGCTTGGTTAATTATTTTGTTTCATTTTGATGTTTGCTCTCTGTTTAGCTCACCCTATACTTACCTGAGCAGGTGGTAGGTTCCAGTTAGGTGGGTATATATATATATATATATATATATATATATATATATATATATATATATATATATATATATATATATATATATATATATATATATATATATTAGGGCTGTCAAATGATTAAAATTTTTAATCAAATTAATCAGAATTTTCAGTGGATTAATCATGATTAATCACTATTTGCAATTACACCTGAATCCTAACCATTTTTTTCCTGAAATGCATACCAAAAGATACTAGTGCTGTCAAGCAATTAAAATATTTAATCGCATTAATGTCATAGTTAACTCGCTATTAATCGCAATTAATCGCACATTTTTATCTATTCTAAATGTCCCTTGATTTCTTTTTGTCCCATTATATTTTCTCATTTTAATTATCTTATCAGCATGGAAAAGTAGATTGGCTTGCTTTGTGACTGTTTTTTTATTGAAAACAACATTGTCATATACGTTATGTTCAATTTTACACTAACATTCACACTTGGATCTAATAATCTGTCACATAATGTAACGCTGTTACCTCGATGTTCCATTGCAGGTAGTACTGCAGATAGTCCTGCAGATAGTACTACAGGTAGTACTGCCTCATGCCTGAGGCGAGCGTGGCTCGTCCTACTGTCTATGGGCTCATAGCGTCATAGCAACTGGTTTCCCGTGACTCATTTCCTGGTTCTCGTTCCCTTTCATAACCAACGTAAAATCAAGGAGAGGGTTTTCCTGCTACAGGTTTCCCACCGTGGTCAGAAAGAACAGAGGAGACACTTTGTTTCTCTCACTGACTGTAGAGTCACTACTCGCTCGCTCTGAAGATAATCGCCGTCACGAGCCTACAAGCTACGCGGCTAGCAAGCTAAAACCGGCCGAGGCTTGTGTCTGTTTTGTTTGCGGTCTGCGAAATTACAAGACCCGCCCTTCAATCACTACTATTGGCCAGGCGTCGAAGGTAACGTAACTCCATTTGTTCAGGTCCTATCCCCTGACCAATCCACTATCCTCACCACTTGCCTAAACCAAACCAATCAGCTGCTTCGTAGGGCGGGACATGGCGTGGCCATAGACAGTTAAAGAAGTGAACTAACAGATCCCGTTGCTCTCTCTATGCGTTACTCGTGCGTTAAAAAAATTATTGGCATTAAAATGGGTTTGCGTTAACGCCGTTAATAACGCGTTAAACTGACAGCCCTAATATATATATATATATATATATATATATATATATATATATATATATATATATATATATATATATATATATATATATATATATATATCCCTTTACATGGAGTGGCGGTGCTACAAGTGGTCACTGTGACCACACGTGGTAGCTACGGAATGACAGCCTATTAAATATCCTTTCATTTCCCAAAGATCTTGCATCAGTCACTTTGAAGACATCATCATTACGGTGACCTTAGTGAGCTAAATGCAAGTTACACAACTATATGCATCTAAAGTTAGCTAACATTAGCCACCATAAGCTACTGGTCATACCTGAAGGCGGCATGTTTTAAATTTTTAATTAATCTTTTCATTTTTCAAAAGAACATTGTCTAACTTCATAACACCAATATTTTTCATCCCCTCACAAACTTTTGTGTGAACTTGGAGTCAGAAAAGTCGTATGAACACACACACACACATACACACACACACACACACACACACACACACACACACACACACACACACACACACACACACACACACACACACACACACACACGCACGCACACACTCCCCAAAGTGGGCTCCATGGCCACGTTTCCTCCACGTCATCTAAACACTATTGTGTGCAGGGCGATAGGGATCACTGGAACATAATTGTTTAAGGCAATATTCGCAGTGCATTTCATGGAGAAAGTGACAAACAATGCTGCGAGCGCTGGCCGGGACAGACGCTCTCTCTCCTCCTCTGTTGCGACAGATGTTGACTCTATTTATTTTTCCTTATTGTCCTGGAGACTGGCCATCCAACTACAGAGAATGACAACAACAAGATTTTGGACATGCATTGACATGACAGAGACCTGATCCATGTCATTGGGACAGCAGGTGTTTGACTAAATTAGAGGTGGCAAAAGGAGCATGTTGCAATATTATTGACACTATACTATTAGCAAAGAGATTTATTTTTAAATGTTCTGTAAGATATTAAAATAGTAGATCAAAGTGTGATATATAAAAAAAATTAAACCAAGGTTAGTTAATTAAATAATTAAGAAAAAACGTACCATATGTTCAAATAAATAAACAAAAGGTACGTGTAAAACATCAGTGGAGGTGCATTACTGCAGCATTCACACCACAAACATGAGCAAATTGATTTTATTTGTTGAGCTGGTGAAAGTGGAGTACAACATTTGGACTAAAACATTGTTTCTAGCCTGAAATGTTTTAAAAAGAAAGTTATATTGATGAACAATCTGCATACCTATGCATTAGTTCAAATCAATTATCACAAATGTAGTACTCCACCAATTTGACATTTCACTCCTATAACATGGTTGGATTTAATGTATGGTGGACAGTTAAAAAAAAGAACAAGATATATCAATTTGATTTCATAAATTCTTCTTGTCATAACCTAGTGCCTACATTACCCACAATGCAACTCAAGTGCAGACTGTTGGGAGATTTAGGTGTGTTATGCTAGTAGCAGCTAATGTTGCCTCGAGCTGCTGGCCTCGAGCAGAGATCAGGAGCAGCTACTGGTAAACTCACTTCTTTATAACTTCACTTATTTTCTAACTTGTAGTCACTTGAGGCAATTTATCAGACTTCACACAGCTCCTCAAGGCTTTACACATCTTTATCACATACTTTATGCAGTAGAGCTCTCCAACACCTGTAAACCGACTTTGTAAAATTGGAGTTTCCCCTTAAGTTGAGGGGAATTTGTGAGTCAAGTGTATCCGCTTCATCTCAAACAGATCAAACAAATTATTTAGCTCTTCCTCATTACTGCCCGGTAACATCAAGGCCCAAACATTGTAGATGTTTTCCAAGTAGACAGCAAGGACCTTAAAGTTCATGGAGATCCTGATTACTGTAACAGCACCTTGTATGCTGTCAGCCACATGTGGACGGTCACACATCGCTCCATTCCCAGGATGCACCTGGCCTGGGGCAAGCGGGCGGACGTGGGGGACAGCTGTTTCCTGTGCACACTTCCTGGTTTGGCAGAGCAGAGGGGGGGAGGTTGTGGTGGGGAGGAGAGGGGCGGGGAGGAGGGGCAGGCGAAGGGGGGGTTGGGGGGGTGACAGGCCTTTTCCAAACAGGATATATCTGCCACAACCACAGGTGTGAGGGTACCAACGCTCCTCATCCTCATACATACATACATACATTTTGTTTAAAGAAAACAAATACCCTACTGATTGAAGGGAGGGTTATATGATAAAGGTAAGTGGAAGAATAAGTAGAGAAGGATAAGATGAGAAGTATATAGAGGAGAAAGGAAGGTGGGGTAGACAGAAGCAGGGAGGAGAAAAGGGTCGTTTATTGTCTCAGAATAGACTTACTCAGCCGGCCGGTGGGCTAATCAGAGCATAATGGGTTCAATCAATAGTTTCCTTGATTGCACACATACTGTACATTCAATGTCAACAGTTGTTCAGTAGCCAGAAAAGCAGCACGGCAACGTGTTTTTTAAGTCAGGAGTGTAACAGTGATTGTGTTTTATTGCACCACCCTTCTGCAGTATAAGCAGCACATTACTATGTTTCTATGGCTACCAACAAAACATAAAAAACCTGACAATTATAGAAAAATGATGTATAGGGAGTGATGGTCAGTATAGGGTCAGTGAAGAAAATTAAGTTGACACAATAAATCAAAACCTTATGTACTCTCGTATTTTACTCTATTTTAATTTTCAGTTGTTTTGCTAAGTCGAGTTTCATCACTTCTCCATTGCCCATTACACATTTGCTTGTAATACTAATATTAAATGCCCAATAATAAAAATATGCAGTGCCGATTGAAGGCAATGTCCATTTGAGTTGCAGAACAGGCAAAATGTGAAAACAATTTACAGCAATGAATGCAGAGATATTTGTATATATATATATATATATATATATATATATATATATATATATATATATATATATATATATATATATATATATATAGTGCTAATAGTGCCATATCTGCCCCTACTCCTCAAACCAATATGAATTCAACTATAAAACAAGAGCCTATGGGCTTTGAAATAGAAATACAAAGTTGTCACAGACACTTAAAAAAAAAGAAGTTGCAATGCTAATGTTCCACTGTGTGTGTGTGTGTGTGTGTGTGTGTGTGTGTGTGTGTGTGTGTGTGTGTGTGTGTGTGTGTGTGTGTGTGTGTGTGTGTGTGTGTGTGTGTGTGTGTGCGTGCGTGCGTGCGTGCGTGCGTGCGTGTCCAGTAAAACAGACTGATCTCATGAAATGGCGTATTTAGGACACGACAATTCGTATGCCATTATTGGCGTGTTATCAAGACGCATACTCGCTTTGTAGCGTGTATTTGAACGCCGTTTGGCCTCCATTGACTAATGCGTGTGAATTTAGCGAGTAGTATGAAAGGGCGTAAGTTCGCACAGAGTGGCTGGTCGGGGTGGTGGGGCGTTTGTCAACTGTAGTTTTTGTTTTTAGTGGTTTATTTGTTTTAGTAAAGCCTTCCCCGATGTTCTTTCCCTAAACCCATCCATTCATCTTTTCCTTATTTTTTTTACTTGCGTGTGACGTTCTCGTGATAACACGCAACTTTGTTCCCGCGAGAACACGCCACGTGCCGTGTATGTTTACATCCGCTGTATACAGCGTAGACATACACGCGGATAGCTCAAAATGGGTACAGATAACACGCCACTTGGCTTTAGGAAAGTGGCGTACACGTATGTTTACGCAAAATGATGATGTCACGTTGAGTAAAATCACGCCCTTGGTGCGTAGAAAGGCAGAAAAGATGAGGAGACGCACACAGTCGAGAGCCTGTTACTCTCACTGGGAGGACTAGTCTGAATCAATTGACCTCGAGGCCACCTGTGCTGGATTACGTGCAGAACTTTACGAGTGCACTGCAGCTTTTCAAACAGCCCAGTCACATCCACTTTTGGCAACACAATTACAAATATTTCCATATGAGATGAGCACTGACGTGTGTGTGTGTGTGTGTGTGTGTGCGTGTGCGTGTGTGTGCGCGAGCGTGCGTGCGTGCGTGCATCCGTGTGTCCGGCCCGGCCCTTGGGTCACAATGACACTGCACGGAACAACAGCGTATTGTGTCTTCCTCTCTCATATTTCTCATCATCAGCACAGTCGCCTTCCAAATTCCACTGGTGTGTTCACAGCGTGGCGGAGGGACTCGGCCCTGTTGTCAACCCCCATCCTGCAATAATAGGAAACACAGCATCACTTTTCCACTTTCTCCCTCACTTTTACACTCTAATTCAAAATATATGAGTTCCTGTTTGGAGCTCCCTTGTTCTGGACTTGATTGTTTTGGATAAAAGCTGCATGCAGTTTGCTTTCTTATCTAAAATGCTGTTGTTGTTCATAATGTGTTTTTCTGTATATGGGTGGAGGTTGGAACAGATTTGTAATGTAGCAACCACCTCTTCTCTTTTTGCACATTATACTGTATGTGCCAATGTACAAAACTGCTGGGTTAAAAGGAGAAATAATATCTAAATGTATATGTCAGTACAGTAAGTGCCATTGACTCATTCTGACATGTGAAGTGTGTTACCTAAATATCTCTGTTTATCTTTATTTTCACTTACATGAAATGAAATTAGAAAAACTGATGCCATAACTTCTATGTGTGGCTTTTGTGGATAATAAATGTTATTGTTTTTTTTTTGTTGATAAAACAATGATTAAGCTGCAGGCATATGATTAAACTATTTGATTGTTTTATGTTTTTATGAAAATCTTACAAAAACATGCATGCATGGAAGCAAAAACAGACTTTGATGTCAAGGTATATTTTGCAGTGCTAATTTTATTTCATCATGCACATATAGCATATGTGACCATTTTGTTTCAACTACACCAAAGGGGGAAAAAAACTCTCTGTTGTCCTTTTCAGATTCCTTCAGTTCTCCACCACAGGATCTGACTTTTTGGAGTCAAGGCCTGAATATCAAAATCTACACTGGCCTATTTCCACACGTAATTTTATATCTAAATTGAAAGTTAGACATGGTTACATATTTACCAAAATGCAAAGCACATAGGTTCAGTGATAGGCTAGTGTCCTCAGTGGTAGCTATGGTCCTGTTAAGACAGTCTAATTCTAAGTCTCTGTCGGCTACACTGAAGCAGTTATGAGTGAAGATTCTTGCTCATGGGCACCTCAACATGTAATGTAAGTTCTGCTCTTTCACGTTCCTAACTGTGCCGGTCTGGAAAGTCTAGACCAGAGAATCCAATATTGAACTGCCTGTTAAGCCTGCAGAGTGCTTCTTTTCCTCACCCCAACCCTCTACAATAGGGGTGTGAATCTTCACTGGTCTCACAATTCAATTCGATTAGGATTATCTTGTCAACGATTCGATACTATTCAATATCACGATGCACCACCTCCTCTAATTTATTATGTTTTGCTACACTTCGTTTTCATCCACAAATTCAAGCAGTCAAATATATGTGACCATCCATTTTTATTGCATCTGCTCTTAAAAAAACACTTCTTGAATGTATCGGAGTCTGAACATAGCAGACATCAGGCAAAAACAAAAAAAGCAGCGACGGAAATATCAACAAGAAACATCATTAGGCAATAATCGATTATTGTCTGTTGTCTGCATCGATGCAGAATCATCCACGTCCGCATCGCGATGCGTCGATACAATGATTCGTTTCAACACTCGTACTCTACAAAGGGTGTTTTTATTATTTTGTCCACCACATTTGTATCAATGAGGGTAGGCTAAAGAAAAAACACCTGTCAATATAATACAATATGGTTCAACAGCACCACAAACTGCAGCCTCCAAAACAGTCATACAGTTGTTGTTTTTAAAGATTTGTTTTGGGCATTTTCAACCTTTATTTTTGACAGGACAGATGAAGACGGGAAAGGGGAGATGACATGCAGCAAAGGGCCGCAGGTTGGTGTCGAACCCGGACCCACTGCGTCGAGGAGTAAACCTCTATATATGACTGCCTGCTCTACCAACTGAGTTATCTGGGTTACCGAAATGATCATACAGTTGAATCGAATCTTCTCTAAAACAGTTTCAACAAAAACTGAACATTAACCTTCATGAAGGTAGCATTTATTGTAGGACTGTTGCATCAGACTGCATTAGTTTTAGCTACATGCGTCTAATAAACTGGCAAGTCAGTATATATATCTTGCCATCTAATAAACAATATATAGATTTCTGCATTTATATACAGTACTGTGCAAAAGGTGTGAAAACTAAGAATGCTTTCAAAAATATAGATGATTGTTTATTTTTTATCAATTTACTAAATGCAAAGTGAGCGAACAAAAGAAAAATCTAAATCACATCAATATTTGGTGTTACTACTCTTTGCCTTCAAACCAGCATCAATTCTTATAGGTACTTGCTAAAAGTCAGGGATTTTGTAGAATTGTAGTCAGGTGTATGATCAACCAATTATAGTATATAGGTAGTTATACTGCATCAGCAAGGTCTCTCCCAGACAAATATTTCAAAGCAGACTGGTGTTTCAAGATGTGCCGTTCAAGCTCTTTTGAAAAAGCACAAAGAAACGGCAACGTTGAGGATCGTAGACGCAGTGGTCGGCCAAGGAAACTTAGTGCAGCAGATGAAAAACACATCAAGCTTATTTCCCTTTGAAATCGGAAGATGTCCAGCAGTGCCATCAGCTCAGAACTGGCAGAAACCAGTGGGACCCAGGTACACCCATCTACTGTCTGTCATGGAAGAGTTGCAGCCAAAAAGCCATACCTCCGACATAGAAACAAGGCCAGGCGACTCAACTATGCATGAAAACATAGGAACTGGGGTGCAGAAAAATGTCAGCAGGTGCTCTGGACTGATGATTTAAAATATTTGGCTGTAGCAGAAGGCAGGTTGTTCGCCGAAGAGCTGGAGAGCGGTACAATAATGAGTGTCTGCAGGCAACAGTGAAACATGGTGGAGGTTCCTTGCAAGTTTGGGGCATTTCTGCAAATGGAGTTGGAGATTTGGTCAGGATTAATGGTGTCCTCAATGCTGAGAAATACAGGCAGATACTTATCCATCATGCAATACCATCAGGGAGGCATATGATTGGCCCCAAATTTATTCTGCAGCAGGACAACAACCCCAAACATACAGCCAAGATCATTAAGAACTATCTTCAGTGTGAAGAAGAACAAGAAGTCCTGGAAGTGATGGCATGGCCCCCACAGAGCCCTGATCTCAGCATCATCGAGTGTGTCTGGGATTACATGAAGAGACAGAAGGATTTGAGGAAGCCTACATCCACAGAAGATCTGTGGTTAGTTCTCCAAGATGTTTGGAACAACCTACCTGCCGAGTTCCTCCAAAAACTGTGTGCAAGTGTACCTAGAAGAATTGATGCTGTCTTGAAGGCAAAGGGTGGTCACACCAAATATTGATTTGATTTAGATTCCTCTTCTGTTCATTCACTGCATTTTGTTAATTGATGAAAATAAACTATTAACACTTCCATTTTTGAAAGCATTCTTAGTTTACAGCATTTTTTCATACCTGCCTAAAACCTTTGCACAGTACTGTGTGTGTGTATATATATATATATATATATATATATATATATATATATATATATATATATATATATATATATATATATATATATATATAAGGTACCATTTATGTCTAATGCATTGTACTGTATGGCTGCGGTGCAGATTTGATTGTTTGTGTTTTGGTTGGCTCACCACTAGATGGCGACAAAGACTAAGTATTAAACTTGTAACTTCCAAGCCGCTGCTTGATTAATTAAAGGGACATTTTTTCAACCTTTTTTCTGTCTTTTATTCGTAGTATGGCATGCTTATCTTCACCATGATCCTTGTCATTATGTCATCTGTATTTAATTTAAGAAAATAAGTTGACATAAAGATAAAAGTCAAACCACTGTGTAGAAGTATCATTAGATGTACAGTATAAGTAGGCAATAGTTAATATACAATGACAATGTGATCAATGCACACCATGTACCCAAAGAAAATGTTGGTGGTGCTCCTTTAATTTGGGACTCTTTCATTTTGAAAAGTTTGCATGTATCCTAAGTGTCCAGCTCTAGTACCTTTACATCTACATGGTGAAACAGAATTGTTGTCCCAGGTGGCAAAACCCTCAACTAAGCAACTTCCAATTTCCCTCTCACTCTCTGAGAGGAAAACAACAAGACACTTGTTGTTTTCTTTGTCCATCGTTCCACATCCACATTAATTTGTGCTGTTTGTTAAAACAATTCCCAGCAATGAACATAGTGATATTTGTTACAATTATAAACTGGCAAGAGTTTGATTATGATAATCAAACTCTTGCTCTTATGTGCTATCAGAAACATGTAACAGAATTAATTATGTTTTATACACAAACATATTCTGTTCCATTTCTCTGCATTTTATTATTGCTTATATGTAAATGTAAGTACAGTTCTCCTTTGTAGGCATGACGTTGCATACACACACACACACACACACACACTTGCTCGCTGCTGGTGGGCCGCCGCTGCACCGCTCAGTGTCTGGGTGGTCTGGACCAGGTGGAGGAGAGAGGGATTAACACCAGGCCTGCCTGAAGGGGGGAAAAAGTACAGAGGGAGAGAAAACGAGCTGGCGGAGAGATAGACATCTGTCCACCAGATGTGCTGTTACAACATAAGGAGGTAGTTTATGAAAAAGAGAAGGGAATGAAAAGGCTTTTGGTCATGAAGCTCAGTGACAACTGGATGCATTGTGACTGAAATTCAGCCGCCCTCTCCTTCTTTCTCAATCACTCTCTACGTTTTCCATATGGGTGTGTTTGCTCTGGTTGTCTGTCATTTAGTTATATACATAACACACATTCTCTTTTTGTCTCTTCTTCCGTTCCCGGAGGAACTTCTGCAGGCTACTATTATACAGTATAAACCAGGGATGACCACCTGTCAAAACATGTCCAGTTATGGTGTGTCTGTTTTTAGGAGGGTGTTGATGAGAGGGAATGAGACGGGTTGAATTTACAGGGGAAGAAAAGACTGATTTTAATATAGATTTCAGTGCTGAACATGAAATAAAGTAGAACGCTTTATGTAGTACACTTCTCTACCTACAAATACTGCAAACCTGCAAAACATTAGAACTTCTTTTGCATTTCACATGTGCGACTCATGTGACAAATAAAATCCTTTAATCTTAAAATAATAAAGGTCCTAGCTTTTACAGAGCTTTCTGCTGAGTAATGAAAACTGAAACACTGACAGTGATTAGATCAATTCTATTTTGGTGTTGCTATATAAATAAATATCATGCAGCCATGAATGCCAAGAGCAAGACAGTTAGTTATTAAGGACACACACACACTTTAATCATCATGTATTTACACTAAACCACCTCTGAAGACACTATTTTGATGCAAGTGGTACTTCCTTCACACACACACACACACACACACACACACACACACACAAACACACACACACACACACACACACACACACACACACACACACACACACACACACACACTATGGCTTAGTGTCACATCAAGTCAAGTAAACTTTATTTTCAATTCTGCAAAAATACATTTACATTTCTCTCCGACACGTACAACAAGTATAATATAAAAGATAAGTAATGTATACAAATAAAGATACACAAGATAAGTAATGTGTACAGTACAGTTATACATTATAGTGCAAATGTTAAGGCAAAACCAAACAGTATAGAAAACTAAAGATACACTGCATACAAATACACACACACTGTGAGTCAAATCAGATCAAGTGTGTCGGCTGTACAATGCTCCACATACAGTACAAAAAAATACATATATAAAGGAAAACGAACCTTTCCCCCTGTTTTTTCTCACAACCAAAAGTCTCTGTATAATACATTTGAGGTGTTTACAAAAATAACCACAAGATCGACTCAGACCAACAGATATTTGGTTTAGCTGGAAAAAGAAAAATAATGTTATAGTTTGTTAATTTTTTACTTATAAGGTCTTCGGCAGCTTCTTATCTTAACGTTGTTTTCAAGGTCAAGAATAATTAATTCATTAATTTATTTATTTATTTTAGTGCTTTATCATAGACACTCAAAGCGCTTCGGGGGGGGGGGGGGGGGGGACCACTCTCTAACACCACCACACCACCAATGTGTAGCACCTGGGTGATGCACGGCAGCCTTACGACGCCAGACGCTCACCACACATCAAAGAATAAACATTCAATCTCAACGTTTAAGCTGTCATGGACAAGAAGTCCTTTACGTGCTTAGGTTTCTTTCTTTAATTTGAACATTCCATTCAATTCCATGACAAACCATGGAGGAAAATGGTGAGATATGATCCAGAACAGCTACTGAGTAGACCTTGTGGTGAGAATGAACTTTCAATCTCACTTGTGTTTGTTATTGCTGTAATACACACAGCGATATCACTGTTCTTTTTCCAGCTAAACCCCATTTTTGTCGTTGAATGTTGAATTATTGTGTTTAAACCACTTAATAGGTTAAATGAATCAAATCAAACATTTGATTACAGCTTGCACCCGGCCTTTTGAAATTTTTCTGCCCTCCCCTATGAATATTTGCAGTCAGATTTCTGCATTTGGTCAGCACACAAATTGTTGCAGCATGACATGTTTCTTTGAGGTTCAGCTTTGGTTGAACATCTTTTGTTCTGAGTTCCTATGCTGGATTCACTGTTTGTACCCTCTGCAGCATGTGTATGTGTGTGGTTTACAGCTGTTTACATAGCTAACACTTATTATTATGTAGTCTATGAGCTAACAGTGGGTGAGCCCTGTTCAACAAGCCCTACCTCTGAGATTCAGGTCTTTCAAAGGCCTATAAACTCTGGATGAAAGCTGAGGACAAATTAATAAAGTTTAACAGGATAAAGATGTGGCTTGTTAGACAGCATGACATTCAAATCGCCCACCTAAATGACTCTCTTTTAAATCTATATTTAAAAGTTCCTGGCCATAGAATATCATATAAAGTATACAAGTTTGTGTTTGTGTGCATCCTGTTTGCATTACATATTTTGCCCTTTCCATACAGAGTCTTTCCCTGATCCTTCTTATTTCTCCCCGCTGGCTCAGTTAACCTCAAAGTTCACTCTCATAATGAGATATTAAGTTAAACCAGCAAGCGTGGAAAGGCAAACGCACACAGATACCTCAGGCCTCAATTCACGTTCACTCCAGTGTTTGGTGTTACGTGGAACCATTAAAGGTTATTTTCGTTGATGCTCTGGTTATTGGCTGCTATTAGGTTTTTATCCCGCCTGGCGCTGTAGCTGTTGTTCTTTTGGAGCCGAGCTGTGAAATGTACCTTTCTCACACAAGTTATAGAGCAATAAATGCTGAAAAGTAAAGTGCCTGGATTCCTTTAAAAACTCAGTGTTATCTTGTGTGATTACTTGGATTCTGAATGTAGAAGAGATTACCGATATGAGTAGTGTGTGTTTGGCCTGTGTGTACACATGTGCGTGGCTATACATATTCAATTCAATTTCATTTATAGTGTCAAATCATAACAGGAGTTATCTCAGGACACTTTACAGATAGAGTAGGTCTAGACCACACTCTATAATTTACAAAGACCCAACAATTCCAGGAATTCCCCCAAGAGCAAGCATTAAGTGCAACAGTGGCGAGGAAACCATGATTTTGGTGCCACCGTAATCCGGGGATTTCAACCTGGGTGAAAAGAAACATAAAGACTCCGGGGAGCAAGCTCCCCAGAGATAGGTTAGTAACAAGCATTTCTGGGACATGGATGCACACACATGGGAAGAGAGAGGAGAGAGAAGCTCAGTGTGTCAAAGGAAGTCCCCCGGCAGTCTAAAACTAAAACAGCATAACTAAGAGAGACAGGCTAGTGCACATATCATAGTGCACACCATAGTGCACAATGTGGTGAAAGCCTCAGACCTGGACAAAATGTCTCGAAATGTAAACTTTTAAATCAGCCACTTGGTAGCAGCAGAAACAAGTTGTGAACACAACATTGACATATCATCACTTTTTACAGCTTTAGTGTGTAACCTTTTTATAATAATGAACGTCCGTTACATTCAAGCCATTCTCAGTACGGCTATGTTCAGAAGATTGTGGCGTCTGGTGACTTTCCCGCGTAGAAACTCGAGTGAAGATAATTACCTCTTCTGAAGAGTGGCTACAAGTAACTGCGTAGAGGAGGGGTGGGGGCATCGATCACGTAAGGCTTGTATCATGTGGACGCGCCGACAGTTTTGTTGTCATTACTTAGAATTCCTCATGGGGGCAACAGAAACTACGCACTATAACTTTAAGTTGAACTTGCAAACTTGTAGCAAAACGTCACTTATTTACACATCGAATCACTCTCCTTTAGCTCTGTTTTTGTCTCTATCAGGGAAACATCTATCTCTTTGGCTGCTAAATGCTCCACCATGTTCATCAGCTAGTCTCTAACTGTGTCTGTCTGCTGCTTGGTACTGAGCAGCGTTCAGTGGATTTTTAGAGCTTTTTTTTTTTTACTGAAAACAGCTGCCTACTGCGGCCAAAAAAGACGCAAAGAGAACAGCGAAAGTGAACAAAACAGTAAAGCTGCAGCTGGACAACTAAACAATGAGCTGAAAATTGCAATAAAGCCCCGTGAAGCCCGGGGGAGATGCAGATTCAGACGATGATTCTCTGTAGGTTTATCACTAACCCTTTCACATTGTGACATTATCATTTTCCCATAGTCATTTTACACATTGCTATTTTAAAAACGTTAATTAGAGCCCCTTTAAATTAACTGCTCCTAGCAACTTATATTGCAGCTTCCATGACGACTGTAGGGTGGATAGCCTAACGTTAGGGCAAGAAAAACAACCACTTCTAAACAGGGCTAACATGAACACCATGATTATCAGAGGTTTCACCATATTTGCAACATGAGATTCCGTTTCACTAATCAAAACAAACACCACAGTTGGACCCAGGCAGGTCCCTCTAGGATTCACACAATTTTCTACAATATTTGAGCAACAGTCATTTGTGAAACATGACACTGCCACCATTCAAGATCTAAAGACGTTTAACACAAGGATGCTATTTTCACCGCCTCCCACTTAAGGACAAAATATATGCTTTCTCCCTGTGTAATCTATAGCTTTCCCTCAAAAAGTTTAAAGTCAGATGTTTTATTTCTTTGGAAATGCAATTTGAGAGCAGCACTTGTAGTTGTATCATTTGTTTGCTGTTAACAGAAAAATGTTTAATCACTTGCTAAAGCACTTAATTTCTTCCTCTGTCATTTCATTGAAGCGTGCAGCCTGACAGACAGGATCTTTCCTCTCCGCTACAGTAACATAGAGTATCCGATTTGAAGCATGTATCACTGTGGATGGAGCTTTCGCACACACACACACACACACACACACACACACACACACACACACACACACACACACACACACACGGGCCGTCCGTCACTAGCAGTCTGAAATGAAACACACATCGTTATCCCCCTCCCATTCATCCTTGCTCGCTCAAAAACCAGGAAAGCTTGTATTTGTATGATTGGAAATCTGCTATAAATCTGGCAAACATATGCTGGGACATATTCAGCTTTCATGTCTTTCAACTGTTTTTTTTTTTGTTTTATCAAAGAGTCTGCTTCTCTGCACATGTGCATCTTCCTTGTTTCGTATTCTTATTGTTTTTGAAGTGAATCCTAGCATTGTGTGGTTGCTGACAGTGCTCCACTTAGCGAGGCCTTCTGCTGTGTGAGTGAACGTTTGGAGGATTATGGTTCAAAGGGGGCTGCGCTGAGCTTGTACAGACAACTTGGGCCTGCATATTCAGTTATTTCTGTTACAGGTTGTCAATAACAGGGGAATGTATTGCAGATTGATTCCATATTGGTGTTCCCTTGTTCTGACATTAACTTGAAGTTGACCTTTAGTTGGATCACCAATGTACTTTGAAGAACACAGAAAACAGATACAGCACAGTCAGTTTATGAGACATGTAGTTGGAAAAAAAAGAAATGAAATTCACATTGGCATACGTATTCAGACCCTTTGCTATGACACTTGATCATCTTTGTGTTTCTACACCTTGATTTCAGTCCAGCTGTGGTAAATGCAGTTGATTAGACATTATTAAAGGCACACATCTCTCTATATAAGGTCTCACAGCTGGCAATACTTATAAGAGCAAAAGCCAAGCCATGAGGAATTGCCTGCAGAGCTCAGAGACAGGTTGTGTCAAGGCACATATCTAGGGAAGGCTACAAAACAAGTCTGATGTTGAGGAAGGAGCTAATGTATATGGGATTAAATGGAATGAGATGAGACCTTTTATGATGTGTGACACAGCAAAATATGTCAAATTTGGCAAAGCCTGAAAGCTAGTACAGGCAGCCAACTCAACTTAAGCATCTGCTGCGACACTAACGTGGCCTTTTCTTTTCAATGCAATTTAATCATTTTAAATCCTTAATCACCCTTTTAATTATGGTCATATATGTAAATTGTCAGTGCTCTTCTCACTCTTTTGCTGCACATGGCATTTGGTGCTACAGCTGCCGCCCCTACTGCTGTTCACATGGCATTTAAACCCCACCCCTACCCTAGCATGTAGAGGCCTACTTCTCCTGCTGTTCAGTGCTACATATTACATATGCTACATATTCTACATTCACAAAATAATCTATTCATAATCTATTTATACGTGAGAAGGCTGGCTGAACAATAGTGATGGTGATTATTATTTTCATGGTGATGTAATGAGGATTTGTCATTAATTAACTTGCAACACCAGCATGATGCACAGAGACAAAATGAACAAAGAGAGGGTGGTCCTTAGCTGCATGCTCAGATGGGAGGCTTGTCAACACAACACAACAGCAGAAAACCTCCAAGTCATCGGACTCTTTCTAACTTCTCCAAACTGTGGCAGACACATCCAGAGCTGGCCAATTCAGAGAAAGAATAAAGGCAGGATGGGTGGAGGAGATGGAGGAAGAGGAAGGAGATGTGAGTCTTCTACAAAAAAAACAAAGCTGCTATTGATACTGACCTTGCTGTCTTACTTCTTCTTCCTGCTACCCACACACCAAATTAGGACTGGCTAGGACATCGGCATGGGAGAATTTGTTCCAGTCCAAAACACTTTAAAGCTGTTTGTTTTTGCTGATTCAGATCTCCTAGTTTTGTTATAAAAAACAGTTCAAATCAGTCAGTTTGAATTTAAAGTGCTCACATTATGCTTTTTGGCTTTCCCCCTTTCCTTTATTGTGTTATATATCTTTTTTGTGCACGTTATATGTTTACAAAGTGAAAAAGCCCAAAGTCCCCCCCAAAGGCACTTACCATCTCCAACAGAAAACACTGTTCACAAACTGCTCCAAACAGCTCTATTGTAGTCCAGCCTTTACTTCCGTGACAAACGTGCATCACTTTGTAACACACGTTATAATGCTCGCCTAGCGTGGCACGCCCTCATACTCTGCTTCTGACTGGCTAGTAGTCCTTACCCAGCTACTGCGCATGTGCGACTCCCAACAAAGATGGAACAGAAGTGAGATGCCTCACTCTGTAGCTAAAACAAAGAGCTCAATACACAGGGTGAAAAGAGGAGCTGCAGCAATGTGCAGTACAACAAAAAGATGGTGTTTTTTGAAAATGAAACCATGTAAACCTATTCTGATATAACCTCTAAATGCAATTATGAACCTGAAAATGAGCATTATATGAGCACTTTAATGGAAGTTGTTATGTGTATATATTTGGAAAGAATCTAAAGTAGAGATTTGTTTGATCCAAAAATATTCAAGCATTATCAAGCCAGAGCTTATTAATGATCCCTCCAAACTCTTGTTTCCCTGGCTTGGATCTCCAGCACCTGTCAGCTCCAGTTTTTTATGAGCACTGGAAGCAGGAGTGGCTACAGAGCAGCAGGGTAGAGCAGTTTGGAGGGAGGAGAAGCAGGAAAGTGGGAGGAGGAGAAGAAAGGGGGATATTTGTGATATTTATGGGCTACAGGGTGGCATACGGTGCACTGCTGAAGCAACAGATCTCACACAGTCCTATTTCAGAATTGATTTGATTGGTTGAGCTTTAACCCACCAGAAATTGTAAAAAAAAAAAGAAAATCACTTCTCTATTAGACCTTTTCATGTAGCCTTTACGACCAGACATCATCTGACAAAATAAAACAACATATTCATCTGATGCCAACATTGTACCGATGCAGAGAGCAATGTGTCCTTGGTGAGTGCAGAGGTCTAATAGTGGGGCAGAGCTTGCAATGTACTAGCTCTCGGTTGTACATTTCATTTAACACTAAGTTAATTTGCAAGTTGAAGATGTATCTGCTGTTCTTAAATAAAGACAGGGATGAGCTATTGCATCAAACGCAGATGGTAACATCTCAAGGTAATTCAGTCGAGCATGTCTCCTCTTTTTGTTTCTTTATTGATTTCTGTCCTTGATTCGAACGAGGCAAACTGTAACTGTAAAACTGCAGAGTGTGACGGTACAGCTGGCTTAACTGTTGTACAACATTGCCATATTATTGTGCAGGAGCAGTGCAGGGCATGGTTTGAATGTGAAAGAGTGAGTTTCTGTGTTTGGAACTGGTCGATGTGTTGTGGGAGGTGGACAAGTGGAAATTAATGATTGGCCTTTCCAGTAACTGAGCCACTGTGACCTTATCTAAGAGTTCAGCATTCACTTCATAAGAGTAGCAATTCAAATGGCAGTGTCCAATGTGGCATATGGGCCTACGAAACATTTTTCAAGCCGGAGTCCTGGACTCTATTTTCATATGTTTTTGTGTGTACGTGACTGATAGGAGCAACAATCTTTTGGAGTATTAAGCGTGGACGCTGTAACCACCAGCAACAGACCGGGCTGCAATGTAACCCTATAGGGCAAATGTGCATCGTCACACACCATTAAAAGTGCATTTTTTTGCCACTGAAAAGCTTAGATTATTAGTCTGACAACATTATGGAAAGGATCCCTACAATGATAGGCCTTTTTAAAACCTCTTTAAGACCTTTCTGTTTAACCAGAAACAGCTCTGAGGTCACTAGCGCTAAACCCACCAGACTCAATTTAAAAAAAGCAATACTTTTAGCGTGTATAGGGCCAACATATTTGTTACAAGTAAATCATAAACTATGTGTTTATTTAAACCAAAACTAGAGTTGTGATAGTTGGAAAAGTGAATGTCAACTTTGAATGACGTGTATTTTATGATGCTAAACTTACTGTTTATTTACATGGAGTCTGGGAACGCAAATGTAATTTGCAAAAAAAGTGTGTGACTTTCACATTGTGCAGGAAAGACTCTTTCCTCATTCACAGACGGCACCACCCAGCCTGATAAAAAAAAAACGAAAGCAAACTGATAACTCTGAAGGAGAAAGCTGCGTGTCTTCCTTTCTTATATTGGATGATTTTACTCAACCATGGGCAACAAACCCTCACGTCAATACGAACTAGCGAAAGAAGAGAAAACTGTCTTTAAATCCAACGAACAAGAAGTGTACAGGATTCCTGCTCTCTTCTATGACAGAGACAAAAAAATCATTATGGCTTTTGCAGAGAAGCGGAGGACTTCAGATGATACCAGCGGACTGGCGCTGGTCTTAAAGTCAGGAAAGATGAACGAGGATGAAACCACTCATGAAGTGACAATTGAGGTAATTATCTCAAGTAACTGTTTTATACATTGTGATAATATTCTTTTCAACTTTATCCAGGCTTTGTTTTTTAACATTTGAGTAATATCTTTTTTAGTGGTTAGAGCCGATCTCTGAACTGGTGAAGGCACACCTTGATGGATACCGTCCTATGAACCCATGCCCGGTTTATGAGAAGACCAGCAACACACTTTTCCTGTTTTTCATATGTGTCGAAGGCACTGTCTCAGAGCAGCAGCAGATAGATTCGGGCTGCAACAAGGCTCGTCTCTGCTATGTTACAACTAACAATTCTGGCCAAAGTTGGAGTGACGTGACTGATTTGACCGAGTCACTGGCTGAAATCAAACACTGGGCCACATTTGCTGTTGGGCCAGGCCATGGTCTTCAAACAAAGAGTGGTAGATTGATTGTACCAGTTTATGCTTATGCTTCTGGCTCCTGCTTATGCTGTTCTAGCAGGCCTATTCCATATGCACTCCCCCTGTATAGTGACGATAAGGGCACTACATGGCAATTTGGCAAAATGTTTCAAAACAAGTCAATTGAATGTGAAATGGCAGAGTTTTTTGATGATACAGACAACAGCTTGATCTACTGCAATGCCCGCAATAAGGGAGGCTATCGAGAAGAAGCTGTCAGTAAAAATAATGGAGGTGATTTTACCAGGCTGAGTGGAAATCTTGTGGAAACAGGTGGAGGCTGTCAGGGAAGTGTGGTCTCCTTTCCAGCTCAGAGTGAATGTACTAACCCAAGCCAGAGCCCAAACAAGTGGCTGCTCTTCAGCCACCCAAGCGATAAGTCCAAAAGGGTTAATCTAGGAGTGTATCTGAATAAATCTCCAGGCAGCCCAAATGCATGGAGCAAACCCTACATCATTTATCATGGACCCAGTGGTTACTCTGACCTGGCTTACATTGATGACGGTTGGTTTGCATGTCTTATGGAGTGTGGGAAGAATCGTGAAACTGAACAGATAGCCGTTAAGGTTTTTGACTACAATGAAGTCAAGCACGGCATCGGAGAGTAAAAATAATTGCTTTTACTTGACATGACACATTCTGTGTTCCTCATACTTCAAAGTTACCTGTTGTGTAATACAAGCAATACTATTCAACTGAAATCCTATTTACCACTGCTGAATATATTATAAGCGTTGATTAATAATGTACAATCAATATTATGTTTACTATCCATTAAAATGATGGACTGTGATTTCAGATGTAACAACCATTAAAATGTATGTTGTATGATACTGTACTAACACGTAATACTAATGATGTGTCATTTAAAAGATCCTATATTGAAAATGAGTTGTATATTAAATGTAAAGAATAAAACAAGAATGTAAGAATGTTCTTTATTGGTTTTCTAAATAGGGCATGGGGACATTTGTTTGATTGAAAAAAAAAAAACTTTTACAAAACAACAGTTAGTTCAACACCCATAATAGTCACTTCTTACAGAATAGCATTAACACCACATCCCTAATTTGTTAAAGATAAATTAGTTAAATAATGTTTTCCTGGCTCTTGCTCCATACTTTATGAAACACAAGAGTGGTATTAATCATATTAGCCTGTTAGCATGCTGATTGTAGCAGAGCAGCTAGCATGACTGTAGACTACTGGAAAACATAATTTATACTGAGTGTATTATCCAGCAAATGAATTGAAATTTAAAAAATATATATATATATATTTGTATGCTTAGGCTGTGCGATAAGATATGTATTCTGTCATTTGAGTGAGATGATCCTTTCGATCAAGAGTTTAGGTGGTACAGGGTGGGAAAGAAAGAAAACAGCACAAATGCCAGGAGGAAGTTGCAGGAGAATGAAAAGGATGAATTGAAACCAAATGTCACTGAGCCTGTAGCAGCCATGGTGTTTGCTCTTGATCGCCCTTTGTGTGTCGTTTGCACACAAAGACAAATTCTCAAAGATGTTGGATCAGTTAATGGGTGACTGAGGGTGAGCTGATTACGTCATATATCTGGCTCTCTGCGTTGGCCGCTGTAAGTGTCTGCTTGTTTGGAGGCTAAACACAGCTGGGGAGAAAATTGGACAATTTCTGCAATCGTCTCATTTTATGCTTTTGTTGTGGTCCTATTCCCCAAAGCCCTGGCTATAATCAGACTCATTTGTTCCTAACGCACATCCACACCTCTGAAAGATAGTCCAGGATCTATCAAGCAATTCTGAGCGTGTCTGTTTGGATGAAAAGTTCTCAGTAGAAATAAACTGCATTGTTACTTTGACCTTATGTTCGTTATTCCCTCTCTGCGTAATGCTGTAATGTGATTAATGTTACACTCACTCTTGTGAACTTTTGTATTATATATCGTTTTTTAGCCAGTAATAGAATAAAGAAAGAAATAAAATGAAAAGTTTGTTATGATTTAAAAAAAAAACTTTTAGTAAAAGTCAATGTAGGATACTAAATTAAAATTAGCCTTTGAGAATGTAAGAGAAAAGTTAGACTTTCTAACTTTTTGTCTATATACATATACTATGAGCTCATGGGTGGTTCTGCGGTTATACGTCTCTGTCGTCGGTCCAGTCCAGGTTTTAGGGATTGGAGTGAGGTCCCCTCTTTCTTCAAATATACACACTCCATCATATTTCCTGTCACAAGGATCATGCTGCGGTCCACCTCACATTTCACTGACTGACTTTAATGGGCCATACTCCATTGAGATACAGTATATGAAACAGGACTGTGTGGTGTAATGAATCTCCTCCCTAAGGGGTTATTTAGGTGGAAGACAGTTGTTTACAGATGAGCCATCACACTTACACCAGCAACTACATCCCTGGAAAGATTTACTTTATAAATTTGTTTGTCTGAGGTTGATCAAAGTAATAGTGCAAAAATTGATCCTACTGTATTAATGCCCTTGCACCTCATGTTTTAATTTGTAAAATGTGAAACTTTAACTAAAAAATAGAATGAAGTGCATGGTTATATAACACATATTTCATGTAAAGTTTGAGTTTCCTCTTGTAAGGAATGTTATTTTGCATTACTGGCAGGAGGACTCTGCAGGAAAGCAGATTAACAATCATCACACTGCAGATTTGTTCTAATCTCTCATTAGCCCATGATACTGCTTCTTCTTACCAGTGTCAACATATCCACTGTTCAAATTGGTGTTGCAACTGCGTACACACTCACCTTGTTATAATCTCTTACAAACACAGATACAAACTAAATGTTGTACTTTTAACTCAAGTAACTACAGCCATCGGATGGAGTTTCCTCAAACATTTACAAATAACATTTTGTATGTAAAAACCAGCTTTATGCATTTATTTATAATGAACTAACAGATAAGTGATGTATCTCTCAGAATAAAGGGCCAATCTGCATGGTGACTAACCTTACCTTTAGTTATTCAGTAACTACATTTTAGCCTACTGGTCATACATTTACAGTACTTAAACAAAATCTTGATTGTGTATTTTTCAGCTGTGGTGTTGCTACTTTTTGTAGACGATCTGAATCTTTTCTCCCTTAAAGCACCCGCACTTCTACCGCTCATATTTCTACATAACAAAACAAACAGCACCTAGCCTATAGGCCGATTAAAGCTTGTAATAGCCTACCTGACGGCCAGATGAACAGATGTGTTTGATATTCATGCTGAACACTGCGCTGCTTATCCAGGCTGCAGAGGCTGACGAGGCCAGCGTGTGATGTGATATGGAGGCCTGTTTGTAAAGCAAGACCTCTTTCAAACATGATGTGGAGAAAATCACAGGCTACTCAAACGGACAATCAATAAACAAGGGAGAGAGAGAAATCAAATGTGCACATGCTTAGATCATGTGTTTAGATCTGATCCATCATCCACAGCAAAATAAACGCAGCAATGTCGTCACATTTGAACAAATTACATTTATTTTAGACAAGTGTAAGTAGGCTGTGTTTGTGCAAATCCATATGCCATATCGGATAGGTTGAACATGTACCTAAGAGATGCACATTTGGATTGTTATTGGCTCCAAGAAGGTCCAAGAAGGCATTTCACATATAGGCTACTAGCCTACTTTTTATTTGTTATAGTAGGCCTATTGTATTAAAAAAAAATGTTATTTATTCTGATCTTTACAAATCAAACGGCCTCCTTTGCCCAAAAATGATCTGGAAGCATATTATTATTATTGTTGGTATATAGGCCGAATTATTTGCCTTGAGTTTGGCTATATTAAGAATATGGAATAAATAGCCTAATTTTGTGATTTATTTCTTCTTCTTTTAAACTGTAGTGCACATACTTTCGCACAAATCTTACATTTAAGTCTAGTCTTAATTTCGTAGAAACAAGGAGAAAAAAAATATGTAATACAATCAACCAAAATGTACATTATTTGATAGTGTCTATGACGATAAACTCTGATATTTAATTCAAATTGAAGACTCTGAATTCAACCACGTTCTATTCCAAACATAACTGTAAAATATCACTTATTCAAAAACAAATATGGAGGCCTGTTTGCAAGCGTATAGGCCATCATTAAAAACGGTATGTGTACATAACGTACCGTGGCTTTATTCTCAGTCGAAGAATAAGAAGATTCCGTTCAAGAAAGGCATCATTAATTAAGCTACATTAAATTAAATTAGACGAAGCTTTTAGGATCCCAGTAGGGAAATGGGATAGCTGAGAAGCAGGGTAGTTCATTCCGTGCAGCGAGACAGGAGGCATGAACGAGCAGTTTGGAGCCAGAGGTGGGACAGCCGTGCAGCGTCCCGGGTCGAAATGTTCAAAGGTTAGACATGAGGGGAAATTGTTGGAGAGGAGAGAGGAGAGTGCAGGTATGATGCTGCTTACAGGTGGGATGCTGGGAATCGTGTGGGGGCTTAATCGACTTCTGAAGCCCAGGTCGTGGTACAATTCAGGAGCCTGGAGACAAGAACTCATCCTGTGCCCTCCGAGGAGAGGAAACACGGGGATCAGGCTGCGCTCCGATTCCTTCAACGCCCTGCAGTCCTTCAACGCCCCCAAATAGAAATGTTGCCTCTTGAAGCGTTTCCTCCGCCGAAGAAAACTCCCGTTTTCAAACATACCTGCCGACATGGGATCCAGTGTCCAGTAATTCCCCTTGCCAGGATTCCCAGGCTCCCGGGGCATTTTCACAAAGCAGTCATTTAGAGACAAGTTGTGACGGATTGAGTTTTGCCAAGCAGGGAACTTCTCCCGATAATACGCAAAGCGCTGGCTGATAAAATCACATATCTCACTGAGGGTGAGTCTTTTTTTCGGGCTCTGGAGGATGGCCATGGTGATGAGAGCGATGTATGAGTACGGAGGCTTCACCGAGGCGGTTCTCCTGCCTGGACCATCCTGTAGCCGGGCTGCAAAGTCTCCCTCCTCCCGCACTGCAGGAGTGAAGGACGAAGCGCTTTGCTCAAACTCAGGATTACTCGTGTTTATCACTGGAAGACCTGTGTGTTTCAGATCGTCACTACCATCCGTCTGTCCCACTACGTCAATGTCCGTCTCCTCCATGCGCTTGCTGTCCAAGGTCATGGTCCGGAGTGTCCGGTGGCACGGCGGCCCAACAGGCGCGAACTTCGCCTGTCTGGGTCAGAACAGCAGACCCCCTTCTCCCCTTTCATTCACAAAAAAAAAAAAAAAAAAGTTGCGCATCTGACTTCATCTTAGACTTTTTAGCCTCCCACTCTGAACTTTCTCCTCCTCCTCCTCCTCTTAGCCTTATTGATTATGCACTGATCTCAAACATCTCAAAGTCGTTTTATACACCACTAGGCACACTGGCTCTGGACTCTCTACTTGTTTTAGTTTTAATCCCAACCCTAATTACTTAACCCCAATTTGTTTTTGTAGCCATGTGAAACCTAGAACACAGGCGTAAACATAAGAGGCATACACATAATAAAACAGATTAAAAACTCTGTAAAACAAATGCTAAAAGCAACCACGCAAGCTCACATAATACAATGTACATCAAGATACAGCCAGAGTATAGAAGTACTTCTATACTCTTTGATACAGCATAACATAAATCCTATCATCACCTATCACCATCATCAGTCACCAATTCTTTATCTGACTCATTCTGAATATTTAACAGTTTGATGCTTGGCTTTTCTACACTGAATGTGCAGGTCTATATCTGATTATTTTGCATCTGTTTCATTGTATTGTGGTTTACTAGCTTACAGATTCATTAGGTTTAGTTTAGTGCTTACTGTTGATATTTAAGTGAGGTCAGACTGTTTTGGATTGAAATATACTTAATTTAAAAATGAACATTAATGTTATTGTTTCTATCTTTTATGTTCTTGGCTTACACAGTGCTCATTTCCTTCTGTGTTGCTCATTGCCGGATGGTTTGGCACATGGTGACAGAGGCAACTCTGGCTGTTTAAAATAAGAGGAAGACGTAATCCGTTTTGAAATAATAGCTGCACTGTATCAATTCGTGTGAGGCCACCCACTTGGCCAATGTGTCTGTACTGCAGGGTGGGCTAAGGAAACTGTGGGAAGTCTCATTATTGAACAATTCTTCCCTGTTCCTCTCCATATAGTTTAATGTGATTTGTGTATACCCCTCACAACTATTCTGAGGGTTATATTCTATTTTATAATCATTGCATTTTCCGTATGGGATTTAATGTATATCTAGAGCAGGTCTTATACCTACGAAGAACAAGGAAACAAATTGGATGTTTCATACTGAATTTAATACAAACCAAAACCCATGAAACACACACACACACACATGCATTTTCTTCTCACAGAAAACAGCAGTTCTAAGGTAATAGGTGCACCAATTAAACCGGCAACAACACAAATGAACGACAAAAAGAAACAAACCCCCAAAAACAACCACAATTAGAAACAACGACAAAGACAATAAATAACTTAATTTAACGTAGGAAACTAAATGGATCTACTGAACTTAGCAGACAGTCTTGCTGTCAAGGTCAAGAGACGTAAATCGTTTTGCAGTTAATAACAGTGAATGCAGCGCTGAGCTCAGGTTGCAGTGTTTGGTCTTGTACAGAAATAACTTTCTACTGCAGCCATCTGGCACAGCTGACCATTATACACAAGCAACAATAAAGCTATTTAGATGAAAGCATGACTAAACGTTCCACTGAATGTGTCCACTTCTTATAGTAGCCCTTTAATGTCACATTAATACTGCGTTTATGCTATAAACTGACTGTGCTTCATCGATGTATTGCCTCCTTGTGTAGAGAAGAAATCAAACCTATCACCTGTATAAGTCCTGTCACACATGCTCCATACAGGTTAGCAGGTAGCACAAATAGCATCAGTGCAGTAAAGATTGAAGTACATATTGCTTTTTCAGATACCCTTTCATTTTTAAAGAGTTTAACAAGGTTGTTTACATGTTTATGATTTTCCCTGGTGTATACAGCACCTTGAGAGCAGTCATAGAGCCAGAGGGAATTGTTCTTCCCTGAGGTACAACATTGTTGCAGTGAAACTAATTACTGAGTCAAGTAAGATGTAAGAAGCTGGTGCTGCTCCTCTATGTTTGCATTTCCATCTGTAGTGAACTGTAGCGGACTATGAACTACGGGAGCAGAGAGAGTAGTTTTGAACCGTTGTTGTGTAAATGTGTGTAGACCTTCGTCACATGTGGACATGAAAACCTTAGCTCTGTGTATGTTCCCTAGGTGGTGTGTTTCCGCTGAGCCGAGGTCAGCCTCACAAAGTTTCCACACTTGAGGCAGCATGAGTTGGAGTTGCCCTCTTTCCTAGGGATATGCCAGCAGTTGACACAGCGCACTCTGTACTTCTTATACCTTTAAAAGTCAAGAGAGAGAGAAAAAAAAACACGTAGTTTTATCTGTGACGTGTATATATATTTTTTTTTAAATCCCAGTTTACGATTGCCAATCTGAAATGACTGTAACACTGATTCAGCATAGCATCATTCCTCGTTTCAGAAGAAAATTGGTGTTCATGCCTGCAGACTAAGAGTATGAAAGACAAAACATAAGGAAATCAATATCTTAATTATAAGTCTTTCATATAGTTATCCGCAGATTAATTGTTGCAAAGGTGCAGTATGTATCTCATGTAAGCAGTAAAGTTTGTGTAACATATGAAACTTCTATGAGTACACACTACATCAGTGGTGACAACGAGCCCATAGAGGAGCTACTGTTCTGCATGTGTGGCTGTCCATGAGGCTGTGGGTAGCAATTCTAGTGAGTTGTTTCTAATTTGTACAATTATTGTTACTGATAATTGTTGCTGAGGCAAAATAAAATGAAACATATGACAGGAAAACCAAACAATATCTGGATACAATTACTGTATATACAGTCAAATGTAGTCTAATTCTTTATATGTTATAGGTATTACATTTTTGATAATATAGATGGTCTGTAATAATTACCTTATGGACAAATCATTGAATAATCAATCTGGATGGACTAATCATTATAGACCTCAATGCTACAGCCAATATGGAAAATTAAACTCTGTGGAAAACTTACATTTCTGAATGTCTGTATAAAAGTTAAAGCAACACTAGAGAACTTTCTGTAACTTAAAATAATGTTTCCAAAATCGTTTCAGTGGTTCATCAACTCGTAACAGGGTGAACGGCACTTCTGCATTCGCTTTGCGGCTCTCTACCGGCTATAACCGCACTATGCAAGTTGGCCAGATTGGGTAGCGGATCTGTGGTTCGAATGAGACATAATGAGACAATTCTGCTTCCAACCTGTAGGGGGACCAAACCGGGAGAAGTTCTCTAGTGTTGCTTTAAGAATAAATTGCATTACATTTAGTCTCCCATAGTGATCTACTAGATATGCCATGCACGCAGCTTTATGGATGTGTTTATAAAACATTCAACAGCCAGCAGCGTTAATATGAGCTACCTTATTCCACAGGCATTACAGAGGGGCGTCCCGTCCTCTGCATCCCTCCACATGGGGGTCTTCCTGGTGCTGCATGATGCACAGGCTTTACCTTCTTGTGAAACAGAAAGGAAACTCTGTCTTGAGTTAGTGTTCCAGTCATTTTTTAACTTTTCAAGCAACAGTTTCTATCAAAATAAAGAATGTGCTTGTGATGCAACCAAACATTTTCTGGCAATGAACATTTCAGCGATAAGATTAATACTACTGTATGACCTGGAAGAGTACTATGCATTTTTAGTGTTATTCTGTGACTCAAAAAGATCTGTAAGTGACAAAAAAAAAGGACGGACTGAAAACAATATCTACTGGGTAAAAGGGAAGATTTTCTCATTTGTAAATGATAAACTATGCATTATTATATGCGTATTATTGTACAGTATATTGAGTGTAGAAGTTCACCGTAACATCTATGTTGCATTTTGCTGTTAATCACTGACTTAACGAACAAGGCTGTATATCTGGGTGGTGTCACAGAAGAGTCTTGGCTTGGTCATGTTCCTTTTTGACCAATAGTAAAGGTTTGCTATATAAATGTGTTCGGGAATAGAGATGCGAATCACTGCAATGAATTTGAAATTGCTTGAATTTTGAAACTGCTGAGCGCACCACCTGTCCCGAGTGATGCTGTCAAGTCACAAGTTTTAACGTGGTGGCGTCCTCTAGTGGAGAAAATGGGCATTTCATGCAATGTACTTCAAACTTTTCTTGCAACTATAGAGTAATGCTTCTGATGCATTCATGTTAAACATACACAATGTCAACATTTCTATCTGTGTCTGAAAGTATTATTATAATTATTTAGTTAACATACATTATGTAATTCTCCTTCTAAGGGTTTCCCTTTTATGTCCCATATTCCCCTATATTTTTTTGTGTGGAATTGTTTATCTGAATCGAAGGGCTGCAAAGAGAGTGTCATCTTATACAGATTTAAAAGCCTTCTGAGACAAACTTGGGATTTTGGACTGTGTACTTTAAATAAAATGGACTTAACATGATTTATATATATATATTTTATTAATGAGATTACCAGATTAAATTGCAGGCGCTCCGCATTGCTGTTTAGGAAGCCTGTAAAAATGTCAACATAAACTGAAATCAGCTTCACAGAACAGCGCAGGCACTCGAGGGTTACTCACTGGAAACACTGGTCGTCGGGGAACTCTCCTCATCCGAGCTGCTAGTTTTAAGGGATTTCTGGGACGTCCGTGTCCTCAGCCTTGGTTTTCTCACACTCTTGCGGAGCTCCTTGCTGCAGCAGACACCAAAAATATGTGTGAACTAAACGTACTGTTAGTTTTCATCACCATCTCCGAAACACCCACGCAAACATGTAATGAATCTGTCACTACCTGTACTTTGAAGTTATGAGTAGCCGACACTGTCCCCTATTGTTGTCCAGCTCCGTCTCCATCCTGAACGTCACTCCCTGGAAGTCTGGGTCTTGGATATTAGCACTCCGGCTGGGATGAGGCTGTTTTCTCTGAGTCTTGGTTCTTGACTGCTGGGTAGATGGAGCAGCAAGTTCCTCCTTTTGCACTGACCTGGGTTCTGGTTTTGATGTTGCAGAAGGTAATGGGTTTGTTTCTCCACTATAGCTTGAGGATTTCAGTTGTGCAACCAGAGGGCGTTTTTCCTTCATGTGAGCATCAGTACATTCTGGGTTAGATGCTGTGATTTTGTCATCTTGTTTTGAAAGCAGGTGACACTTCTCTGTCGTGCTAGATAAAAGTGATGCTGATTGTGAAGAAGGCATGACGGAGCTCGGAGGGGGCAGCTGGGAGTCACGTGGGGGCTCTGTAGTCAAAGCAAGGTTTGCATTGTGGTCTAGTGTTGGTGCTGGCTTTGACAGAGCTACACTTGCATCTTCACTTGAATTAAAAGTCAACTGGGCATTAAGGAATGCATCGGGCATGTGTGCATTTTCAGAGAAGGGTAAATGCAAAATATGTTCAGAAGAAAAACAATCCTTCTCACGCTCCTGGTTACACTCAAATTGTCTGTGAACACTGAACACAGAAACAGTGTCTGCTTTTTCCGCAGTCTGCGACTGAACATAACGGCTCACCTTAGCGTCTTTCACACAGCACTGTGGTTTATAACTTCTGGCTTCTCTGCTACAGACCTCTCTCACATCTTCCACAAGACTGACACTGGCTGGGATTTCTTGCCTCTCATAGATACGAATATCTGCTGTTGCAGTCGATGATTTGTCTATTGAATGGCCCAATTTTGTGATTGATGATACTGAACTTGGGTCTGACTCCTCCACATCTCTTTGATACAGGAGCCTCTCACACTGCAGATTGATCAGACTTAGTACTTTCCAGGGGCTGTTGCACTGAGGATGTGGCTCAACCAAAGTTGTGACCTTGCTGTTGTGACTTTCCTCCTTCACTTTTTTCGTCGGTTTATAAGGCGACATACGAGACAAACTGCGCTGGCAGGAACTACTAGAGATTTGAAACGGATGTGCATCCTCTTCCTCTTTTTTAACTACAAAAGGACCTTGCCTAGAAGGCTCATGTATCCACATGGAGGGTGAATTTGTGTCCAGGAAACTGTTGTGGATTGGGGACGCTAGCTTGGAAACTTCTTGGAAAAGGTAGAAGAGTGTTGAGTGGGAGGCATCATGCTCAATTGTGCTCTGGTTTCCCTGGATGAAGGCAGCTTGTGTCCTTGGTCCCGTGCTCATATTGAGGAAGTGTCTGTATCATAAAAACAAACATCTTTTACATCAGTAGTTCCCAACCTAAGGGTCAGGCCCCCCTCAATAGGTGCAAGATAGGAAATAATAAAATCAAAATCTTACTAGACAAAATGTTTATTTTCAGAAAATTCAATCGTCTTTTTTTCTTGTAAAATATATAGTTTTACCTCTTCAGGTTACTGAATCTTTCAGAGGTGGACAGTAGGCCATTGCTTCATATTATGAAGTCCCAAGTAAAATAAAAAAAGTTGGGAACCACTTTTTCTACGGAAGAGGCTGAATGGGATTTAAAGCATTGGCACAATGTAGAATATTAGACTTTTTAAGCTACATGTATATCCATAGCTCCTACAATTGAGCTACATAGGCTACTGCTGTATGCAAATACCACAGTTTAAGCAGATAAGCTAGGACTATTGCTGTGTTTAACATTTTTGTTTCCAAACTGTGGCCACCAGTGACAGTGATGCTAGACTATTGAAAACTTGAGCTTTAGCATATGTTTGATAAAATGTTTAATTAGACCCACGTTATTAGCGTTATAGCCAACATGGGCTAACGGGAATCATCTAGTGTCTTTTCACTTTTTTATATAAATGCCTAACAAGGTTGACCTGTCATTTTCCGTGAAAATAGATAAGCATACGACATAGCCGACTGTATCAAGAAATATACGATTTTCATCAAAAATTGTACTTATTTAACTCACCGGAAGAACTGTAACAAAACTTTCGGTGTAGTTTAAATGTGTTCTAGAACACAAATGTAGCACTCATTGCGTTCTAAAATGTCGACTATTTTCGCGGTCTTTGCGGAGTTTGACTGTCGCGAGCGCAGGCAGAAGCAGGATACATATTGAAAACAATATCAATACTGAAAGTATGTAGGCTAAATGTAGCCTATATTCCTCCACCTCTAATACTGGCATCAGAAGGCTATGACTTCCCTTAGACCTAAATGTTTTAGGCTACAACAAAATAAAGTGTTGATGGTCAGTTTAAGTCGGTGTCCGTTTGTAGCAACTGATTTGATTGAATGCATTAACTATGGGCATTCTGAAGCATGTTTGCTTATAGTTTGTAGATCCATCAGAGCTCTCTGCAGTCAGCCTGTAACAAATTGTCGCAAATTCTGATCTATTAACGAGCTGCACCCACTATTCTCACTCTAGCATTAAGTTCACCGATCCTTGTCTTTATTTGTCTATTTTTGACCTGTCATGGCCTCTGTGGCTAACCACGTCTTTAACATTTGGGCCTGAAGGGAACCGTTCAAAATGTGGTCAAAATCAAATTCAAACAGTCCAGTACAGTCTAACCTGGGATTGCTGTGCAATACTATTGATGCTCACCTTAGATGTCCAAATCGATCATCAGCTAAATGATGAAGTGTGCCAACTTACTGGGAACTCAAACCGCTGGAGCTGGTTGCTATGACTGGGTCGTGTTTTGGACCAAGAGGAATTACGCGGGTGTTTTGGTTCGCTTGATTACACCTGCTGGGGAATAAAAGTGTTGCCCACGCGGAGTCCCAGTTTCACTCGGTAGCTGCTGCAAACCACCCTTTGCGACAACACAAATGCCTGTTTAGATATTTGCTGGGTAAAAGGTGGAGATTTATTTTATTTTTTACCAGAAATGACCGCCTTTAAATAATGCAATGAACTAGCTTTGATAATTTTACAACGGAAACTTCATTTTTGTCTCCTTTGAATCGTTGTAAGTGTTTACAAGGGTGCTGGGTATGAAGAGCAGTGTTCAAAGTAACTTTTTAAAACTTATTTTATTGCACAACTTTAAATATTTAATTTCAAGACATGATATATACAATTGACTTACATTTGTGCGTAAGGACAAGTACAGTAGACTTAAGTAAAGGGTAGAGGTGGTAAACTTATTCCATGGTAACGTGAAGTCCACCAGTCAAAACAGACTGTGCTCTGGATCAAAGCACACCTGAACCAGATCAACTAATCAAGCCTTAGCCACTGGCACCAGAAAGGAAGTGCTTTAAAATTAATTTTCCATTTGACACTTTTTGAAACAATTAGCCTGAATGTTTTGTAATCTTTATAGTGGATACAATTTAAGTCTAAATTCTGATTTAGGCTACTCTGTTGAGAGCCCATCCTTTAAGCTTCAGGCAACTCAATTATTTTTTTGCAAATACACTTTATAATAATATATGGCTTCTTATTATTTTGTGTCGGACTTTAGTACCATGCAGAAAGTAATATTTTTGAGGCTTATGACTTTGGGCCAACTGAAGTCAGTGGGTACTGAAAAGCTATCACAACACCTACAAATTAACTTAGTACATAGAAATGAAAGTAAATGCTATGTTTACAATATCTGACAAGTGAATCAGAGTGACAATGATGGACTGGCAGAAATGACTAAGGACATCAGCTTGTGATACTTGTGCGTATATGAGCTGTAACGGAATGTTCCATTAAACGGCACAAAGATGAACGTTGTTAAAACTTTCTCTGCAATGTATAAAACAAATGTCTCTTAAATTGTCTGGTGTTTTAACAAAGAACAGTTTGTGAGATTGATGCTGGCCTGAGAACACTCCACATGAATAAATACTTCATCATCAGTTTTTTATGGAAGTAACCATTAATTTCACCTTCAGTGGGAATCCTATAGTGTCTGACTCTGCCTGATATCTGCAGGCCTGTCTTGTCATTGGTTAACTGTGGAATTTGTCAGCCAGCAAGGAGCCTAGGGAGTTGCTACGGACTTTACTATCCTAGCCGTGCATCTCTTCATGGTCGCCCCCTCACTCAACCAGCACACAAGGTGTCTAGCTCGCAGCGCCACCATCTTATTTTTCTCCAATTTTCATCATCTCCTCCTCTTCTCAATGAGGTTTGGGAACATGGCCATCCACATAGAAGTTCCTGGTGACTTTGGGCAAGGTGAGCTCCATGCCCTCAAGCTCTGAAGTGAGAATGATCTGACATCCTAGCCGGGAGTTCTCCTGAAGCATGGGCGCCATGTCCAGCATGTCATCCTCCCTAGAGTGTATAAATATCTGTCAACATTTACAGCGATCTCCCTTTCACCTCATTGCACACATTTGTTGAAATTCAAATGTTGTGGTTAAGGAAGATGTCATTTGCAGCAGACCTACCTCTCTTCAGGTTCTGGCAGTTTATCGTAATGGGAAGCACTCACATAGACGTGACATGTTGAGCAGGCCAGTGATGCCTCACAGGCTCCTAAATGAAAAAGAAAAACACATTGAGCATTAATATCTAGAAACCATCCCTCAATTAAATATTTAAGAAACAGTTATAACTGTAAATGCTCACCTTCTAGTTCAATTCCATGCTTCTGAGCCAGATACATGACATTATCTCCCACTTTGGCCTTAACTGGGATCCTCTGGCCAGACCGATCTATATACACCACATTCACCCTAAAAAACAGTGAGTTAAAAATAATTTAGCCTTATCAAAAATCATACATTTGAGCTTATGTGGCAAGGTTTTGTAAAAGCTTCATTCACGCTTAAAAAATTACAGACAGTAGAGGAACAATATGTTCCATGTTTAGTAAAGTGTTTGAATTAGGCCAGTGCCCACCAGTGCAGCATACTGACAAAAAGATTTCTGATTACAAAGGAAAAAATATCCGCCACTCAAGACAAAAAAAACGTATGTCTATGTTTCCTTTGGCTACACGCAGTTAATACTACTTCTTGAGAAGCCTAAATTCAAGAGCGTAAACCTTTTGGAGTACTGTTACTCATCAGTGCTGCTGGTGTTATTTAAAGAATCAGGCATCAACAGTTTCCTGCTCAAACATGCCATGATGGGAGGCAAAAATGTGCAGCTTTGGTCTAGTACAGAATAGGGCTGCAAAATACGAAATTGCGATTATTGTTGACTGATGTTGCAATTGCTATATGATTCACGATGTTGAAGGGAATGATCATTTTTGTGTTATTATTATCATTTTCATTGAAAAACATTGATTTCATAAATTAAAATTATTATGTGATTCTGTAGGAATCGTTTTGTAGACCGGAATGTCTGCAGCACCACAATACTCAATTCAGAATGATTTGACACATTTTTGCCTTTAACAAATATTGCAACACCCCCCCCCCCCCCCCGGCAATTTGGATATTGCACTACTCCATATTGTGATTTTGATAAAATTGCAATTAATTGTGCAGCCTTAGTACAGAGAGCTGCTGGATATAAGTTTAGATTTCTACTGGTGCTTCCAAAATCCTCCGTCAATAAATTGTCTTCACAGAGCCCAATGGGTATCCGGGGGTAGGTCTTTTGGTGTTATGTGCATAAGAATTAGGTTTTAGTATGTTCTAAATTGTAAATGGACGGCACTAACATAGTGCTTTCATCCTAGAAGGACCAATTGCTTCTATCTGAAGCATTCAGAGTTCAGTGTCACTGCTGCTGAAGGACACTTTGACATGTATGAGTATGGACAGGAGGAGCCGGGCATCAAACCACTAACTCTGCAAAAAATGGATGACCTACTCTACCTCCTGAGCCACAGCAGCTACAAATCTTGTCCAAAAAACATTTATTGCAAATGTTAATATTTTTCTGGGGAAATTCTGTCTCTCAAATGCTCAGTTATGTGGTCCAAAAAAAAAAAGTTTACCATGACTCAGCAACATTTTTTAACTTTACCAGTTCGGATTAGATAGGATTAAGTGTAGTTTCCACTAGCTTGAACTTTGCAGTTTCAATGTTTGATATTAGTAGTTGTTATTAAAATGTAGTATGTGTGCATTGAATAATACTAACTGAGAACACAATAAAAAAAACGTGTAAACTTACACATCCTCCGGGTCCTCTGCATTGGAGCTCCCCTCCTCACTGTGGTAAAGACCTTTGAAAGAAAGAAGCACGAACAACAGGACTGTGAGTGTTTCTGCTGCCAGTGGTGCGGTTAGCTCCTGCTGACGGTACCGGGTGTGGACAATGTTAGAGTTGTTGCATAGTAGCAAAGTTTCAAAACTCCTTCTCTGGGAATGCTGATATAAAGTTACACGTTTTATTGAGCGGACTTATCGACTCTAATAACTGCGGCCACCTGCTAGCCAAACTTCATTGACATAAACGATAGCTTAGTATTTAAAAGAAGAAAACATTTAATCACTTAATTAAACCTATCGTAAACAGTCCCGAGAAGAACCAGCCTCTGACTCAGGCTAATGTGTTAGCAAACTGCATCACTCACCTATACTCGTCTGCAAGTGTCGATTTATGGTCCGAAAGCTATCAAAGGAACCCCTCCTTTGTAAACTACCCACGCTGGTCACACAGCTCTTTAACTTGTAGAGGTGACATATGCTACAGTCCGGTATATTTCGAGAAAGTCTCAAAGTCAGCCCCATGCTCGACCGGACTGCAGCGGTGGCAGCCATGATTCTGTTTTGGTCACATGACCGAAAGCGGCCAATAGGAAAAGAGAGCTGGCGAGGTGACGCATCTGCTGTGACCTGCGCTGTGACGTACCACTCTAACAGCAGAGGGCGCTGCTGCAGAATATACAGCTGACACAGACACGTAACGTAACACTTCTACTATATAGGCCTACTATATACTGTATTATACTAACTACGTGCTAGACTTGCAGTGGTGGCAGAAGTATTCAGATCCTTTACTTGAGTAAAAGTACTAATACCACACTGTAAACATCTGTCACAAGTAAAACTCCTGCATTGAAAATGTTACAAGTAGGCTATGTAGCCTAATTTTACTTTTATATATTATATCATTAGATTATTATTTGCCATGCATTAATGTTATAGCAGGATTTTTACTTTAGTTGGTTGAGGTGATGCTCATTTTTGAATTATTAACTAATTAGTAGTTACATTACGGATTCATCTGCTGATTGTTTCTCCATTAATCAATTGATTATTTGGTTATAAAACAAACAAAACAAAAAAAGTGAGAAATGCTGTCACAGTTACCCAGAGCCCATAGGCGTGAAAGTGACCTGTAGCCTACTTCTGAATGAAGTAAAGGATTTGAATATGTCTTTTACCATTGCAAAATGTTATTTGGCCTGTTACTAGCTGTGGATAAGACAGGGCTGTACTCAATTCTTCTTTCTTTTCCTTGCATTCTCAAGATGGTTTTAGTGATAATGACGTTGCATATTTTTTTGTATTCACATTTTATCAAATTTGAATGTGCTACTTTTACTTTTTTACATTGTGGTATTGGTGTTTTTTTCTTACTTTACATTAGCATTCTACATTTAATGATTCTGTATTTTATTCCACTTGCAGCTCTGACCAGGCTAAACCTCTTACAGTTATGTGTGTGGTTAAGGAAGCAGTCCTTCAGTTTAAAAGAATCAAAATACAATACTGTATTTCACATTTCCACAAAGTGCCACACAAGATTAAGCTCCGTACTCGCCAATATCACTAAACAGTATATGTTCTGCCATGTGTGCTGTAGAGGAAGACATAGCTTGAAAAGAAATCAAATGCAGACCAACAGCAGAAAACAGTTTTGTATGACTGAGACCGTGTGTGAAGACAGAGCAGTGATGTTATGACAAAAGGCAGGTGAAGCACTCAGGCGCTCTGTTTTCTCTTTCTCTCTGTACTTCTCTTTCCTTGACATCCACTTAGAGAGAAATGAAGTTATCCTAAAAAAAACTAAGCTATTAAACATATAATCACTTTACAGAGTAGTAAAACTCCCCCAGAGGAGCATTGTATTGATATTTGAGATGTGTTTTATAGGCTTTAGTGCACTATAATACTGGGGCACTATAGTTTTTGTTTCTTTTCTTATGTTTTGTGTCTCATACTGATCTGTGCTTTAGGGGAAAGCCCCTCTTTATGTTGCTTTTAATATACTGTATATACTACCCCCCCCCCCCCCCCCATCTGGATCTGGCTGCAGAGGTTCTTTCCCTGGCCATAAAAAGTAAATGGGACACTCTCATGTCTAGTTTTTTATTTTATAGGGAGCGCTGGGAGTCAACCTAACAGTCTATGGAGTCAACTCACTGGCATATAGATTATTACACTTAATATACTCTAAAGCCACGTAAAACACTATTACATTTTCATATATGTACTCTCTCTCACACACACGCACGCACGTGCGCACACACACACACACACACACACACACACACACACACACACACACACACCTGCACAGGATTAGTGTCCAGGGACAGTTTACCTGTGTGTCTATGAAGTCTGTAAATTTAGTGCACTTAGTATATCATTGGGCCCTCTAGTCCTCGGATCCTGCAGGTGTGTGCATGTGTGTGTGTGTGTGTGTGTGTGTGCAGGGGTGTGGTGGGTGGAGGTTGTTACACGCTTGACTTGGATAGAAAGTGGCCCCTAGTTGTTCCTTTAGATTACACTTCCCTCATTCCATAAAGACTTTGCAGTACAATAACTCATACACCTCTGCATTTCCACTCATACTTCCTAAAGCCACTCACACTGTATGACACACACACACACACACACACACACACACACACACACACACACACACACACACACACACACACACACACACACACACACACACACACATGTGTGGACATTTTAGCAGTGATATATCTGATCTACGGTATCTGAATCTCCCCAGAGCTGTATGTCTGCAGCTTATGTTTCCAAGGACAGATACAGCATGGAAAAACACAACATTTCCCAGCAGTCCTTTGGGTGCCTCTATTCACCCCAATCAGCGCTCCCATTATTGTTTTTTTGTTTTTACAACAGACAGACAGAACATGACACAGAAAGTTGTTTGAGTAACTTTTGCAAAAATCTATTTAATTACTTAGCCTTTCTTATAAATGGAACTATATCTTTGGGATGTTTTTAAATAAAGTTTTACATTTTCATTAGGAACAAATGGGCTTGAGTGCCACAGATTACATGTTGATGTTAGCCTTTTCATTGGCTTTTTTGACAATAAGAAAAATAAACAACTAACCTTATTCTTTAATTTTATCCCTTTGTTGGGTTTTGAATAGCCTGGAAATCATTGAGTAATGAAAATGGCCCAACTCGAGGGGTGGCACCAAGCATGCATTTGAAAATCTCACTGCACGCAATTGGATAACACTACGACCAATCGCAACAATACACGGGATGACGTATCCAGAGCCCCATATGCTTAGCTACCAGCGGAGCTAACTGGTAGGTTAAACTGTTGTCATCTGTTTAGCTTGCCTGTGGCCCGCCTATATCAGGTACACCGATGTGATTGGTGCAACTCGGCTACAAGGGCATAGTTAATGAGCATCATTACTCAATGCCAGAGTGACTCGCTGAGCAAATTCAAATTGTGCTCTCGCGAGAACTCTGGATTTCCAGGGTAGGTTTTGAAAGGAGTGTATAATGGACCAAAAGGTTGTAACATTTCATTTATAAAGTCCAAACATGTTGGAGTTGCAAACTTTTTCCAAGCATGTAAAAGTGTATGTGTCTGCACATTACAGTTCCCCTATTTACTGTTGTTTCTGGCTTTACTGTCAGTACATCATCAGTTATGATGATTTATGTGAGGCCACCGGATTGAATGACAGCAGCTGTTTCATTTGATTTCACTTGTTTTACTGCCCTCCTCTGGGAACAGTCTGCTCAGAGTTAGATGAATGTCAGATGGGTGTTTTCTGTGCAGAGTCAGAACGTTTCATGGACCGACATTGCCTTTAAAGCTGCTTTGAACGATGCAACTCAGTGCCAATTAGCCTTTACAGCCCAACTTTTCCTTTTCCCTGGTACTCAGCTTAATGAGACCATAGGCTTTCTTAAAATGTTAAAACAACATTTAGAGTTAGTTTCAGAAACAGTGCTAAAAACTTTACAGTTGCCATTCTACTGAGTTTGATCTTAAAGAGGATGTGTTGACAACAGGACATGTCTGAACCACTGTAGCTAAATTCCATTTAATCTTATATCATCGTCATCCCAATGTTTGAAACCACTGTGTGTGTCCCTATGCATGTGCATACCTGCAGTTGTGCATATGAGCAGCATTGTGCAACCCGTTTTCATGACTCTCTTCTCTCAAATGACTCACACAAACCTCTGAGAGTAATTATTAAGAAACAGGTAAAAGAAAAAAGAAAAAGTGAGTGCCCCTATGACCTGTCATGCTTCATCTGTGTGGGAATGTTTGTTTCTTAGCCAGACAAAAGGGAAACTTACCATCAATGCAATGTAAACACAGCAGCCTGGGAGCTGACATTATTACAGCTTCTTAGTCAAACTCGCGTGGTGTTCATGCGTCTGGGACACTTTCTCTATTGTGGGTCACATTTAAATGTAGGAACATTTTAGGAGTCTCCCCGGGGCTCAAGGTTGTGTTGAGTGTTTTGTAATTAATGACCTTTTTCACACACTGCACTAAAAACTGCACAGCGGCCAGCAGGGATAGTGTTTGTTTTAGCTTCAGGGCCGTATGTGGTTTAGTGGTTTGAGGCTGGGGTCTGAGCAACTACCCGCTGACTGTTGACCTTTGACACCAGATTTGAAAAAAGCTGCAGGGAGAAGTCAAAGACTTGGGAGGTCATGGAGGTGCAACTAATCATGTCAACAAATCCAAACACACCAAGGAAGTCATAGGTCCATTCCAATGATTGTGTTGCTAAAAGTTTATGGAATGGTGATCAGAGTTTAACACACTTACATATACATAGAAATGGTTATTTCAAGCTAGTTATACAATATGTATGTTGGTCAGATTGTCTCACATTTAAAATAAAAGGCTAATGATAATGTAGATGTTTGTTATTGTCAACAAATCCCATTAAAAGACCAAAACTAACAATGCTTTAGTCTATCTTCCCTCTCCTGACTGTTGCACTCAGCCCCAAGTCAATTTCTTCCTACTGAAGACATACATCTTTGAAAACAGGACACAAATATATAGTTTCCTTATGTAAAAAAAAAAGAGCTGAATCATTTGCTAAAACAGCTGGATGGTGTAGGTTTTAACAATGTTACAGAGTAAACTGTGCATTTGTTAGGGACTATTTTTGTGATGGATTAATACACATTAGTGCTCAAGAACAGTGACTAAATGGAGCATGTGAGAGATTATGAGATATTGTGAGATTGTCTTGCCAGTATATGTTTAAGGTAAAATAAATTGACGGTGTTATGTTATTGTTAATAAATCCCATGAAAAGACTGAAACCAACAATGCCTTAGTTGATCTCTCAATACGCTCTACTTTGATTTTTGGGGGACTAGTTCAAGCAGTAGATTGATACACATTTGGTGATCTAGTGAGTATTTTCAGCAGCATGGATCTCAGATTGACTTCAAATTAACTACAGTGCCTGTGTTCATTCATGGTAATGAAGGAACATGTCGCTAAGTGCAACAGTGTGACTCATTGATGTGTGTTTTAACAAGAATGGAGGACTGTTACGAATCTATCAAACAGAGGGATCAATGCATTGTTGCTTTTGGTCTTTTCATGGGATTTGTTGATAATAAGTAAATTGAAGCATATCACCAGGCTTGAAAGAACTGAGTCATTAGTTGCTGTGTTGACAATGTCCCTTTCCCTCTCCATCTCTTTCAACATTCTGGAACATCATACTGTGAGCCAACCGCAGACCTTCTCCTGTTGTCGTGGCAGCAGAATGATTGATAAGCTCCTTGGGGAAGGAGAGCAGCTCCGGGCTTCCTTTCTCTCTCTCTCTTTCTCTCTCTGTGTTGACAGCAGGTAAAGATGACTTTAACTGCAAGGAAGAGTGTGTGTGTGTGTGTGTGTGTGTGTGTGTGTGTGTGTGTGTGTGTGTGTGTGTGTGTGTGTGTGTGTGTGTGTGTGTGTGTGTGTGTGTGTGTGTGTGTGTGTGTGTGTGTGTGTGTGTGTGTGTGTGTTGTTATTGAATTATGGCTGTAACAACGACTGTAATTGACGCTCCACGATCCAGACCTGGCCTCTGTAAAACATTTAGTCCAAAACAAAGTACAATGTCTCTCTGGGGACTGAGAGGTGTTAACTCCATGACAAACTGGACTCTGTTTCACTCCACATGGTCCAAGTACAACTTTTCACTGCAGCTGTAAATTGTCATTATATTTCAAAAGTATATTTCAAAATGAATAATTGGCCTTTAGAAAATGTCATGTCTGTTTGCTTTTAAATTTAGAGGTTTATATTTAATTAAAGAAAATGGGGCACACTGCGGGGTGTACAAAAACACTATATACCGTACATTCCATTACTTACTTCATTTTGTGACTTAGGCTCCAGAAGGGCAGACAGGGTAAGTAAATCAGTTTAGTGGAGCAGTTTGTACTCAAAAAGGGTGAGACGTTTATTTACTTTCTACTTTTAAATGAAGTGCTTAGCTTTCCTGTCTTTAAAGGATGTACTGTACAACTCTGCACCAAAACAATAATGAAACTCGCAAGAAGGCCAAAATACATTCCATGTATGGCATCAGTGCATTCATGCTCACAACTTCCTGATTATTATTTCAAGCTACATTTTAAGTCTTATCTTCTTCTTGCTTCTAGGAAAAGCGTCACTCAGTTATCAGACACATCTTTTGTGATTCAGTCGGTTTCTCTGTTTATTCGGGCACGTTCTCCCTTTCCACTCCTGTCTCTCAAATGAACCCTCATCCCTCATCCACTTTTTTTTGCGTGTCTACGGAATCACTAGTCAAAACAGTGTTATCAGTGCTGCTTGCAGACTGAAATGGCCCAAAACAGCATGAGAAACAAAACCCATTGTGTGTGGCTCAACTATCCACTATCGTTTTATTTTTGCATACCTTGACAGCAGCCAACATGTGCATGAAACTGTATGTAGTTTTCTGCTGTCTCCCTTAAAAGACAACACAATAACACGACATATTCAAAATGCAGTGTTTTTTTTTAGAAAAGAAAAACAGCCATATAAATAATAAATCTGATTATTTCTGAATGATGAGCTCATGAAAGAGCTGTTCCCATTAGTTTCATATTATTTATAGTGATGTATAGTAAATGGTTTATTTTCTTATCCTAAGGGTATGGTGTGGTATGTGGATCTTATATGTGGTATGTTTTTCTTTGCATGAGTGTGAGTGTGTATGGGTGTTGGGGTTGCTGTCCTGTCTGGGAACTGTTATCATCTGCAGCTCGGGGCTTTATCGTTGGACAGCAGAGATGATAAGAGACTACTCATGATGTGGTGTAGGCCAGTCTTGAATGCGTCTCTGTCCATAAAGGCCCTGACGCACCAACCCGACGGCCGACCGTCGGCAGAAAAGGCACTCGGACTGATCAGTTGGCTCCCCCACGTCCAAAAAGGGCCTGAGAACACACCGAAGTGACGCTGACTTGAGTGTACGTTCTGCGCATGCGCGAGACGTAATACGTCTCCATAACAGCAGGCGCCGCTAATCTGTATTGTCGCCCAAAAAATGAAAACCGGAAATGACAAACGCGTCACGTGGGTCTGGCTTCTCCAGCCGACCATAATGGCGGCTAGTTCGAAATATGATCTCGTATTTTACGAAAATAGTTCACTGAAACTTGTTTCTGAAAATATTTTTAGCGAGAAATATTCCATGCAGTTGCTGAATCTGTCTTCATTTCAGATCAACAAACGTCAGTTTAAAAGATTTTTGTCAGATTTTGAGAGCCGTTTGTCGCTCATCCCGCTCGTCATTTCCGGGTTAGCACTCCACCAATCAGATTAGTCATTGAGTCTGACTGCCCGCCCTCCGATTCAACACGTCAAATCGGCCAAACTGAAGGCCGACGGCCCCTCCGACGAACGACGGCACGGAACACACCGAACTGACCTCGCCAGACTGTCCAATGGCCGATTATCGGGTTGGTGTGTCAGAGCCTTTACACACACACACACACACACACACACACACACACACACACACACACACACACACACACACACACACACACACACACACACACACACACACACACACACACATCTTTAAATCTTGTCACATTCATTGCCGTCTTTGCCCTCGTGATCTTATACTAAAGTTACCATAGTTTTCCTCATGCAACACTTTCAGTTAATTATCCAAAATAAAGGGGCATTGAGTCTGGAAAAGTATGTTGCTGCTGAAAATTTACATAATATGTCACTTTAATGACACAAACACCACATATGAAATTATGTATTATGTTATTTGGGTCAATCGAAACTGACCCTATGTGAAATCTCAAGTTAAGTATTAAAAAATGTGTGAAGTAATTTGAAGTTTTGCATACAACATAACAAATCCTCAGTGAACTTGTTTTTCAGAAAATCTGTGCAGATAAAGCTTGAACGTGCTGCAGGAGAAGGATTTAATCTCTGCTCTGATGTTGGTATTTGTACTGAGAGATCTGCTGTGGTTAAAGAAATGTGAGAAGATTAGGAGAGCTGTGATGATTTAAGAGTTAAGCAACGTTTAAGGAAACTTAAACAAAGCCTTCATTCTTTTTTACATCTCAGGGTTTTGTGCAGCAGGCTGAAGGAGGATTATGACTAGACAGATTTATGAGGAGATGGATCAGAGAGCGTGCAAGAAAAGAAGAGAGAAGGCCAAACTCAAATCCAACTCCGGAAAAGTCATCTCGTTTAAATTGGCACAAAACTCTCGTTACATTGTTCTTTTGAGCCCAAACATGAATGAAAAAGATATTATATTACATGAGGTATGATCCAAAGAACCACTTTAATTCATTTGAGATAATACTTTGTTAAGGTAATGAACATTACACGGGATATCATTTTGAAAAGAACGAGCCTACTGTGTGGAAAGGATTAATGGTCTGCATGATTTTTCATTATGGAAATTGTTCTGATGAAAATTCACCTTCCTTCCACCAGCTTTTACCCAGTTTTTCACCCTTTCATATGTTGCAATTCTTTAAACGGATTCCTTCACTTTATCTCCTACCAGTGGCCATATTGCACCCTTTCCACACAGCCACACATGCACACCCAAACATGCACACCCACACACACGTGTGCGCACACACACACACACACACACACACACACACACACACACACACACACACACGCGCACACACACACACACACACACACACACACACACACACACACACCCTAGGACAGGGAGGCAATGATAAAGGCTTAGCAGGTGGCAGTTGAACAATCTGGTGTGGTTGTTCCTGGAAAAAGGGGCAACTGTGAGCGGTGTCGCCTCAGCCAGGATGGTGTATCTGCACTGGGCATTGCAGCAGCTCCTGTCACCGCGTTGTGAGTTATTTCTCTTGGGTTTCCTAATGACAAGGCCGCAGACACACACACATATAGGCACGCAGACACACTTGCTGTCAAACCTGTGATGTGTACATACACTGTGAATGCATGCAACCAGGAGGGGTTTTAAGTTGTGTGCTTTTTAATCATCTTCCAGTGATGCATATTCACACAGACATACAGTAGAGCTGTCTTAAGGGTCTAGCTCATAAAAACGCAGAACCAAAACCAGACACTTCAGCAGGTGACGTGTTGTCAACAGGTGTGTCAGACGCTAATGTGTGTGTCTATCACTGTAGCACTGGCCCAATGCACAGTGCAGGGTTAGTCATATGCATTCCAAGACATCAACACACACACCCACGCAGCACACATCTAAACAAAAAGTCAGACACAGACAGACAGAGAAATGAGAATACAAACCGCTGCCACACACACACACACACACACACACACACACACACACACACACACACACACATACATAAGTACACAGGGTCCTTTAATTATCCTGATACACTTACCTCTCACAAGGCTATAAGGCAGCACCTGGTCACATTACTTCATACAAAAATAAATCAGCACATACACACGTAAACAAACAGTCTGACTTAGTCAAGTCATGTCACTTTATTCAATCCCTTTTTTAAATGCTGAGAATACAGAAAAAACATTGAATAAAGACAAATAGATAAATAAGTGAATAGAAAACATGAATCTTGTAAACACACACACACAAACATGGAGATAAGATTCAACAAATTAAAAAAATGGAGAAGACAGTGTGATGACTGTTTCTTTACTGGAAGTTTAGCCACAGAGAGTGTCTGCCAAATCTATGGTCGCAAAGTCATTTGACCAAGATCCATTTAGTAATCTGTTTTAATTAAAGTTGCTGCAATAGATGATGGTTTCTCATAGTCAGGGGCTGTATAGATGAAAGGGAAGGGGGGTACGCTACACATTCCACTGACATGGAAGATATACAATTTAGACTAGTCTAATAGTAACCCACCAGAAGGTGGAAATTCCCTGCATGGAAAGAATTCATTACAAATTACTCTTTTTCTTTCCTCAAGGCATTTCCTCCCCTAACATAAGAGGATTTCTTTTAGTGAGTCAGCTTTATGGAGGCCTATAATGTAGTAGAAGGTTATCACACAGGCCCAAAAGATAAGCTGAATTCCTTAATTTACTCCTTTATCTTTCACTGTCTTGTTTTTCAACTCGGATCACTTTCCTTTTTTGTTTTATTTTGGCACATATTCAATCATTTCTCTATTGCCTATTTTCCTCCACGTAACATTTCCTTTTTTGCTCACCACCTTTCCAATTTTTCTATACTTAAAAGATAATGAAATGGGGTTTTGTGTGTGTGGCATCAGTGGTGCAATCGTTTGACTAGTTATCTTGACAGCAACACTGGTAGCTTAATACACTGAGCACCAGCCTTTTCAGCTAACTACCCAGCTGAAGCTAACTTTTATCATAAAGTTAACTAAGTACATTTACTCAAGTACTTTGTACTTAAGTACAAATTTGAAGTACTTGTACTTTACTTGAGTCCTTTCTTTTCATGCCCTTTCTACTTTTACTCCACATTTCAGAGAGAAATATTGTACTTTTTACTCCTCTACATTAATCTGACAGCTTTAGTTAATAGTTACTTTATACATTTTAATTGTTGCATACAAAACACATTTATAAAATACAATGTTTTGTTATAAATTAAAATGCCCAACAATATATAGGCCTACAAGTAGTCTACAGCTGAAATGATGAGACGATTAAACTGTTACGAATCAGAGAGTAGTTGGACTGAAATGCAGAGACGGCAACGGTAATGGTGAGCTTGATGATTTAATGAAAACAAAAACAATACAACAAAAGATGTCCAGAGATAGGCAGGCGAACACCACAAACAAAAGTAATCCAAAACAGGGAATAAGGCAGAAAACCAGACCACACAGAATTTAAGACAAATAATCCACAGAAGAAAAGACAGCACAGAACACTACTGAAAACCAACACACAGAAACAATGATCCCACAACAGACAAAGACAGCACAGAGACTAAATACACAAGGTAACGAGCAAACAAGGGACAGGTGACACAAGGGCTGGGAAACAGGTGAAACACATTAGACAATCACAAGGGCGGGAACACTAAAAGACAGGAAGTAAAACGAGACAATACAAGAAAGAAAACCAGACTACCAAAATAAAACAGGAAACAGAAACATACACAACCATAACATAAACACACATTGGGTACTTTTACTTTTAATACTTTAAGTACATTGACCTGATGATACGAACATACTTTTACTTAAGTAACATTTTCAATGCAGGACTTTTACTTGTAATACAATATTTTTTTACAGTGTGGTATTAGTACTTTTACTTAAGTAAAGGATCTGAATACTTCTTCCACCACTGCTGTCTGCATAACAAATATATTCATCTTCAAATGCACGCCTCTTGTCTTAATGTTTTAATCTATTATTTAAGTAACAATATATTTCATTGATATGTAAAGTCTTTGACTTATTTGATCAACTTTTACTACAATTTGTCAGTTTAGGTGCACCATACAGACCAAGTTCTCTTTGGTCTCAGTTTGATTTTGTTTCACACATAAAAGCTGTAGATCATGACATGTCTGAACCACTGGCAGAGAGGAAAGATGTTTGGTCAAACATTATTCCATCTTGGATCATGTTTCCTGATTGTTGGCACTTTGCCACCTTAAACTCTCCCTTAACCTGTGCTGCAAATGCGAAACGTCAGTAGCACGCAGAGGCCGTGATCTATCAGTCAAACTCATACAGTGCAATATGAAAAGACACAAACAGATGCTTTTTGAAAGCTGTATTAGTTCATGGAGCTTTTTCGCTGATGTAAGGTTTTCCCCCCTCACATAAAATGAAGAGTTTGTGCCTTTTGGTTTTGGGTTGCCTCTATCCGAGAGGTCAGCTTTGCCATCTGTGTACATTATGAAGACATGCTTGACGAGGAGCCACAATACCGGGCATGCAAGCAGTAGCAGCAGGCAGATTAAAAACACAAGGTGTCCTTTTAGCAAGTTCATTCTGTGAGTTTGTACAACAGCTACAATAAAAAGTCCATGTGTGGGAAGTGGAATTGAAATTCTTTTGTAAACCTTTCTTAATGATTCATATACAATTGCAGAACAGGAGGATATGCCAGTTACGTAGACTGCACTCCCTCATGACTCTATGACTCCCACCATGCAAATAACTACTCTTGTTCTCTTCCCAACTCCCATTTGCACATGTTTCATGTTGCTATGTTGAAAGGCCTTTGGTGGAAACCCCCATGTAAGGAGCAGGATTCACCATAAACAGCTTATGTTCAAACACTTGTATCTCTTTGTTTTGTTTTTTCTTCTTTTCCTCACTTGATGAATGGAGTGTGGTGCTTTGCCAGTCTCCCCCTTCTTTAGTCTTGTATAAAGCAGATACCATCTACGACTCCATAAGCCTGAGAACATCATTCATCACTGTTATCAACAAAGGCTCATTCAGACCTCCTTCATCGACATCTACAGGGTCCATCTGTCCTTCCACACTCCCACACTGGCCATAAAATGTGTGTGTGTCCCCTCCACCCTCATCCATCCCTGCACGTTTCCATTAACTATCTGCTGATGTATCTCATGTCGAAGTTCAACACAGACACTTGGAAATGGAAGAATTTTCTGGGCCAATAATGTGGCTTTCGTGAAATTTAGTTGGAGAATAAAAGGAAATGAAGAATTTAGAATATCAATGTGTGTGTATTGTTGTTCTGGCGAGTGCCTGTGTGAATATTTTTGTGTGTTCAGTTCAGCGGGTTCTGTCTGTGTGAGGTAAATCACTCTGTTCCTGGGTAGAAAGCCCGACGGGCCGCACCCACAAACCACACTCTCCTCTGGCTGGCTCACACTCTTACCGGGGTACAGACCTGTTGGAGTCCATACATCTTGGCTTCCTGTGTTTTCTCTCAAACTAACTTTCCCTCATTGTTTCTCCGTGACATGTGCTTTGGCAAGGTCCCCCCTTAAAAAGGGTGAACGCCCAATCCCGAGAAAGTGAGTAAAGGAAGGAAGGAGAGAGGAGATGGAGGGGGAGCAGTAAGAAAGAGCAAAATTGAGAGAGGGAGATAGAAAGAAAGAGTGGGCCTCAATTTTTGTGACGCCTAGCACTCGCCAACCCCAAACCCACAAGGAATGAGATTGGAGGAGAAAGGGAGGAAGGGATGGAGAGGAGGTGGGAGGGAGTAGAGGGGCTTATGAAAACGGCCGTGGATGAAGGCAATCCTTAATAAGGAGAGAGCCTTGGGTTTCTGCGGTGGCTGGTAATGGCTCCAGTTGTCTAGGAAGAGGACTGAACAACACAGTTTGTTTATCCAGAGTAGTGGGAATTGCTAGCTTTACAGCTTGCACCGTTGGCTGCATGGATTGGCTCACTGGTCACTTAATTTTGCTTTTCTTACAGCAACAGTTAGTAACCCACCCCACAGATTCAGAAATATCTGAACTTCTGGTTCCCAAATCAAATTGTCAGCAAGTAAAGATGAGTATCAAAATCCACAGACTTTATTCTGTCTAAAAAAATGCATTTTAAAAGCCTGGTCTCACTAGAGCGTGAAGTAGCAAAGTTGTGGTGCTAAAAGTCTGGTGACGCAGTGACAACTCACAGGGTTGGTGAATTTCTGTAACTGGCAAGCTAACTCCTGAGATGCTAGCCATCTAGGAAAATGCTAGCACTAGTCAGTCACAATAGCTCTAGCTCAATGGCTCTAGTTACAATAGCGTACTGACAGTAAGCAAGGTAGCTAGATCTTACTAACGGTTGACACTAGATTGGATGGTCCGGAGGGACGGGTGAAGGCATGACTAGCCTTGGATTGGTTGATCCCTTGATTAGGTTTAGGCATGAGGAGTGAGATTGGTTAAGGTTAGGGTAAAAATATCAGGGTAAGCCAATCAGAGGCAGAGTAGGGCCCTAATAACTGATAGATTTTAGCTAGAATTTGGCTAGATCATTTGCTAGTAGTGGGACAAGTTCACACAATTTAGCAGTTTTAAATTCTTGTGTGACTGGGCCTTTAAGTTCGGATGAAGCTTATTCAGCAGTGTGAGTTAGCCAAACTGAAAGCATATCTGTATCCTGGCAGTCATGTGTAGGTTTTATCATGTTTTGTCACAGCAACAAACCTACATGCAGCTACCAGGAAGTAATCCTCTAAGACGGACCAGCAAGGAAACAAAAAGAGGGAGTTAAAATACTGTAACTTTATTCCCCCTTTGATTTGGATCACTCACACTGCTGAAGCATCCTAGTAGCTAAACGTTCAAAATTCTTACAGTGGAATTTCTCTAGGAAGGTATTGTTTTAACAGGAGGAATGATTAAAGCAAACAAAAACTTGTTTAATATACAGTATATTTGGAAAGACAGTATTGGATTAAGATATACTTGAAATATCAAAACTGTATCATTGAGTTTAAGCCCTCGGGAAGAGTATAATATGCTTTCAAGTCAAGAGGTTCACTTGGTCTCTGCTACTTTCCCATCAACAGTGTGACTACACAATTGAAATATTTTCAAATAGGCCTCTTAGACATAAACCTTAAAACATGAGGGTCTGTGGTCAAGAGTGGTTCATGCTGCTAAAAAACAGCCGCAGTCCAATGGGATTTATAATACAGTTTTCAAGAAAAGATCTGTTAGTTTGCTAACGATAGCAGTGAGGAATTTAACCTCACAATGACCATCGCCTAAAGAACAGTAACTGTTACTCTGCACAAAAAAATTTAGAGAATGTTTCTAGCTTTCTCTCTCTCTCTCTCTCTCTCTCTCTCTCTCTCTCTCTCTCTCTCTCTCTCTCTTTCTCTCTCGCTCTCGCTCTCTCTCTCTCTCTCTCTCTCTCTCTCTCATGTGTCTCTGAAGGGTTCATTAGCGGAAGATGTGACATCACCTCAAGAGTGTGTAGTCGCTTGTCTGTCGACCAGCATGTTATATACTTGACATTAATTTCATATCATTAAAGCTGCATTAGACAGATTTGGATTACTTAGAGTGCTGTTAGTGTAAACCAAGGGTCCTGTGACACCATTACAGTGTCATTCCCTTGTTTAATGTCAGTCACAGTCAAAGGTCATTAATAACCAGTGTCTCCTCACACACGCTTTGTCTTCAAAATGTGCCTACTCTTGCATGGAGTGAAACACTCTGGGGGAGTTGAAGTTGGGAATGAGGCATGTTGTCTGTTTAAAATCAGTTGCTGTCTTCAGTGTGTCAGTGTAACATTGCTGTATGTAAGCTTATATAAAGCAGACTGAGCAGCCTTTTCTTTTCTTGTTTTTTTGCAGCTAACTTGCCGTTACGTTACGTTACGTTTGCCCCAGATATGTTAGCTGATGGGGCTTTACTTCGTTTACACAAAGTGAGAAACACTGAATTCAGTTCTGCATTAAATTGGACATGTTTTACAGTGAGCAAGCAGATGTCAGCCACATAAGCATCGTTTAGCACATAAGCCACCCCGATGACTGCATCATTTAAAAACTCCCCAGATGCCAATTCTTTTTCAATTACCTACTACTTAAGCTATGATGTGGCAAGCATCCTCTCTAGATTCAGGATCTACTTGAAATTTAAGATTTATAGTTGAGTTGACTGCTTAAGGAGCAGTTAGCTCCAGAGATCAGAGCCACATAAACCATTACCACAAGAGAACACAACCAGTGTTAACGAAGCACAGATGAGAAGATGGGCTCATAAAAACCACATTGCCTGACACAGGAGTTCTAGACTGGCATTCTGTAGCCTGTAGAAAAGGAATCGGTGTCCCAGTGTTGATTTGGACTTTAAATTGTGGTATTTATTTTTACCTTTGTGTTTAGAGAAATAAAAAAATAGCATTGAAAATGTTGTAAAGTGCTGCTATTTGGTTTTCCTCAGTGGTGAAAGTAATTAAGGACATTTACTTATAATTTGAGATAGTTCTACTTTCTTTGAGTATTTGTTCATGCAAAATGTCTAATCCTTTCATACATTTATCAGATAGATACTTGTTATTTACTAAGACTGAAAATGTACACATGGAACTTAGATTATTTATTTATTTATTATTATTTAATTAATTAGATTATAGCATATAATTGAATTTTACAGATTCAACTGCTCAACACTATATGAAGCAGTTGAAATTAGCTCCACTTTGACCAACTACAACATTAAAGTACTGCTAACATATTTTACCTTTGATGATTTCAGTACATTTTATTACTAATACTTCTATATTTTTTTATTTAAAGATTTGAATACTGGACTTTTACTTGTGATGGAGTATTTCTATATGCTATTGCTACGTTGACTTGATTTAAGTTTGTCTTCCAACACTGGTTTTCCTTTATTATTTTCCCTGAGAGATGATTATGATGGCAAAATGACTAAAAGGGTTAATACTGGCTAACACAGTACCCTACGAAGTTTTTGTTGAAGTTTCATACTATTTTTGCAAGTTCAGTTCTTAAATTATGTCAGGGGTGGCAGAGGTTTTCCTCTCTTTCAGGCATCTTTTGCCATGTAGTTCTTTTCATTTCTTTCATTTTTTGAGCATTTCTGCCTTTACTGGACAGGAAAGCTGAGACATGAAAGGGGAGAGAGAGAGAGGGGGGGGGGACATGCAGGAAAAATGTCACAGGTCAGATGTGAAACCTGGACCTTCTGCATTGAGGAATAAACCTCTACACATGTGCGCCCACTCTACCAACTGAGCTAACCGGCCACTGCCATACATTTCTTTTCATTCTTTTTTAAAGATAATTTTTTGGGGGCATTTTTAGGAGTCTATTAGACAGGACAGGGGAGAGAGGGGGAATTACATGTAGCAAAGGGTCACAGGTTGGAATTAAACCAACGGCCACTACGGTAACTGAGCCTTTGTACATGGGGCACATGCTCAACCAGGTGAGCTACCCCTTGCCATTCATTTCTGTAAAATATTAAGATTCTGTTTTTTGCAACAACAAAAAATGAATGGAAATCATGTCTGCTTGGAAGGTTGGAAAATAGCAGTAATGTTAAGTATACATGTACATGTACTGATTCTCTAAGTAGGGTACTTAAAATGCGCTTTTTTTATGGCAGTGATTGTTTGACAGTGCAGCTCTCCCCCCTCTCAGTTGCTGACATGTCTATTGCACCACCTGTCTCTTATTTTGATGAGCTGTCATCAGCCCTAAGGCTGAGGTAACCAGCATGAGCAATGCCTCCAAAACTGATGAAGAAGCAAAACAGACAATGCAGGTGATTTAAAATACAGTACCTCACAGTAATAAATCAACCCTATTGCCAGACTAGAATGTAATAGGCTACCGGCCGATATGTTCATGTTGTAAAATGCAATGCCATTATTCATAAAGGGCACTTAATGTAATTGGAAGCAAGTTGTGATGTGTATAATTCCTAGGGATACTGGGCTAAATATACTATGTGAAGTGCATAAAAAGTAGTAAAACAATATAACAAACACACAAACTACATACAAAAATATATATATTTAATGAAGGCAGGCCTGAGCTGGTTTTAAAGGTGCCCACAAAGACACAGAGAATAAATCCAGCAGGATGAATGTACACCTTTGACTGAATTGTTTGAATTCTGAATTTGATTGGACGGCTACTCTACAGCATATTAGGATGGGTGAAGATCTAATCCACTAATCCAAACAGGATAAAATAAATGCATGAGTGTTCCTCTCAATCTTGGCTGGAGATTCAGTGAGCCTGAGTTTAATGATTGGAAAAGAGAAATCCTGAGTCATGATGACTCAAAAGTTTAAAAGCTTGAGTCTACATGAACTGCCTAAGGAGAGCGGTGACGGTACTAACTTTCCCTTGTGAACACAGCTGTCTGGTTTGGACAAAGTTTACCAGCAGTAGAATCTGCAACAGTAGTTTACATGCTGCTGATCAGAGGCCAATTTCTCTGCACAAACAATATAAATGTTGGCATTTGATGAAATAACTGTAAGATGGCTGTCAGACAAGCACACACAAAGACTTCCAAAATCCCTGCTAGAAGGGTCTCCCTGCATCAACTCAGAGCTGTTTACATCTTTCCACCAAAAACGTGACTCAATCGCAACCACGCAGTTTTCCCAGAACAAAATATAATAACACAATTGTTAAGGTGTAATCATTTGTACAGCTCATGGGACGTGATTACTCAGGAGGATTTGGCAAAGAAAGGCTGTCTGATTAAATGCAGCCCAATAGGCTCCCAGGTGGTAAAAATAGACATCCTTTTAGGGTATTTAAAATAACCAAGGACGTTTCTCATCCATCTCTTGTGACAGAAAACACATCTCATCTCCCCTGTTGTATCCTGTGAGGCTTTTTTCACTGCCATGGAGAACATCTGGAGCCAGTCACTCCACCACTGGCTTGTGAGAGCAGCTCCTAATGGAACATGTGAATGTGTTATAAGATCCGGCTTGAACAGCTGCTATTAGCTCAATTACACATTTGGCTGGAGAGCAGCAATGTGCTAACTCTTCACGCATTCTAGTTTAATTGCGCAAATTGATGTTAATGCGGCCCTTAAGAGCCAAAGCAGAGGGTCGCAGAGGAAAGCAAGTGGTCACATCTAAAAACAAAAACTCTGTCGTTGAGACATAAGACATAAGAGGAGCTTAACAGGGGTGGGTGGGGCGCTAGCAAGGGAATGAGGTAAATGTAAAGAATGAAAACAAGCTCTCAGGAATCACCATTAAGTGCCTGAGGTCAAAGTTGAACAGTATCGTTTCCTTGCTTCCTGAGATTCTTTGGGTTTTTTTGAGACCTGACTCTACCTGTCTCTCTGGCCTGGGGCAGTGTTACTGAAAAACGTGCAAAATACACATGCAAGTGGGCCAAAGGTATCACAGAAAACCCTCTCACCCTTCAATTTCCTGCAGAAACCTTTAAGGTCACTCAAAATGAAGTGTATATCTTTATAAACCTGTTAAGAGCCATCTGAAAATAACATCTGCAATAGGGAGTGCTTCAACAAGAACCAAAATAAACAAGAGGTCTAAATTGGGGGAACAAATATACAAACATGGCCTGGAGATGTAATCTGTTTTGTTCACATAATCACTCTTCCATGTCCTGCTGGCATGACATGTATGTCTATAAAGAGTAATAGTAGATAGTAAGCATAGTAGCCTATATGTTTGAATATGTGATTGTCACAATCAATTTATGCATAATAAACTGAGAGAGAAATGTGATGATAGCATTTGGTGTTAGTTTGTTTTGTTCTGCGTAGCATAGATACGCGAATGGAGTTTTCCAGAAATGGGCATGAAATTGTCAGCTGTCCTGGGCGATAATCTGGAGAAACAGTTTGGTCACCATCTGTATTCTGTTTCCATTGGACTCATCCAAATATTACCAACCAACACAATTCTGCTCAGAGCTGGACAGAGAAGTACTAATCATGGGAAAGTAAGGTCCTATAAACATTCTTCCTCTCATTTAAAATGATTGTGACAGGTCTCTGTGTCCTTTTATGTTTTGTCATTACGCTCCAATTCCTGACTGCATGCATATATTCTAAATAGATTTTGACCCATTCTCCAGTTGCTATCCCTGCTGATGGCAACGCTGCCCATCTAAATTCCTATGACATCTGTGTCTGCAAAATACATTGACAAAAGAACGGAAAGAGATGCTGGACTACAATGCCGTAGGTTGTAGAGAAAGACAGAGAAGAAAGGCAGAGGCAACAAACTAGTTTAGATGATGTGGTGTCTGACCATGTCTGAATGCAAAAGTACTTATAACTGTTCAAACGGCCACACTCAAAAGCAGGGTGAAAAGCCTGCTGGTAGTAATCACACCCTTTCTGATAATCTCTGAAAGGCGCTAATAATGTTGCACTAACTTGTAGCTATATGAAAAGTGACAGTAATTGTATGAAGAATGAAAAAAAAGAGCCTAAGAGAGAAGATAAAAATTCTGCATACATTCTCACCTCTGCACACCTGGGCCTTAAAAGACATCTGAAAATAAGCAACGGGAAGTAAAGGAAAGAGTGATGTGATGGGTAAAAAAATAACTGGATTAAGGTAAGAGAGGGACTCAAGAGCGGAGCTGAGATGTGGGCTAGAGGGAGAGGAAACTGAGAGAAAAAGTGGGAGCGAGGCCTGGGTGAGAACGGAAGTGCAGAATAGTGGACTGTGCAGTAAACAACCCCCAACACCCCCCCCTCCCGATGGGGGAATCCAGCATGTCCAGCTGAGTTCACACATGTACACTGAACGCTACCACATACTGTATTTCGTCACACAGATGCATCCCAGTCCATTTCCATCCTCTTCCCATCCTCCTCTTCTAAACCACTCATACATACAGTACTGTGCCCTGCTGCAGAAACAATTGATTTATAGGAGGACTTACTGTAAATGACTTCTACACACTGTGTCTTTTGTAAGGTTATCAAACACAAACATGCTAAAAGATGCTGATGCAGAACAAGTGTCCTTGACCAATCACCTCTGTGTTGCAAAGGATTTTATGTTTAAAATGTGCAAGAGCAGGCATTTCACCTCTGAGCCCTACACAGGGAGTAAAAGCCAGAAGAAAAGATGATCCGAGAGGGAGGAAAGTTTATATACAGTAGAAGAAGAAAAGACACTAGATGACAGTGTGAGGAATTATGGAGGATCATTTGCTTTCTAGTCTAAACAGGCTTGAAAGAAAAGTGCCATTTCTCTTCAGACACTGGCTATTCCTGGCTATTATTCACAGAGAGAGGCACTCACAGCTCTTTTCCATGTTTTCATTAAAGCTGTTTTATGTGTGACGCAGGAGAAAAGTAATGCACAACTGGCTAATGTTTGTAATGTATGTCGTCTTTGTTGGTGTTTTCCTTTTTATCTCTGTCCAGCTTTCTCTTCCTCTCTTCTTCAAAGTTCTTTTTTTTTCTCTGAATGTTCTTCACTCTTTCTTCTTCCACTCTTCTGTCCCACTAAATTACTCCTGGCATCGTACCTTCCAGAGGGGGCAAAGGTCCCAGATGACAAGTCCCAATGGGAATGTCATATGCACATCAGGAAGCTTGTGAAATCCAATCTCCTTTCCTAGCCTCTCCACCACATGTCAAAATACCTCTGCCTCTATTAATTCCTCTCAATGCTAACATTAAACATGGAAGACCTCGCAAAAAGAGGGCCCAGCACAGTGTCTACAGTGTTAGAGAACAGTAAAATGGTTTATAACAGCTTGCAAAGACACTAGCTGCCCTGTCACCAAACCTCAGCAGTTATAGGGTGGCCATTAGGAGGTCCATAGGGACTCATTTGGGACAAATATGCTGCCCAGTCGCTCGTATAATTGTGCTTCCGTAAACAACGAGTCCTATCAGTCACTGGGAAAACTAAAATACAGTCCCTTTCTGAAAAGCACCCAAACAAAACACCAAAATAAGACTTGGAGCTGAAACTCAGTGACCTGCTGATCTCTGTAGTCCCACAGCACCGATTGGTACTGACACACAGCTATGTATAGACATCACGCTGACTGTAGGATTCCAACTGCATTATTTACAACATTTCTCTCAAGATTTCCCTGAACTCTTGTCAAAAAGAAATAAAACTGGTTTTCCAAAAACCTTGATAATCCCATAAATTGTAGTCCCATTACAATTATGTTGATTGAAATATTCTTACACAACATTATGTTTCTTTAGAAACCTTGGCATCTTCACTAGAATTTACAAGTTCCGTGGGTTTGAGCAGCGCTGACGACAGACCTGCCAAATCATTTGTGGGATTGATGAGTAATGTCCTTAGTGCCAGGATATTTGGTTTAAGCACCCCAGGACCACTGCTTAATTTGAACCCCTTTCTACTGAGTAGACTTGACAGCTTTGATTGCAACTGCACATTGCTGACAAACGAACAACTACAATTTGAATGTGTCTGAAAAAAAACCACAACTTGATCCGTTAAGCGGTTGTGGGTCGCAATCAAATGAAGCCTGTTTAATCAGAACTGTTATTGAGACAAAGTTAAAAAAGAAAAAACATGAGAAACTGACAGATTTTTTCTACAGAAGGATGTTTGACTGGGACCTTTGTGACTCTGGAGATTTTTTCTGTCCCTTCTGGCTGTAAGCTGGGTCTATTTTTTCTGATCTACTAAACAATAAGGGCAAATAAAGGGGTTTCTGAAAAATGAGGAGTCAAACATGTCTTTGGAAGAAATTACCCAACTCCCCAGTGGGCGAGTACATGCCTATACATGTAAGTGTGTAGGCCGATGTGATTATTCTCCTGCTGCAATCGCGCAAGTTGGAAGAGTGGAACCCTGCAGTTCACATTTACAACACTTTTCAAACTATATTAAAGTTACCTTTTCTTTCACTTTTCACCATGGATCAAATTAGCTGAAGAGGCCAGCTGGTGTGTGTCTGTGCACAATCTGCTGATGTACTCATGATACCCCATTTACTGAAACCTGCACACTGAAACAGGACCCAGCTGCTGGTGTGCTTGTGACCTGACATATAATTGCTTGCAATGGAACAAGCAGCTTGGAAATGTGGTTTGAGGAGGGGAGGTGGTGGTGGTGGGGTTGGGGGGGGGGGGGGGGGGGGGGGTTAAAGAGACGGATGACTGACACTATAGACGTGGAGGCTCAAAAACCAAGGAAGACATTAAGTTTTAGCGTTTGAATTTTTCTGAACCGCACGTAATTGGTTGCAGAGCTTGAATGACATCAGAGCGTTGACTTCCACTGAAGGGCTTGCTGAAATACCCCGGGTGTTGTTCAAAATAAAGTATAGGCTATCAGAGAGCATACATGAAGCTTTACACGCAATACAATACAGGCGTTCATATTCTAAAAGTCAATATAAAAAAATATAGTGCACATTATGAGTCCTTTGAATGAAGATTTTTATCTTACCCTTGCCGTTTATCTTTACTTCTCATCTCAGGCATCCATTGGCAAGGCAGTGGTGTAAGATGTGACAGATACTACAGGTACAGCAAGAGGTTGAAATAAGTGCTGCTGCTCTGATAAAACATCCTATTGTAAAATTGAAGCTTGAATGGGAGAGCAGCCAAAATGATTTATGGATAACAACACATATCACATGGCAGAATGCCAAATGTGTTAACAACACAGCTCAGATCTTGGATGTGTTCAGCTTGTTGCTGAATCCTGCGGCTTTGATTCTGGCAAGTATTTGATGCAGCAATGTCAAAGAATTTACACTTTATAAGATGTGCTCAACAGGAACAGGATTGTGTTAACAGGACTGAAGAGGGAATCAAGCTGTTACACAAATCCAATGAGCAACTCACTTTCCTTGCTATTCTAAAAGGCCACTTTTTTTTAGGTTGACCTATTAAGATAACAAAAGAACTGTTTCAAGTGCTTGTCACTTTAAAGGAATGGTTTTACATTTTGGAGAATATTGACTTTCTTGCTGAGAGTAAGATGAGAAGATCTCATGTCTGTGCACTAATGAAGCAAGAGCCAAGAGGCAATTAGCTTAGCTTAGCATAGGCTAAGGAAAGGGAAAACAGCTAGCCTGGCTTTGTCCAAAGTTAAAAAATACATCTACTACGCCTCTAAAGCTCACTAATTAACCCATTAGTATCTTGTTTGTTTATTCCATATAGAGAGTCCCTCTCCTTCCGGTGGTCCACCATGAGATCTTATTTCGAAAAAATATGTATGATAGTGAATGGGGAGAGACCAGAACCGTCGCATGGGTTGTGCCAACTGTGTGACCGCACAGCACCTTGCGCCTCACGAGGTCTCGCGCCTGCCTGTTTTTTTTCTCTTTCTTTTTTCTTCTTTTTTGTTTATATTCTATATTTTTTGTGATGTTCTTGACTCGATGTGATCTAAAGTGAAATTCCAGTTTGTCAAAAAATCGGAATATTTTTTTTTCTCATTTAAGATGTTACGCATGGTGAGAGCGAGGAAGAAGGAGACGGAAGAAACAATGTCAGTTACACGAGAGCCTGGCCAATTTTACAAACACTGGACTAAAAATACTTTATTGCTGAGTTTGTGGGCAAGAAGGCAAGGAAAGTGACTTTCACTTTATCCAGCATGGTAAGTCGGATGCTGTACAGCTATAGAAAGAATACAAAGTGACATGCAGCTGAGCTGCCATGTTGTAAGTCAGACGGCCTATTATTCTGACAAAATAAAAATACAACTATCTCTGTGACTGTGACAATGCCTTTCATCATCTATTTTGGCACGTATTTCAGCAACATAGACAGAGGGCGTACGTCCACATTTAAGACGTGCACACTAGAGTCCGGATTGGGCCAAATTTTTCTGTCCGAGCCCGGCCCGCGTCCAACAGAGCCGTGGCCAAACCTGGCCCGAGCCCGACAGGCATTAAGAGATTTATGTCTGAGCCCGACCCGAGCCTGACAGTTAAAATCAAAAAAAATTCTCATACTAATGACACATGTAGGTTTGATTGTGTGGAAAGCTTTTATTAAGCAACTGTAGGAAGGCATTCAGAAATGTCAACAGATGAGCACGTCAGCGCACACGGGGCAACAAGCACAATGTGTTAACGTTTCCTGCTTGCTTTGTTTCTGATCGTGATCAGAAAACCAGGGGAGACTCGTTACCTCCAGGGCCGCCGTTATAAAATGAATAACTCTGCTCCGGTCGCATCTACACGTCTGCTTCCTCTTTCTCTATCTCTCTTCTGCCCACTTTCCACACACACACACACACACACACACACACACACAGACGCAGGATATGACTTCATAGCTGTCAGAATAACAGCAGTCCCCGCGGGTTGACAGTGATTCTTGCGCGTGCATCACGCTGTATGTCAATAAGCAGGGGCCTTGCATGTTAAATTCGCACAGGGCATCACACCCCCCCTGCGACGTTGAATTGAGCCATGGATTACACATGCAAGTATAATTTTTGTCACTTTAAAAGATAATTTTGCAAGTCAAGAGAGACTCAGTTTGCCATTAAACTGTTGAACTATAAGAAAATACGTAGGCTAATTAGAAAGACTACACACTTCAAAAATCACATGGGTGACGTCTCGCTGAAGTTACGATGCTTCTGTGTTTCGTACCGGCATGTCAAGTTACCCACAAGAGCAATGGATCTTGCTCGTTTTTTCACTTCTTGGCTGATAAAACTTTGCTGGATAAAACACACCAGGTAAGATAACGTTACATGTGTTGTGGTACATAGCTAAGCTAGCTAGCGAGCAAGCTGAGCATCAAGCAAGGTGAAGTAAATTGTTTCCCACAAAACTAAATGGTACTTCGACAAAGCTACGACTGACTGTGACTTTCTTCACTTGCAAATTTATCTTTTAAATTGACGAACATCATGTGTGTAATTAATGGTCTCATTTTAAACAGGATCAAAAATTAATTAGTCTCTCCCGATTCACTACATATTTTTTACAAGGAGTTACATGCTGTAACTATTTCTTAGTGACCAACGGCCAGGCCATACCGTTCTTTGAACCATTAATGCCAGCAGCGTCACTTTGGTTTGGTTTGAAGGAGATGTAAGGGGCTAATTGTTCAGCTGAGGTCAGCAATTTATTGAGTGGTATGCTCTTTAAGAATAAAAAAAAAAGAGAAACCAGACTTTCTTTCAAATCACTTCCAGTCACGCTAACCTTACCGTCTGGTTGAAGGAGCTGGCCCATTTCGCCTTTCTCTTTATAAAACACCTTCAGAATGGAAACATGAGAGAGTTACTGAGAAAGAAACTGAGTAGAGGTCAAACATGGAAAATGAGAAGGGAGACTAAAAAGTCAAAGAAAGAGAAGAAAAAGTGGAGAAAAAAACATTTCAGGCCCAAACTTGTCTCGTGCCCTTCTCCTCACTCTCACCATATCAACGTCTTGGCTGCACGTTTTTACAAATTACCCCGGGATGCTGAAAGGGGCCAAAACTTGGAGATCTGGTATTCATTTACATTCTTACTGGTCTGTGCCTCTTTTACTCTGTTTTTTTTCCACTCAAGAACAGAGAGCAAGATGGAATTTCAAGAGGCAAAAAAGAAACAGAGCGGGAATCGTTCAAGCAACAAAATCCCTGAGTGAGCGTCCCACAGGGATCCGTATGGCTGCCGTGCGGTTGAAATGTCTTTGTCTGCCCATCTCCTCTGATTACCATCATGTCTCTTGAGAGGTCCATGAGGGCAGAATTTGTGTGTGTTCATGTGTTTGCAAAGATGTGTATGAGTGTACGAGTACAGTGAGTTTTTTTTTGATAATGCGTATAACGATCTAGGGATAGTTTTATATAGTTTAATTAATCTACCTGGTTAACTGAACACAATGTTGTACTCATCTTCCATGAGAGATGACGACCCTAGAACAATACTCATTTATCATGATTTATATCTGAAGATTGCCTGTGGGTCAAGGGCAGAGCAGTTACATCAAAGTCAGTAATGATCCTTTCATGTAAAGAGAGCGCGTATACAAGAGTGAAAGTGTGACCGTTTGCACAGTCTCTAACTGACAAAACCTCACACACATGCACAAACACCCTCAGGGACCAAGCCTGGATTGGAGTTTGGAGTGTGTTAATTCTGGCAGAGCAGGAATGAACACATCATCCTGAGGGTTGAGTGACATGGTAACAGCCCTGTGGAGCCGAGAGGGGTGTCAGTGTCACACTCTAAACCAAGAAAGTTCTCAAATCTGGATCTCATTAGACCTGTAGTCTGCCAGTGCTGGAGTGAACACATCCAGACTGCAACCACACTTGCCCAGCAAAGCACTGAACCAAGCCAGGAGAAATAGACCGGATCACCAATAGAGTGCTCGGTGACCTGAACCACCCTTTCAGTAGAGGATGGAAACCCTTGTATAAAAACTGCAGACAGGTTTAGATGTCTGCCATCTGCGTTTTGTGAAAAGACACACTGAAAAAACAGATGTAAATAAAGAATCATTGGTCTCTCTTAGTCCAAGGTGTTATCTGCTGTTATCACTGTAATTGGAGCAATAGGGGGTCATTTCCTGCAAGAAAGGAGCTGAATTGGGATGACTCATTGCGCCACGCTGCAACTCATCAGAAGAAGACCAGATCGCCTGTACTCCTTTCCCACAATCCGCCCCATCCCGTCCTTTGACTTTTACTCTGAACTCATTCCTCAACTCATCCCTCCTTCTGAAGCAACCATGCTCTGCAAGTACTTCAAAAGAACACAAATCCTCATAAATCGCCCTTGAGTGGAGCCCAAACCGCGGCAAGTCGGCTAGAAAATCCAAACAAACAATGCGCTGATGAGTGGGTTGGATGGTCATGCAATGCAACCCCATGAGCCCATCGAGTGATCGCATACTGGAAAGTAAACATCACGCTTCAATGAGGCTATATGGCAATATGAAGAAGGGAGGATAAAGTAAAAGAGGAGAGGAACGATCTGCTGCTGCTGCTGCTGCTGCTGCTGTGATAGAAGAAATGGACAAAAAAGAGATACAATTGCAAGCAGTGAGGAATGTTTTCTTATCGTCACAGAGCTGGTCTGGCTAGTCTGATTTGGGGACTTATCAGTGGATTAGGACAGAGGACTGAGTGGTGATAGATTGCAGGAGGGGCAGCGGTGAGATAGCCTTAGAAAGACCCCAGCCTAAAGTGTTTAGGTGATGAGGAAGATGACGAGAGAGAACTTGGCAGGCAAAGACCATTTAGATGGTGTTTTGAAGCCCAATATGCCATTCTCATATCTATGCCTCTTAGATAATAAAAACATCAACTCTTCTCAATGTCTAAAAGGCAAAAGTTTAAACTGTGAAATACCTTATGGGAGGAAGTGCAGGTCAGGTTCATATGCAGGCCAAAATTCACCTTCAAATGATGCCATTAGAGCTATGTTTCCAACTCTCAAACTGTAGGTGGTAGGTTTTAGACTTGTATACTTTTGACAATCATGTCTCTCCACACCGGATGACAAATATCAAGGCTGTAAAAATATTAACAATACAGCTGAAACTTGTAGCCGCCAGCGCTGCTAGCTTAGAGAAGCCATCATAACATCACTCCAACGATCAAATCAGCGGGGCGGCTGTGGTCAACCAAAAATAAACCTTTCCTGCAACGCAAACAGGTCCTGTCGGTCAAATAACTGGTCCATCAAGGGCAACATTCCATCCACACCCAAAGAGGAGCAGAATCAGCTTAAAGCAGTCAGCATCACAGCGGTGTGTGTGGCCAAAAACATACGTTAAGAATATCAAAGAGGAAAATCCAAGTGGAGTGTGTTTCCAGTGTTGCTGTTCAGAAAATGGAGCATAAAGAAGAGTGAATGTGTGGTGAACATTTGAGTGAGGAATGCAAACAATCATGAAAAGTGTGATAAAGAAGAAGGAAGGAAACAGTTACAGGAAAACAGACAACAGTTACAGGAAAACAGACCGAGTAACACATGAATGATCAAGTAGAAAAGATGAAAGAGGACAGCTTTTCCTTCCTGTGTAGAGTTGTGTGAGTCCTATCTGTCTGTTAGACTACGCATCCTCTGTCAGACCCCTGTATCTCTCTGAGGCTTTGATGTGAGGCTTCTGTGTTCACACTGACATGGTATTTCTCTTTAATGATCTCCTGAAAGGTTCCCCTCCTACACACAGTGGTGCAGACAGTGGGAAGTATGGGTGAAACATGTAACATTTATACACACACACACACACAGACACAGACACAGACACACACACACAATATAATAAAAAAAGAAAACGTTCACCCACCAACTTCAAGTCCTAGATCCGCCTCTCAAACGCATACACATGCATGCAGTGATTCAAATAGGCCGTAGTTGTCGTTTGTGATGAGGAAGTTCATGTTTTTATTCCAGCCAATGGCTCGGACTGATCCCATTTTAACTGCTGTTTTGATGCAAAGTCCCAAGCATCTTTTCAATAAGTTGGCTCGGGGGTATTGTGACTGTTTGATCTGTTGATTCGCTGATGTGTGTCAGTATGTCAGAAGTCACACTTATCAGGAGCCTGAAAAGCGGCACTTGACCCTGTCAGACACAAACACAAAAGTCAGAGTGAAATATAAAAGAGTTGTGATATGAAAGAAAGAAAGAAAGAAAGAAAGAAAGAAAGAAAGAAAGAAAGAAAGAAAGAAAGAAAGAAAGAAAGAAAGAAAGAAAGAAATATGCTTGCGTATTTTCCACATTTAGACACATATGTACACAAAGGAGCCAGGGGATTCCTCAGCTAAAAGAGCTAATCAAACAGTAAACAGGTTTAGTTGAAGGAAATAGTCAAACAGACCCTGTAGTGTAACGTATCAGAGCAACAGCCGGATAAAGAGCAGGATTTCCAACTGTCAAAACACTGTGGGTAAGGAGAGTAAATAAGTGTCTCAGCAAATGCAAAGTCACTGATGTTTCTGATGTGTTCAGGTGGGTTTGTGTGTTTCTGGACAACATGTCATCATATCGATCACTGGCTTTGAAACATTCAAAATACAAGTGCAAGTTTTATTTGAGGTGCATACAGTGTACCTCTCCCATGCTTTATTTTGTCCTACTAAACCCTCTGCACGCCCTGCAGGGGAGGTTTAGCAGGTGAGCCGGTGAAGCGTGTCAAAGCATGCTGCAATCTCATTGACAGACTCTGGGAATTGGGATGCCATCATTGCGACATAAACCATGTGAATCGGATTTACTTCACTTCCCTGGCTGCATAAGTAGGGGGGTTATAAAATAGATAATCGTGGGAGCAATAAATCTAAACTCCAGAAAAACAAAAGCTTAGTGTCTATTTCAGTTGGTTCAGGGAGTTTGGGGAATTGTTACTGAGCCGTGTCTTTCCAAAACTGGTTGAACAGCACAATAGCAGCTTTTGTTTCTTTCTTTCGAAACTGGTGTTTATTTGAACACATGAACTCCTGAAAATGAAAGACACTTAATATAATAATTTGATGTAATATGGATTGTTCTCAGTGCACTTTCTGATGTTTCTGCAGTCTTGCAAATGTTTCCTGCTCAGCAGCTGATGACAATGGCAACACCTGTAGTCTTCTTGTAGCTAACACACTGTATATTGCATGTAGATATCGCATTTACCTAATTGTAGGGACAGTTTGAGGAGGGGGGCTGTGTAAGCAAAGTGAACTACTTTTCATGTTATCATTGTACACAGGTAAGGTAAATGGACTGAATTTATGAAGTGCTTTTCTAGTCTGAATGACTACTCAAAGTGCTTTTACATAGTACAGGAAGCATTCACACACGGTGGCCGAAGCTGCCCTACAAGGTGCCACCTGCTCATCAAGTAAACATTCACACACATTTAAACACCGATGGCGATGCATCGGGAGCAATTCGGGGTTCAGTGTCTTACCCAAAGACACTTCAACATGGGATTCAGCCAGGGATCGAAACACCGACATTCCGATTGGTAGACGACCGCTCTACCACCTGAGCCACAGCCACCCCAGGTGAGTCTTCATAATGATCAGTTTATTTTACCCTTCTGTTAGCCTGCAGACCAATGACATTATGTGAACTTTGAAATGTGAAGAAGTGTCACGGCTGCAACTGTTGTGGCTGTGTAATCAGAGCCACTGATTACACTGACGGGCATCAATGAGATAATGTAGTGCTCGCTGCAGCTCATCTGTCAATCACTATGAAAAGATCTTAAAGTGTGCAGCCAGGATAATTTTACTATATATGTGTGTGTTAAAGTATGCAAGAGAGAGAGAGAGAGAGAGAGAGAGAGAGAGAGAGAGAGAGAATTTGAGGGGGAGAGAGAGTTTGGGTTAAGACCAACCCCCTTTAGCATGTTTCAACTGGTCTTACTTCACTCCCTCTGCCTTGTCAGTTTGACTGTGAATCACTTGGTGCTCGTGTTTGGATTCTCCTCACTGAAAAGCAGATGAAGTGCAGGATAAGGGCAACGTTACATCAATTTCAAGGTGATTTTCTTTGTGATTCTTTTTTATTCTGATGCAATATGGGATATATGTAATACATATGATTGCATTGTGTCATGCTTATACAGAACAAAATGTTAGGATAAACAAATATTTAATTTTTTACTTTAGAAGATTTTTTGTGATTGGTTTTATTATTTTACCGTAATGTTCAAATTATTCTATTGCTTTATGATACTATTTACACCTGAGGAAAAGAAAGGCTGCATAAACTTTAAGCTATACTTTATAAGAGATTGTGCTATAAGCAATATATGCTGCAAAAGTCACAAAAAAGAAACTTGTTTGTTTTAAATTGTTTAAATAAGTCAGTATTTTTTTAAAGAAAAATCTCGTCATTATTCTAAACACAAATGCTGATTATTGTGATTTTAACATACATGTTCTCGCATGATGGATAATTGACATTGAGATACAGGTATACACATTCATGATCTCATTCATATCTTTATCCATGGCATAGTTTCAATCCATTCTATGCTCAGCTGTTTGCACCAACATGAACAAGTTATATTCATTTCCTAAATTCTTGGCAACAGATTGAATGAGTTAAAGCCTCCAGACCGTTTGTTAAATGTTAACATATGACTCAAGAAGCGAGAAAAACATTCCCTCACACGACAGAGACTCAGGAATGCAACCCTAATCACCCCTGATTGTTCTCAGCAATAACAGTGTGAGCTAAAATAATTCAACCACAACCTTCAGTGTATTCATGATTAGAGTTTGCCAAATGTCATAAACTTTGGGCATGCTGTTTAAGTGTATTTGCATGTGTGGGAGACTTCAAACACACTTCATTTACACTGTGAAAGTGAAATGGTGATGCTTGGGGGGGAAAGCTGCTGCATGTGTGCCAAATTAAGTGCATATGTTGTGATGGTTCTTGTCTAACAACCTTACAGTGATTGATGTACACTTTAAACACAGTTGGAAATACTAAATGTTTGTTTGACATTAAAAGTATCCCTCTGTCCTTTTGGACGATAGTATCACATTCATGAGGTCATAACTGGGGTTTCGGTTTCATATCATCTCAATTTTTTCTCAAATGCCACAGAAAAGTAGAAATGTGAGACATACTGTAGAGTGTTTCAGTATTCATGTCACCAGCCTGCGATTGCATTTTATGTGGCTAAATGTCTTTAATGTCAGTGTAACATAACTTACTCCTTTTAAAATGTATACATGTTCACTCACTTCTACTAAGTGTGATGTTTTCAAGTTAATCTTTAAGGATTATGGTTTCAGATATCAGTGGGTCTGCATCTTTTCTTTATAAATGTTTTCATGCTTTTATCATGTCTTTCTGCAGCCTCTGGACCCTCTAACCAGGACAAACAGAGCTCAAGAGCACCGTCTCCTGGCAGGAAACAGCTAGGGATTCTGGTGGATTACATTGTATCAACTTCATGTAATCCCTCCCTTTATTTAAGGAGCTCAGACATTTTTTGTGTATCTTTTTTGTACTTGGGCAAATTCTTCACAGCTCCAACTGCGAAAAGCATGTCAACAAAAATGACTTTATAGCCACTGACTGCATGCAGAATAGAAGAAAAAGCAACAAAGCATGGAGCCTTCAAGATCTGCTCATGCAGGGACTCCCCCCGCTACACCCATATTCCCCACCTTCCCTACTCCCTCCTCTCCAGGCTACTTGCAGTTCTTCTGGGAGTACCAGGACAACTCTGTCCTTGTGGAGCATTACAACTACACCGGCAAGCTGCAGAAAGACCGCTACCGCGAAGGACTCAAACCTGAGGGCATTGCGTTCCTGGTGGTGTGTCTTCTCATTGTCCTGGAGAACGCTGTGGTTCTTATTGCCATTTGGAGGAACAAGAAGTTCCACCTGCCCATGTATTACCTGCTGGGAAACCTGACCCTATCTGATCTTCTGGCTGGGATTACATATATGGCCAACATCATCATGTCTGGAGCTAATACTTTAAAACTGACTCCGTTGCTATGGTTCCTCAGGGAGGGAGGGGTCTTCATCACTCTGGCTGCCTCTATTATTAGTCTGCTTGCCATTGCAATTGAACGCCATGTTACTATGGTGACTATGAGGCCATACCATGGGGCAAAGCGGGGACGGATGTTGGCATTGATTGGTGCAAGTTGGGCCCTGGCAGGGTTTTTGGGGGTCCTCCCAATTTTGGGGTGGAATTGCATCCACAGACTGGACCAGTGCTCAATAGTTCTCCCGCTTTATGCCAAGAGCTACATTCTCTGCTGCGTGTCTGTGTTCAGCGCTGTGCTCCTGGCCATTGTGGTCCTTTACGCCAGAGTTTTTCGCATTGTCCGCACCAACACGCAGCGGCAGCGGCTGGGCCTGTCAGGTAGCATGAGGAAGGGCTTAGCGAGGAAGTCGCAGAAGTACATCGCCCTCCTCAAGACAGTCACCATTGTGCTAGGCGTCTTCATCGTCTGTTGGCTGCCCCTCTTTGTCCTCCTCCTCCTGGATTTTTTCTGCCCCACCCGCAGTTGTCGCCTGCTCTACAAGGCTGATTATTTCCTGGGAGTAGCTATGGTCAACTCGCTCCTCAACCCCATCATCTATACTCTGACCAGTAAGGACATGAGGAGAGCTATTCTGAGGCTGCTCTGTCGGCCGTGTCTGATGACCAGAGATGGCCAGGTGAAGAAGATTGGAATGCCATTCCTGGAGTGCAGTTTCAGTAAAACTGAGGTGGCATCCCAGAAGTTAGAGGGGGGACCGGAGACGACCATTTCCTCTGGGAACATTATCACCACCCCATCGCCTATTAAGGCCCTTTACCCCAAACTCTTCAAGTCATAAGGACTTAGACTGACTAATTGAGTCCATAAGTGTGTGAATGGGCCTCCCACTAAACAGAGGACATCTTCTCCAGAGAGGAAAAAGTTCTGGTTTTCTCCAATTTGGAGCATAGCCAGGAACAAAGGGCGTATGAAATATTTAAGGCACAAGAGAATCACGTTTAGACAATTTAGAAGTAGTGCTGAACTTCATTGTGAGATGATTACAAAACAAAATGCTACAAGGATGCCACTCAAATGTGAACAAGCAAACATACTTTTTATGCAAGTACAAGACATGAGTCTCCTTAACTAATTTGCACTGAAATATCACAATGATGGAAAAACAGTCTAAAATTACATTTTAAAAGTTTGTGTCTATAAGCTTGGAAGGAGATTTCTGAAAACCCAGACTCATGACTGAAAACATGTAAATGCAAAATTTTCTGGGTTAATGGTGTGATTGGCTTTGCCCTTTTTGCAGTTTCTTATTGAAGGGCCTTGAATACAGCACTAACAGGTCTAACATGTATGGAGGGTAATCTGTGCATCTGCAGACACCTGGGTTTCGCTGGTTCGAAGGCCCGAGGTGTGCTATATTTGTTAAGATAAAACCACGCGTTGCACCCTTACACATATCTGTGTACATGATGCAGGGAGAGTTAGATGGAAACTGAAAGAAAACAGAAGAATGCTGTGGCATAGTTGTGGGAGGTAGGCGCAGCATTAAAATCCCAACCACTGTTTTGAAATGACAGATGGTTAACATATCTGATACCAAGTGGAAAGTTGTTGGGGTTTTGTGTCCGATTTTTTAAAATGTCAGTCTGGCATCTGCAGGAAAACTGCAATAGCAACATAAACAACAAAATGTCATCGTATAATGTGATTAACTGACAGATGTAACAAAAAAAGTCTTTCTTTCCATCATGACATGCTGACTCAGAACCAAATCAGCTGCAATTTCATCACTTGTAATTATAAGCCAAATAAATTATTATTATTTCAACTTGCAAATAAAGTTATAGATGTAAATAATTATCATCATCAAGCTGCAGGACGTTTGAGGACAAGAACGTGCCTGCACTTGTAAGCTAAATCATGCGGAATCAGTGCAATTAATCCAATATCCAATACCTTCGCTATCCATCTTGTTAACAGAATATTTCTGGTTATAGTTTAAGGCAGGGGGCTTCAATGTTTTTTATGCCAAGGACCTCTTAACTGAAAGAGAGAAGTAGCAGGGACCCCTACTACATATAATGCATAAAATGAGTTGCATATTAAACTGGGCTTACAATAACGTTTGGGCAGCCTAAAGCCTTTATACTTACCTTTTTAGCGAATACTAAGCTATTAAAATAATTGTTGGTATGATTTTATAAATCATGTTTTTATGCTGCACAGTGAATCATTAGGATTAACTGGCTCTGTCTAACTAAGTGACTGCCTTACCCATAGGCCAGTAAGCCTATCATCAATGTGTTTTTTTCACATTTCACAAAAATTGCAAAGAAACGAGTTAGACAGTGTGCTGTGGGAGTTTCTTACTTATTACTTACTTATTACTTATCCCCCTCCAACACACCTGTCTCACGTCATAGATGTGCAAAGTATGTTTCTCTAATGAAAAACTTTCAAATAATTAACAATAATTTGGTGGCCATCTTTTTATACAGATGATTTTTTAGTGCAGTCTTTCCACACCTTAATTCATGAATGAGGAAGTGTGATTTTTTTGTACTGTAATTCATGTAGTGAACTTTTTGTATTTCTGAAGACTTTTCATATCATCTGTATAGTAAATTACATCTATTTTGTTACAAGTAAAGGCAACTTTACCTTTCTTTTCATAAAAGAAATAAAATGTTTCAGAAGAGTTTTTGGTTTGTTTTCACTGTGCGTATCTGTGTATATGTCTGAGGTTGTGTGAATGGAAGAACAGTTCTTGAAGAAGCACCACAGGAAGTCAGCCCCCTTGTCTCACATCTGGTAATGGCATTGGCCTAGATACAGCCTTCTTCTCCAAACTCTGCATGTCTCAGGACAACTCAAGCACCACACAATGCACCTTTTATTTTAAATACTTTGTTTTTATTCGGTCAACCTGTGGGTGAGATTGGCCACCACCTCACACTTGTCCTGCCTAAAACAGAGATAGATAACATGCAGCTGGCTTTTGCTCCCTGCAAGCTGCACCTTCTGTAGACATGACAAACTCAACAGGCTGTTTATTCAACTTAGTCTATTTCCCTACTGATGACTGAAAAAGTGGCAATTGTTTTAGCATGTGCTAACAGTGTATGTACAGTAATCTATTTGTGGACATCCGCTAACTTGAACACATCTCACAGGAAATTGATTATGCGAAAAGCAACTCAAAGACATTTGTTTGCTTAATGCATAGCAAAGTCTAGTGGTACCAAACAAGTATCCTGACAAGTGTATGTGCAGTAATCTATTTGGAGACATCCGCTAACTTTAACACATCTCACAGGAAATTGATAATGCGAAAAGCAACTCAAAGACATTTGTTTGCTTAATGCATAGCAAAGTCTAGTGGTACCAAACAGGTATCCTGACAAGTTATATAGTTGTTTCATTTTTTATTTAACCCCCAGTGACCAAAGACATAGTTATCTACAATAAAATGTACCACATGGCACTGGGATACCTTTGAAACGATTTGTTTGGGTCCAGGTGTTCCTCCAGATGTTGGCTGTATCCACCAGCACTGTGCCTGCTGATATAGGTCAACATGTCAGGAAATCTTTCATGGCCCCCAGCTTCCTCCCAGCTGCTGAAATCATACAACAAGCTTTACATGTAGAGGTCATAAGTTATCTGTTGTGATCGCCAAGGACAGTCTCAATCACATATTTGTATTACAGATGTGCAGATACATGCTGTACTGCTCCCTGCTCCAGCAGAGCTTTGGGAAAAATCAGAATAGTAACATGTGTTGTCAATTTGATAAATGGAAAACACATAGATAAAAGTAAATCACAAAACGGAGGACATGCATAGGCTTAAACAGCCTATGCATGACAAGCAGACAGGCAGCTTGACTCATGCCTAGTGTCCATGTGGTGCCCCAAGGCTAACCTCACCTGATTCCTCTTATTGGGACTACATACAGAGGGCAGAGTCATCGCCCAGCTGGGGAATTGTTGGTGAAGGCTGATTCAAGGGATCGATGGTGTTTTAAGCCTCCAACTTCGCCTTCCATGCAGCTAACCCTAAACATAACCATTGCCGCGCAATGGCGATGAAGGCGATGTTGGGGGCTTAAAACACCTAAACACAGATTCAAGGCTTGTCCTATCCATAGACAGTTAAATAAATATCATATCATATCTATCATATTACGGATGTTTCATTAGTGTTGATGCTTCATCATTAATTTCTGACCCCAAGGGAGCAGAGATGTGATCTAAGCATGATTGATTACAGATCACCAGCTGTGAATTCTGGCTATGGGGCTCAGCAAAGCTTTAAATTCGTGTAGCCTACCATATAATGACTGGTGGCTCACTTCCGCATGATAAATGCGTTTTGATCTTTTTAGGCCAGTAATTTGGAATGGGTCCTGCAATGACACAGTTGGCTTTTGGTGCCACCTTGTGGCTGTTTGCCAGGATAGAGTAGGCCTATGCTGTTAAGTCTACTACTGTATTGACCTGAATTACGTATTTTGCAAGAGGGAGGACACATTACTGGTGTGTCAGCACCTACCTGGAGTACATTTTTCTCAAGCTGATATGTTCAGTAGGAGCCATTCAAAACATGGTGGTGGGGAGAACTTGACAAGCAAAGCAAGGTGAGCTACACATAGAAAAAGGGAGCAATTTGGGTTGAGGTAATTAAGGGTCGTATAGCCATATGCCTCTTGAGAACCATTATGTTTTTATTTAACGCCATTATACAATAGCATTTTAATCATTTCCTGTTTGGATTTAAAATTGTATTCACGCTGCCTAATAGCCTGCTGAATTTGATTTACGTATTTTTCTTTTAGCTTACTTGTAGGACTACTAAGATTTAGGCTACTCTTACTCTCCATTACGCAATATTGTTTTCAACTTGTCACAAAGTAGCCTACAGTGGACACATGTGACGAGTGTACCACGCAGGTGGTAGGCTCAGCCCATAGACAGTATCAGAGTGATTACTATCTCTATGGCTCTGGACAGTATATAGAAGGCCTAGTCCCGTCTTTCTCTATCACTCTGGCCTAGCCTATTTATATTATTTGTAACAGACTTGATTGACGTCGAAGTTACAGTTTTTGGCAACCAGACAATAATTGGCCTCGCTTTTCCTTTACTCTGAGAAGTCCTTCTCAATAAAAGCCCCCCTTCCTCGGGACGGATATCACTATTACTCGTCAACAGAGGCGGGTCCAGCGATTTGGAGGCGGGCTCTTATTGTGAAAGCGAGAGGAGACCGGTACAATGCTTAGTCACGGTGAGTACAGCTTTCCCCCCACCTTCCTATGTGGCGCACAGCTCGGCAGACCGCGATGGAGGAATTGAACTAGACAACGTGAGTTTATTTTATTACAGATTTAAGCTATCAGTATTGATTAATACGAAGTATAATGCTGGCATATTTGAAAGCTAGCTGTAGCAATATATTTCGATAGCGCTTTGTTAGCATTCTTGTGCCTACGGCTCACAGCCGCCGTTATGCTGCTATCTATTATTAGGAGCCTATTTTGCTGTCAGCTCTATTTCCGAAACGTTTAACTTGTCATTTGTGGTGTGTCCGGCTGTTTGTCATGAATACATTGATTTCACTTTTCGCCGTAAACCAAACTGAGAATTTAATCGGCTGTTCCTCACCTGTGTTACTCTTATTTTCGGTTCATGCCAGCGCTCCGGATTATTTTTGATCAAAACAAGCGTAGAAATGATCACCGTTGGACCGAAGGGGATTGCTTTGTGTGAATGCTCTTAATGTTAGAGGGATGGCGCGGAAATCTAATTCCTTCTGGGTTTAACGTTTATGTAAGGACTGACTGCTCTTCTGGGTCATGTTTTGGTACAACCAGTTCCACTGTTTGCTCGGTGAAGAGTTCAGGATGAGTCACCGAGAAAAGCTCTTTGCCAATATGGCCATGAAACAAGTTAAACACCCGTGATTGTGTGTAACTCTTACTTTACGTGTAACTTTAAAGTTTGAATCACTCCAGTTATTGCGCAATCCCTGCTGAATGGCATCCAAGAATTGCAGGCCTGAGCTGTGGTTCCCAAACGGTGCAGCAGGGTCTACCAGGGGTCCTTGAAGGTGTTACAGAGAGTCGCCAAGGACTGAGAAATTGTTCAATAATATATTTACATAGGCTATTACTGTTATCTATCATCGCTCAACACTGTGAGAGAGGGACTATGAGCTTGTATGTTTGTATCCTAGGTTTCCCCGTACACACTGATGTTACCTCTAAATGTGTATCAAGTTTAGAGCTGTAACTCGATAAGCTAGCTGAAACATCAATTAATCGATTAGTTGATTGATAAAAGTAACTACCTAGAAAATATGTCACATGATTGTCACGTTATGTTAAGTAGGCTAAATTGTTTTCTAATATCTTTCCAGCTTATCAATTGTGATGAAATGCTGTTTTCTCTGTTTTCTAACATTAAAGGACCCATATATCATTGTAAAGTGGACATTTTTCGATTTGATAGAGGAAATAACCTGTAGATAAATCGATAATAAAAATGACCATTAGTGGTTGGCTTATGAAATGTCAGAATTTGCATTTAAGCCTTTTAAAATGTATTTAATATTTATCAGTTACTTTTTCGAAATCCACATGAACCACTCTAGCCTGGGAAAACCCTGACGAACTTCTGGCAAATTTGACATTTGCTCTGCAAGTCAGTCTGGCCAAGAGCTCATTCAAGCCCATTTCCAAATCCAGGCACCAATCGATGATGATAGCGCAGCAACGGCAAGCAGCTTCTTGTTTACATTCAACATGACACGGCCACCGAAGCGCAGCTACCAATTGATGCCGCTGTCGCTGCTACGTCACCCGGATCGTTGGTCTGATTGGTTGAAGGACTATCCAATTACGCCCAGAGGCATTTGAGCGGCGTCCGTTGGTGACGCCCCTTTGGAAATGGGCTGTGAATGAAGCTTGCCCAGACCCACTCTCAGTTACAACTGAGAAGGGTCTGGCGTCAACCAGGCTAGAACCACTCTTCACATCGGCATGAATTGGATCCACCACACAGCACTTATTACAAAAGACAATGTCACTTTAAAAGCTGGTAGACTGTAACTACCATTATTTCATTACAAGAGATTTAACATTTAAACTAAGGGTGCTCAGATCAGGATTTTTGGGGCCAATCACCGATTGCTGGAAGACGTATCGGCCGATACCGATCACTTTTATGAACTGAAAATTACGCCATTACGTAACAGTCACACATGTTTAGAGAATGTATCAGTAACTGTTTGGCTTTCTGTCCTAGCTCAAAATCTAAAAAAATGTCCTTTCAATCACTGCAGACATTTCTTCAACACACACACACACTCACACTCTCTCTCTCTCTCTCTCACTCACTCACTCACACACACACACACAGCTGTTTGAGCGGCGCTGGAGCTGCTAGCTACACGACTCCGCTCTGCCTTAGTGGTTACTTACTGGTTGTTTCAGCATTAATGGAGTTGTATTCAACAACAAATGTCTTCTACTTTGGGCAGTTTAAACCAAACTAGCCTGTGCGGCACTGCTTGTGTGTTCAACTTTAGCATTAAAAGAGGGAACATCTGCTCCTGTTTAAAAAGAGAATCAGCCTTTAAAGCAACACTATGTAACTTTTAGCTGCAGCTATAGTTTCAATGAGACAACCTGTAGGGAGACCGAAGCGGGAAAAGTTACATAGTGTTGCTTTAATGTCATACCCGAGAATGCTACTGTATACGGTATATTGATTGCATGAATTATTAGAGATATGCAGCAGGTACAAACGTAGACTCAGGTAGCCGGTTTGTCAGTGAGAAGTTTCGGTCTGCTAGTTTATCAACATGTTCTCCTGTGAAACCATTTCACCCAGAAACCTAGAGGGAGAAAAACACGTCAGTAAGTCAGAATCAGTGTGTTGCACCACCTGTCCTGACGTGTCACCATATATGGATAATATAAAAAGATTTTGTTTACTTATTCTTAACTAATTAAAGAGCATTGGAAGCAGTAGGGCCCTACGACGTGGCCTGTGCACTGTGTCCTCTTATCACAACTTCAGGTAATGATTGGTGTGTGTGCACAACTTATGGGTACTCTGTTACATAACTCTGAACACTCACGGCCACATTGTTGCTGAGTAACACCGGAAAGAAAATTGGCAACTGTCGGCTGCTCTTTCTCAGGCAGTACAGTTATTCTGGAAAGAAGGCATTTAGTTTTGGCAGCATCCCTCTAGGTCATTTATGGTGTGAGAGCAAGTGTTCCTCCCCATCAACCTAAGCCCGCGTATTCCTAATTCCTATTAATTTCCAAACCGGTCTGTATGTATAGCTGTCTCCTGTTTTCTCATCCGCTGCAGTAGATTGTTTGAGATTTCTTGAAGTAAAGCTCTTGATTCTGATGATTGAAAGATGTTTTTTTTTTGTTTTTTTTGGCTAAAAGCTGTTTAAGTTGTCATATGTTTATGTTTCAAAACGTTTGCATGTGCCCGTTGTAAGAATCAGTAAAGGTGTCTTTTGCTTTGTTAGCTGGTGCACAAACCGTTCCCTCTGTTTCAACCTCCAGCTGGATTGGTCACAAGACAGAACACTCCGTCAAGCTGGCCAGCTAAATTCAAGCCTAATCTAAGTCACTCCTTCATCCTTCAAAACAGACATTACTGCCTCGCTATTCCTTACATGGTCGCTTTCGTTTACATGTTTGTTGCTAAAATTGACTCTTTAGTAGTGCAACACTTAGGTTAAGATGTAGAAGTAACAAATTGTGATTAAATCTTCTCATCACAGACACCTCTAACCAAAGATGAAATTAACTATTAACTTAAAATGACCTATGATGACTTAAAAAAAGGACACTCATCATAAAAAGGAGGAAGCCTTGACCCCACTGAACTGCTCCAGGAAGAAAACACCATGGGTGTGAAAGGCATGATGATAGTCTTTTTGCGTACATGTAAACTTACTGCTGTTTAAGTTGGTAGAGACCGGATCGTGCCGCTTGTTACTTGAGACGATGTATTTGTCAGCATTTAGCCGATGAGCGCATCGATGTGTACACAGATTTAAACAGTGGCATGATTAATTGACTGTGTTATAAATTGTTTCAAAGTACTGTATGTGACTGTGACACTGTATATACATACACACTTACTGTCTCTCTCCCTCTTTCCTTTTTAGTTGTCAGTTGAGCCAAAGCTTCCTGGTAAACACAGCGGTGCAAACAAATTCCATAGCTGGACAACCTCGCGGAAGGCGTCTCCTGAGAAAGCCACCGAACACCTCCCCCTTTCCCAAGGGCTCCAAGTTACGCTTACGACACTTTTGGCACTCGGCCCTGTTTTTGTTTTTTTTGTCCTTTCAGAGTTGACAAGACTTCTCCTGCCTCATCTAGAGTATCTGAATCTGCAGTGTAGCACTCTGAAGGGAGCTTTAATGATTACCTCTTTTAAAATGAAGCAGTAAATCTGACTCTTATTTTCCTTCTCTAGAGTAATCAATATGCAAGACTGACCAGCACCTGTGGTGAATCTGGCAATCATTTAGATTAATGTTCAATTCAATTCCTTTGACTCTCGCACTTGTTCAGTTTGTACTGTCATAAAAACATTCTGTACCTGTTATTCTGTTTATTATTAACCCCTCCGCCAAAGCCAGAGGAATCCTGAACTCAAGACATTTTGATTATGTTGGAACTGCAACATGTAAGAGTACAACCAGCTATGACTGGCAGCTCACGTAGAAGTCTCTGGTAATGCCATAATGAGCAGTATGTCTGGACTCAATTACTGAACAGAGCAAGGAAATCCTCATTTCCACATAAATCCGACTTAAAAGTGAACTCTTCCACACACATAAAAAAACCAGGCGTACCCAGGAGACCCCGGAGCTTTCTGTTAAGCCGTCTGCCAAGTGTCAGTTCAAACTTCATCTTTTATTTCACCCGCGCCTGCGCATGGTGCAAGGATGCCCAATAATACCGCCTGCTTTTCTTGAGAAAGAGACCAGGAAGGAGGAGACAGGGTAGGAAATGACCGAGTGCATGACAGAATGCAAAGCGCTGGTGACTCCGTCCACGCGCAACGGCCACCGTGTCTTCAGCTACACGCTAGAGAGCCACACGGCGGCCGCCTTCGCCATCATGAACGAGCTGCGCTTGGAGCGTCAGCTGTGCGACGTCACGCTGCGCGTGCGCTACAAAGACCTGGAGGCGGTGGACTTTGTGGCTCACAAGGTGGTGTTGGCCTCCTCGTCCCCGGTCTTCAGGGCCATGTTCACCAACGGCCTGAAGGAGTGCGGTATGGAGTCAGTGCCCATCGAGGGGATCCATCCCAAGGTGAGTCAGATGTCATCTTTTCTCTGCGGAAATCTTTGCTGTATTTGATTTGACACACCATCCCACTCACAGATCATTAAACATGATTTAAGGTTAAATGTGCGAGGTGCGACACATATTTTGAGAATCACAAAAATTATAAAAAGATCAGATAATTGCATTTTTATTAGTTTGACAGTAATGGCACAATATCTATTATATTGCTTTCAAGCACAAAACAATGTTTTTACAGTACTAATCAACAGGGCTGGGTATCGTTCAAAATACCGTGACTTCAGTCCCAGTTCCTAAACGATACTTTTTTTCGATACCAATTTTATGAAACAAAAATAAATTGCAACATTACACATTTCCCCACAAATCTTTTTATTTATTTTTCAGCTCCTGCTACGTGAGCGTAACATAGTTTTTCCTGCCTGCCTCTACAACGTGTAACATTAGACAGCCAATCACCAGCATGATCAGATTTTGGTAGAAGCATGCTGCATGCTTATTGGCTCACTGACGCTGATGAGATTTATGCCTTAGGTATTGAATGACGAGGCATTTTTCGAAACTCAATACTTTAGAGGCAATTTAGTCGGTGCCTAAAAATTGAATTCAGTACCCAGCCCTACTAAACGGGGAATAAAACCAATATTCCAATATACCAATATTTAACCAGTGTTTAAGTTACAGATTTCAGCCTCTTGCCATGGCAAACGATTAAACCTCAGTATAATTACCAGAATAAATGAACAGTAATATGCAGTAATGTACTGTACATAGACAGAATGTTTCAAATTTGAGAAATGGAAAACTGTTTAAAAAAAAAAAAAAATCAAGTCTACATGAAATTCTTTTTTCAAAGTGGACCTTATGTATACACAGTAAAACCATACTGTAAAACTTGGCTGAGTACACTTAGTTTGACCTCTTTTACTTACTCTGGATGTTTACAAAGCTCATGCAGATACACACATGGACAGAATATCTAACTCTTGTTAGCTTATGAGATGCCAATCGGTCTGGAAAAATGAATAGACACAGAGATAAATTGCATCAGAGCCGTATTTTTCCTCCTTTTTTTTCCCATTGACTTTCTTTTCTGCCTTATTCCATCCATCCCTCTCTCCCAACCCTATCCCTCTTCATCACTTTTCTTTACCCCTTTTCTACCACAACCTTTCTTTCTCCCTCCCTCCTTCAGGTTATGGACCGACTGATAGAGTTTGCCTACACAGCCAGCATCTCTGTGGGGGAGAAGTGTGTGATTCACGTGATGAACGGTGCTGTCATGTACCAGATAGACAGTGTTGTCAAGGCCTGCTGTGATTTCCTCGTCCAGCAGCTCGACCCCAGCAACGCCATCGGCATCGCCAATTTTGCCGAGCAGATCGCTTGCACGGAGCTCCACCAGAAGGCCCGTGAATATATCTACATGAACTTCAGCCAGGTAACGCTTCAGCGGAGTTTCTAATGAAACCACCTTTGTTATAAGATGATCTTTTTTTGCTTTCTTTTTGGTTTTATTTGATAGTTGACGGTGTAGATACAGAAAGGAAATGCGGGGAGAGAAAGGGGGGGTATGACAGGCAACAAAGAAACCCCAGCTAGGGGAAATTGCAGTTAGTATGATATAGAATGATTAATCATATTTATACTACTAAAACTGACATGTCATAATAATTGCATCAGCACAGCCCATAACTGAAAAAGGAAATACACCTTTCTTATTATTTTTATTTATATACTTGTCATTTCTACACAAAGGGGTTTGTGTTAAAAAGGGTCTAGTTGTGGTGTGAGTAAATTCTGTTTCACTTGTTCCATTGGGGTTTCCGCTGGTTGACTTTTCCGCTTCAAACCACTCGCTCGTGACTTTGTGCAATGAATGTCAAGAATGCAAGCTATGATTCATGATGAGTAGTATGTGGGTTTACCTGTGCAGCACAAAAATGAAAAGACACTGTATCAATAGTGGATAAAGATAAACACGGCGGAGGCAGGTTAGGCAGCTCACTGAATCACAGACGTGTCAGTTAATATCAGTCTTTCACAAGTTTTTATTTGATTGAACTACAGCAACTATTTTAAGCTAAAATGTCCCAACATATGTTGGTTCCAGCTTCTCACTAATGAGGATTTTTCTGCTTTCTGCTGGTCTCATGTGACGGTAAACTGAATATCTTTGGGTTTTGGAGTGTTGTTCAGCCAAACAAGCTACCTGAAGATGTCACCTTGGGCTTAGGGAAACATTTTTCACAAGTTTTTGATATTTTACAGAACAAATGATCAGTCTTATCAATTGGAGAAAATAATCGTCAGATTAAAGATATTATGTATATTTCTGCATTAAAATGACTATACCTATGTTATATATATATATAAATATATATATAAATATATATATATATATATATATATATATATATATATATATATATATATATATATATATTTATATATATATTTATATAAATATATATATTTATATATAATATATTTATATAATATTTTTTTTTTTTTTTTTTTAGATTTACATGATCCCAAATGTTCAAACCCAGAAAAATCTGTAATTTTAATCAATAACACGGAGCATGTCATTTGGTTGCCTGTCAATGTATCCTACAACCTTTGACCGCTCTAGTTCCTTTAACTTCCAGCCAAACATGGGAAATGCCTGGAAACAGTATGCGCTAAATAGTGATTGTAAATCAGTGTCACAGAATTATACCTAGTAAAAATAATACATTATTTTCATTAATTACATGCCACTTTGCTACACAGTCATACAGTAGAGACCTAATTCATTAAAATATTTTAAAGTGCTCATATTATGCCTTTTCCCTTTCCTTTGTTGTGTTTATATATATCTTTTTTGTGCATGTAATAGGTTTACAAAGTAGGGTTGCACGATATTGACAAAATGTGACATTGCGCTATCGATTATGAATATTACGATATCGATATTAATTTCGATATTTTTAAACATATAAAATTACGAAAGTTAAGGGAAAACGCATCTGTATAGATTCATAATGAAACAAGTTTTCTTACAACACAAGGTTTATTTCAACTGACGGTCATATTGGACTGGTACAACATGAATAAATAGATAACAACCATTTCTACAGAACGGGACGTGTTTTACTGGTTGTACAGTATAAAATAAATAAATAGAGAGAACAGGGCACAACTTTTCTTTTGCTTCTCCGATTCATTCCGTTTTGTTGTCTCTATCTATTTCTTCACTTATACTGTCACTCTGTTGAAATATGCACATGTGGTACGCTCCGTAGGGTTTGTCTCGTAGTGGACCCGTGCGCTGACGTGCACTAACATGTGCACGTGGCCACGGTAACTGGCCAATGAAAGATGATCATTATAGCGTTTCAAGCGGGCTCTAAATCAAACACAACTAAGCCACACAGCCAACGGACGGGACGCAGCGCTCCACGAAATAAACAAAATATTGCATATTTATTGCGACGCTTTCGATATAATATTGCGCAACGTGATATTGCAATAATGATATTGAATCAATATATCTTGCACCCCTACTACAAAGTGAAAAAGTCCAGCCCAAAGGGTCTTACCATCTTCAAAAGATAACACTGTTCACAAACTGCTCCAAACAGCTCTATTGTAGTCCAGCCTTTACTTCCGTGACAAACGTGCGTCACTTTCTAACACACGTTATAATGCTCGCCTAGCTGCTAGCGTGGCACGCCCTCATACTCTGCTTCTGACTGGCTAGTAGTCCTTACCCAGCTACTGCGCATGTGCGACTCCCAACAAAGATGGAACAGAAGTGAGATGCCTCACTCGGTAGCTAAAACAGAGAGCTCAATACACAGGGTGAAAATAGGAGCTGCAGCAATGTGCAGTACAACAAAAATATAGTGTTATTTGAAAATGAAACCTTGTTAACCAAGTGGCTAATGCTAATGCTTGGTGGATAATGGTAACGTTAAAACGTTACAACAACGTTCAACATGCTCATAAAATTATTTTTAGTACGATTGTTTTGACCCTGGCCACCACCACAAATAGAATCTAGGTAATTATGTGGCAAGCACTGCGGCTATTTCATCAGAATGACATGAATAAAAATTACAAATTGTACGTTTATTTGATGATGAAAATAATCCTTAGTTGCACCTTTTTTTTTAATTGTAGTCTGCTCTCCTCATCACAGTTTTATTTATTATTTGCAATAGACACTTGAGTATACATTTATTTGGATTCCTTCTCTATATTAAATTGATCAGAGCGCTTGTATTAAAAGTTGGCATCCCTACTCCTGTCCCTAGGTGGCAACCCAAGAGGAGTTCTTCAACTTGTCCCACTGCCAGCTGGTCACCCTCATCAGCCGCGATGAGCTCAATGTGCGCTGTGAGTCCGAAGTCTTCCAGGCATGTGTGGCCTGGGTACGCTACGACCGGGAGAACCGGCGACCGTACGTCCAGGCGTTACTCCAGGCTGTCCGCTGTCACTCCCTTACCCCCAACTTCCTGCAGGCCCAGCTCCAGTCTCTGGACTGGGACCCCCAGTGTAAAGACTACCTGGCCCAGATCTTCCAGGACCTCACCCTCCATAAACCCACCAAAGTCATTCCTTGCCGAACACCCAAGGTGCCGCAGCTCATCTACACAGCAGGGGGTTATTTCCGTCAGTCTCTCAGCTACCTGGAGGCGTATAATCCCTGTACAGGAGCCTGGCTGAGGCTGGCTGACCTGCAGGTACCACGCAGTGGCCTAGCAGCCTGTGTGATCAGTGGGCTTTTCTACGCTGTTGGTGGAAGAAACAACGCGCCTGATGGCAACATGGACTCGAATGCATTGGACTGCTACAATCCAATGAACAACTGCTGGCTGCCGTGTGCACCGATGAGCGTTCCCAGGAACCGAATCGGAGTTGGTGTTATCGATGGCATGATATATGCAGTTGGTGGATCACATGGGTGCATTCATCACAATAGCGTTGAAAGGTAAGATGAATGGAGCTTTTAATGGTATTTTTTATTATCTTCAACAATTCCCTGAAGAGACCAAAGCCCATGCTGAATCTGTTCTGCTAACAACTATCATCATTGTAGCCACAGCCTGATTTATTGCTGATAATAATAAAATATATGTAACACCTGCTGTATAATACAGGCATATGCTCTGGTTTGTTAACTGTATACGTGTCCAAGAGCAGGAATCAGGTAATGTCCTGGAACTTAATTTGTTAATTAACTTCCTGTTATATCACTTCCTGATATATATTTTTAGTTCACACAAAGCTTCAACAAGGAAGCTTTAATCAACATTTTTGTGTTAAAACTAAACTGTAAATTATGTCATGGCTATAAAAAGAATAGCAAAGTTTCTCACCCACAGCATGTGTTCCAACTCTTTAGCTGTCATATGCACTACGTCAAAACAACAACAAAAATGTAGTGAAAACAAAACTTTGAGTTAACTACCTTCAGTTTATAATTCACAACTGGCAGTTCTGTTTGTTCAGCTTCTTCTCGACAGCTGTTCTGGGTAGTGAGGCAGCAACAACATACAATCGAATGAGCAATAAAAGGCAGGAGGATGTGCTAAACATCCTCCTGCCTTTTTATTGCTCATCTATCGCCAAGTATTGAATGTATTTGTCCTGCTGTGTTGGCATGTCTCAAACCCAGAGAGGAACCTGTGGCACCATCAGTAACCTGGGTAGGTTAGGATAGGTTATCTTTAATCCAGTGAATTTGATATATAATACAGCAAATTTTATATATGCATACGGTAGTCTTAATTCACAGTTGAAGATATACCCAATACTCTGACACTGACAGAGAGCAGAGACAAATGGCAAATATTAACCAGGCACGCCACAGTGACTGAAACATGGCTTAATGTACATGTAACAACTTTTATAATATAAAATATCAGTGTAGTGGAATCACAGACTACAGATGCTGAACGTGGAGCTTTGTAACAAAGACACTGGGTTTAATTCCCAGTAACATCCTAGCAAACAAATAAGCCGTGTTTGGGCTTAGGAGACCAGGCAAGGGCTCTCGTTCTTGTTGCTCTACTAGTGACTCCCAGATGTTGGTTTGGTGCCTGTACAGAGAGGGATGAAACTGGGGGATAGCATGAACTTTCGTTACACCCCCCTCGGTTAAGTTCATCAATGGCAGGTGAAAAGAGGCAGTTGGCGACATCATGTTTCTGTCTGCAGTCCTGGGCCGGCAGTGACACAGATTAGCGGTGCATAGGGAATTTGATTTTCCAGAGAGGGGGAAAAATCCTTAAAGAATAATAACAATAACACAAATCAATGTGTGTTTTTCCTGATCTGCAGGTATGATCCAGAAAGGGACCAGTGGCACCTGGTAGCCACCATGTTGACACGACGTATCGGTGTGGGTGTTGCGGTCATCAACCGGCTGCTTTACGCCGTAGGGGGGTTCGATGGGGCCAACCGGCTCAGCTCCTGTGAGTGCTACAACCCTGAGAGGGACGAGTGGAAGACCATGGCCCCTATGAACACTGTGCGCTCTGGAGCTGGTAAGGAAGACATACGGTATTCATCATATAAGCATTCTCTGTTGTTTGAACACAGGGGTGCTAAGAATGAGTCTTCATGTATTCTTAATTACATTATGAGTTGGTTTATAACATATAAGCCGTAACAAAGATACAGATACAGTAGACAGGTTAATTTAATATTCTGTATAAGTATTATGTAGAGTGAGTTTGGACATCCTCCAGCATATCTGTGTAAATGGCTACTGCATCAACGTAGCAGTGCAGCGATTCACTTATTTTAAACTACATGGAGAGACCTTGCTTGCGGGACTTTTTACTAGTTTGCTCATATCTAGATGAAGTAATCTAACACTTGAATATACTAACCATTGACCCTATTCAGGTGTGTGCGCACTGGGGAATCAAATCTTTGTGATGGGCGGCTACGATGGCACTAACCAGCTTAACACAGTGGAGCGCTATGATGTGGAAACTGATACATGGACCTTTGCTGCCTCCATGAGGCACCGACGCAGTGCTCTGGGAGTCACTGCATTACATGGACTCATCTATGTATTGGGTGAGTAGTATTGTAACTATTAAGAGTAAAATCACCAAACTAAAATAATGTATAAATTACACTTTTTGCTGTCAAACCTATTTTATTTTATGAACAGTCAGGGCCACAAATCACATGGATAATTTTAGTCCAAATTTGCTTTGGCCATTGGGGTAGTGGCCAACTAACAAATGTTAGTCCAACTAACTTCATACACCTGTTCCTAATATGTGAGGATTATGAGGATATTCTTATCTAAGCCTTTTTGTTTTTCAGTTTAATTTTGTGGAGATAAAGATGAAACAAGATTTATTCACGTCTGTTGTTTTCAGTTCGCACTGAACTCTACAAGAAAACCTATTATGAATAGGGCTGGGTATCGTTCAAAAATGTTCGATCCAGTGCCAATTTGGATACCTCAGTTTCGATACCAGTTCCTAACGATACTTTTTTCGATACCATATGTTTTAAAATCCATTTCAACATCAACAAAAATACATTAGACACAAAACTTTTATCAAAATTACAAAATTCTGGCAACACTGCTCACTCAGTAACATTAATAAAACTGGTTGTGCTTTTGGATTGGTATCAATCTGAACTTGGCCAAAATTAACAAAAAAAGAGAAACCTTTTTGCCACAACATGAACATATAAATAATACATAAATAAATGACCTTGTGTACAGGCTAATATTGAACTAACTAAAATGTAAAGGAATGTAAAGAACAAAGACATTTTAGTGCAAACTGCATAATGACACAAACCTTTAACAATAAACGTGGCCTGTTGTCAACATTGAACTAATGGAGAACTAACTTAAGTGCAAAGGAATGTAATTGAATTGCCTTGTTGCTGAAAGGTGCTGTAGAAATAAAGTTGCCTTGCCTTACAACCTCAGCCTGTCAGTCAGTCACCAGGGCATAGAAGCCTGCTGTCTCAGAGGAAGTGTAAAACAACAGCACGCGACCGCTTTCGGTTCGCCATTAATATTGCAGCAAACGCAGTCTGCGTGAAGCTTTGAAAAACTGTAACCACACTTGAAACTACTTCATCAGCATCACTCACTGTGACTTCAACAAAACTGCAGAGCCGACGTAGTTTACTCCGTCTGCACCTCTGCGCGTGTGTGTCGGCCGGAGCTCCGCTCTGTGTCAATATGCAGAGAGGACAGATAAGCTTGCGCTTAGGTGCTCAGACGCTTTTGGAACCGAAATTTGGCACCGAAAAATAAATTATTTTTTGATACTCATAGGATCGGAGTATGTTTTTCAGTGCCGTAAAAGTATCGACGTTCGGTGCCCAGCCCTAATTATAAAAGCCAAGAATGGTGCCACTGAAAAGATTTTGCACGTTTTATAAACAAATTATGTTGTGATGTCACTTGAGTCAGCATTGGTTGGAGCTTAACAGACGGGTGTGTTTCGTCCGAGTCGGCCCGTGCGCTGCAGCGATAGTTTCTGCGTCTCTGTGTCTTGCGAGATGCGAGTGTATGTGTCAAGCCAGGCAGGTAATCACCTACAGGAGGACCACAGTGCAGCCAAATACTTAAAAATAACACATTCAAAACAAAACCCCTAGTTTCATGGTGATTTTGGCTGTCTTGACTTGACACACACACACACGCACGCGCACACGCACGCACACGCACACACACAGAGAGACTTTCACAAAATATTTACACAATGAGATTTTTGATAAATAATCATCAGTAATGTGGATATAACGACTAATATTACGATATCCAAAATCTAAGACGATATCTAGTCTCATATCACAATATCGATATATTGCCCAGCTCTAGAGAGACGCACATATCTGCGCTACCCTAACGCACCCGGTGTGTTCCAGCTGTTAGACTACAAGTTTGAAAATGAAAGACATCTGTGTTTGTGGAGTTGGAATGAAGTGAATTTACCAGACCTCTGTAGCCCGCTCCTCATCTCTGTTGAGGCTCAGTCAGCATAACATAACTGAACCTCTGAGGAATTGCATTGTGGGTAATGTAGGTGCCAGGTTTTGACAAGAAACAAGAATGTGTGGAATGAAATAGACAATGTGTATGGTTCTGTTGCATTAATTCTGATCTTTTTGTTTTTTTAAACTGTCCATCATGACTCTGATAATGTTAAAGGTGGAGTTTTCTTCTCATTGAACAAAACATGAGACCTATTTTCATGAAACACAATTTCGATGTTATAATTACAGGAGGTTACGATGGAAACACTTTCCTGGACAGTGTGGAGTGTTATGACCCTGAGAAGGACACCTGGTCGGAGGTGACACACATGACGTCAGGGCGTAGCGGCGTAGGTGTGGCCGTTACCATGGAGCCGTGCCAGAAAGAACTGCCACAGTGTCAGACGTGTGAGAGTGCCTCACCAGCCTCAGCCTATCAGTCCGCCAACTCCGGTTTTAGCTCTTACCACAATCAGCGGCACGGAGGGCCCTTCGGCAAAGGCGCTTGAGGCTCATCGCTTGACCATGTCTCACACACGCTCTCTCACACGCACACACACAGACGAGCGCCCCAAAACTCCACTCTGTCTTCCCAAATCAAAAGAAAGCCCCTCAAAACTGATTATAGACAGAGGTGAGCTAAAACACCACGTGCTGCCTGACTGGTTCTAGAGATCACACTTGATGTAAAAGCAAAAAAACTAAATCGGTAACACTTTATTTTAAAAGTGCAGTGTTGATAGTAATCTATAAGGTGACAAAAAAAAGTAATTTGAGTATCTGCATTGGACTATCCAAATCAAGTATGACCCCAGATCCTACAGTCCACTTTTCTAGACTTGAAATTTGATTAATTTGTTTGGTAAATTGTGTTCCGCCTGTCTGTGTTTTCAGATCTGGGAATTGAAGTTATCAGTCAGACCATCATCTCCCAGGTTTGAGCCATGGGAGGAAAGGGCTGCATACTAAAAGAGTCATCAGGGGCTCTTTACATGTCAAGCAAAAGTGAAATCTGAGGGGGGAAAAAATAATTCAAATGATCCCATCTATATAACTAAAAAAGACCCCAAAAAGTAGCATTTGTTAGCATAGGCAGTAGAGTTCAAAGTGCCATTACAATGCCTGTGGGCATTACTCTCATCAGTATTTTGACTTAAGGGTGCTTTGATAGAAAGGCACTGACAGTCACTGTGTGGTGTGCAGAAAATTGGTAAAGTTAACCCAGACAGCCACAAGATGAAGCTTATACATGAGAATGGGCCTCATGCAAGAAGATGTGCTGTATCCTCATCCTAAACCTGTCTTACATTTTGTACTTGTTTTGCTTGTACGTAGTCTGGCTCAACAGATGTACATTGCTGCGATGTCCCTCCCCCTCTGCTATTAATTTTGCAAGGGCACTGCGCTGCATCTGGGCTTAGCACCGCCCAGGATTGGTTGAAAGAAATGCAAACAAGCCAGAGCATTTTTCCCACAATAGATAAGCGTGTAGCCAGACTATAGTCGAGGACTGGCACAGCGCTGTGGAGGTAGGTCTGGCAATGCGAGACTATCTTGTATGTGTTCCAAGTCAGATTCAGCAAACTCTCTTAACTGCACAAACTTAAAGACGAATGAATGCCTCCTGTTCATTTGTGAGGTTTTATAACTAATGTAATCAACATACCCAAATTGCTATATGAGGCTACTTGTTCCGCTCTTTTTGTGGGCAAGTTTCATTCACAAAATCATCACCAGGAGTAAAACAAAAAGAATTTCGCACTGTGGAGTTTCATGTCCTGATGTTGGAAATCAGACGATCACATAACAAATTTAGCAGTGTCTCTAGTTGTGTTAGTGGACCCGGTTTTTGATATAGATTTAAACTCCAAAAGCAAAGTAGTCCATGCCTAAAATGAGAAGTGGCGGTCAGGGGAGCATGACACTCATAGAGATGGACGAGAGTATATATTCCTTTAAACAGAAGGTGATGTTGCACTGTTGGGTGTTATAAACAGAGGGTGTTCACCTGAAAAGTGACCTGCATAGAGGCATCTGTTGGAGGGTTTTTAGAGCAACTGGTGAATTGTATTGTAAATTGTGATTTCAAAATATGGCAGTGAAATCCCAACAAAAAAATATGTTTATTTCAGTAACACACATATCTGTACATGGCTTATATGACATGCCTGGACCACCCCTGATTTTTGTTCATACTTATAAAAATTGGTAATTTCCACAAATTCTCTTAAATCACTCTAATGTCTATTAAAGGTTGAATCTGTTCATAAGAGTGGTTCTTGCATGAGGCCCAAAGTGCTGGTACAAGAGAAGCAAGACATTGTAATAACTGCATTGTAACAAATGTGTTCTTTCACTAATGGCCACTGGAAGGTCAGAAAAAGGGCGATTTTCTTTCAGGAAAGGTGTTGGCAAATGATTGAGTGTGGAGTGCCAAGAGAAAGAACTTACGGGTTTTGACTATGTTTAGAGGAAACAGAATACTGTAGCATTTTAAAAATTTTGATTCAAACATCTCACTGTATGTGTTTTTATAAAAACGCTAATTACTGACACAATTGAGAACCTCCCCCTACAGTTGACTTTTGGGTTTTCACTTACACCAGACCTCAGAAACAGAAGTGACCATGTTTGTGCATTAGTGTTCAGATATTGTACGCTAATGACAACTTGCTTGAAGAAGTGTATTTGTAACAGCAATTTAAGCTACAAAGGTTTTTAAGTGATGTTTTGTACATTGATATTCTAAGTCTTGTACAGAATTTCAGAGCTCACTTTTTTTATTTATTTAGGATTCTTTTGGTTTTCTTGTTCCTCTAAACTGACATCAGCTTTGTATTGAATTGGAATCTGGTGTTGTGTTTTTGAATAACTAGCATGCAATGTAACTAAGTAGAAATGCCTGTTAATGCTATTTTTGGATGTTTGTAAAAAAAAAATTGCTTCACTTTGAAAGGGACTTTTTTTTCTGTCCATCAGTAGTTGGAATGGAAATTAGAATATTTAAGGTCTGCTTTGTACATTTCTTTTCCAGCAAAAAATCCCCTGTACAATAATTCATTGTAAAGTAAAATATATGTTTGTTGTACTGCTGTAGTCATGTAATGATTTGTTAGTTCTGATTTGTAGACATCTATCTATCTATCTATAAAATGTATAGGGTCATACGTTTAGGTTTATGCAGGTTAATTATGAAATTTGGGTCATACATTTAAGTCTATGCAGGTTTTCAAAGCAGCAGTGTGGCCACCAGAGGGCACTACAGCTCTTTTATACTAAACAAATCCTTTACTTGTTCACTGTATCATACATTATCATCATACATAAGCAAACTAGTGTTACCAACTTAGGTTATTTTGTCTTTTGGGGTGCCTAAACTGGTGGTAAGTGTGCCATTAATCGACCACCCAGGATTGTTGCCAACACATCCCATTTCCTTGCTAAACCTGGCAAGTGCATGAGACCATTATTATATTATAAGAGGAAAACGTCCCTGATTATGTGGGCTTACAAGAGGATCAGTACATAATCCTGTCAAACATTAAGACCACAAAAGCCCTCAACATGGGCAAAGTCTTTGGGTAAAAACAGTGTAAGCTGTTGTAACTGTGCCCTAGGGGGAAACCACCTTCAATATATTTCAGATGGATGCTTGGCATAAATATTTTATGCAAGCAATTAATGTTACCATGGTTTTGATTCTGATTGGCTGCTGGGTGTCGATAAAAAAGTGATGTAGGACACCTACTAAAGGAGTTCTGGTGAAACTGTCTGTTTATCAATGCGGTACATTAAATCAAAAAGGAAATGTGGATCTGTCATTTCCAACTCGTCCAACTCGTAAGTTATACTGCCACTCTGGACTGACTTTGTTTCACAGAGAATAACGTTATCTCACATCCCGTTCGCTGTTCAGGTCGCTGCTCCAGGCTGCGGCGCTGCATCCGACAGTACCGTTAGCTACACGTCGCGGATCAAATTGTTCGTAAAAGTCGTATGTTGTTTTGGGGACAATGACATGGCTGGATAGCTATCTAGATTGTCTTTTTGTTCAACATACTGTCAATTGTTTGTTTTTTACTGATTGTCAACTGTACACAATGTCTTTGGCTCTTGCTAGCATATCGTTAGCTTTCTGGCTCGTAGCTAAACTGAAGGGTTCTATCAGCTGAGCGGACCTCCGGTTGCTAAGGATGGCAAGTCGTATCTAAGGTCCTTCCTATTTCCTGGAGGAGTGAACAGCGTTTGCATTGCATAAGAACCTGATGGATGGCAATGACTTAAGTCAAACCGTCAGGCGTAACCAGGGAAACAGAGTTATTTATTTGTAAAAACTGTAGATTTCGATTGTAAAACTAATTAAAATGTGAAATAAAGTTAAAAAAAACTATGTTATTTGGCAAGTGTCCATTGTCAGGTCAGGTACCTGACAATGGACAGGGCATTAACCCTTACATATACCTTAATTCAGCAGGCAACACCACATCACTCAATAATAAAAGTAAAGTCCCCAAACCCCAATCTCCTATTTGTAATAAGTCGCTATTTGGAGGTTTGTGAGTGTAAACCTTACATTTGGATGAATATGCTTAAAGAAATAATCTGTCCCTTTTGTATTTGCCCAGTCAAACTTCTTGAAATAGCCACAAAGAAAGAAAGATTTTTCTGTCCTTGCAAGGACAGAAAAATGTGAATTTTCTTTGTTTTAATTTTTATCATAGAGAGCTTATCAAAATAAAGTTACACATTAAAATGGGATTGAAATAGAATAAAATACTAAGAAAAAAGACAGAGAAGATGTTGTAAATTTTTAAAGTGTGTTTATAAAGTTTTTAAAGGACACCGGCAACATCACAGGAAATTTGTGTGGGAGAAATCATGCACAAAACAAACAGTAGGCTATCGTTTTTTTGTCAAGTTAGTTGAAGAGTGTTGAACCTGCTTGTTGAGGATTGATTTATTTTGAAAATCTTCTCCGGATGTCTTCTGTTGTTACCTGCCCAATTTGACACCGGTGAGCTTTTCTCTAACGATGAAAAAAGGCTCCCGAGTCCCGCTGGACACAAGTCGATCCTCCTCGGACACAGGTAAGTGAAATTCACCTGACTGAAAACAACAGATTTATTTTCTGTAGCCTATATGCTGATACTTTAGAGACAAACTGAGACTATTTAGAGACATGAACATTGATGGACGGTAAGTTATGAACATGTAACTCTTAAGGTATGTGTGATTGTCCAACTAGACGTGCAGTAGCCTGTCATAGTGTGATATGCTGAAACGCATTTTTTAATCAAAGACAACAAACACTGTTTAGAAAGACGATTAAAATCCCACAAAAGTTTGGCATAGTTGGCTGAAATGGTTTGTCTGTTTATTGTGTCAAGTGTCACGTAGGCCTATCATCAGAAATCAAATTGGCAAATTTGGTTGTAGGCTAGTTATTAAAGGCCTGATACATGTGTTGTTGTTTTGTTTTTACCTCGTAACGGTCCTGTAACGCATCAGTGCAATTTTTTATATAACAAATGAAAAATATAAAGTTGGAATTAAAACTGTATTTTTTGTTCGTCAGATCAATGTATAGCGTAATCAAGATTTAGGAGTCGTTTTTCTGATTTTCTATTCGTGTATTGTTGGATAGAAATTTAAAAGATAGAAAATCGGAGTCTTTATTTCTATTTGTGTCTTTGGCTTCCTGAGAGGGCGGGCTCTAGGTGCCTGTCTTCACGCCCATAGATATACAGTATATCGCCTCCCTGGCTGTGCAGCTGCTCCCTGCAGATCCTCTGATCTCAACATCCCTTCAGTACTCCTCTGCAACAAACACTCAGAATTTCCAACTGTCTTTATATGCTTCACTACAAGTTTGTCCTCATTTAGCCTGTAACCAACAGACATTTGCAAAGGTGATCCATCTTTTGTCCTTAATAGCCTACTTAAGGAAGTTACTGAAAACAGTTGCTGCAGCTTCTGTAAGACACTTGAGTCCAAACGTTAGATTTGTTTGAATTGTCTAACTTATGTTACACTGTTATGTGAGGCAGACACAGCCTTTTGATTTTATACAGGTTTTCCACAATTAAAAAATAATAACAAATGCAATGATGTCTCCAGTCTCTCTCTTCTTTCATCCTGTTCTGAGCCTAATTCAAAAGCAGCTGTTTTTGTATCCATATTGTAACAAGTTAAATTAGAAATACTTAATATGATTCAGTTTACATAAATGTGTCTGACTGATATTTCCACTCTTTTTGTGAGTGTTACTAACAAGGTTGGTCTTCAGAGTGAGTGTACAGACCAAAGTATCTTAAGGCTGATATGATCATAGTCCCATTAGTAACTATATGCACTAACATAATTTTAGCCATAAGATGATTTAGGCAAATGAAGCCTTGTATGGATTAATGTTGCAAATAATTTTGTGTCAAACTAAGGGTATGTCTTGTAGTAAACTTGTTTAATTCTGAACTTATGCTTCGACACAATATATTTAACAGCATATTCAATTAATTAACAACAGCTTGCAGTATTCAACAGTGGACACTGTCAAGAATGTTAAAAACAAAATCTGTTTTCACTTTTTTTTTCTGTTCAGCGGTCTAGATGAGCAGTAAGTGCAATGAAAGTAGAAAAAAATGAGAAAACTAATCCAAAATCTTAAATATACATTGATCTGACGAAACCAAAAGTACAAAAAATATAATTCCATTTTCTACTTTTCATTTATTTTCTGGAAAATTGAAATGATAAGCGTCACACAGACCCATAACTTTAATTACTAGGACAGTTAATTCAAAAGTTACCTCAACCTGTTCCTGAAGGACTTACTTTCTGTTGTCATTGTTGTCAAACTAGTTTATTCAATTTGAATTGTCCCATAGCAGGAGCAGACTGCTCATTTATTCATTCATTCACGGCCATAGATACCTAAAGCACGGAACCACCCTCTGTACGATGAAACTAAACAGTCCTGTATACTCAGTGTTGGTACATCATCTGTCATTTTGTGCCATATAACTTTAAACCCTGTGACAAGATGTTCTCCAGAGACTACACTGTGTTGAAAACCAGTTTTAGCCTCAGTGTTCATAGTCGCTCTTTTCTTTCATCAGTGTGGAGCAGCAGCCAGGATGATCCCAGTGGGTGAATTCAGAAACTTCGGCATTGAGCAGAACACAAAGTATCGGGTCCTGAAACCGTGGTGGGATGTTTTCTCAGAGTACCTGTGTGTTGCTATGCTTATGATTGGAGTCTTTGGGTGCACCTTGCAGGTGAGGCACCTTTAAACCAGCCACTTTGTGATCATGAACTCTTAAATCCTTACACCGAATTAGAAACTCCAATAATACTAACCTAGTCTAACCTGCCTGATGCCATAACTTGTATCTATGGTGGCATATCAGAGGAATATTTTGTTCCCACACACCCTCCTCTCTGTTTTATTGTTGACCTCCAAGTCAGGTAAAAACACAGTCAGTGTAACTGAATTTACTTGTCTCTCCTGACCCACTTATTGCCGATTCGGATCATTAACTTGCTGCTTAATTTGTCACTCACCACTTGATTATCATTTCTGTGTCATATTAAAGAAATTAAAAAATAGCACAGAAAGAAAGCAGTCAAGGAAAGGAATCAGTGCTAACTAGAAAATGCATTTCCTGCAGAAAACGCTTGTGAATACTGAAAAGTTAAAATTGCTAAAGCTAAACTGGATTGCAGCCATTATTGCGTAAGAAAAAGGTGGAGTAGTGAGAATATTTGGAAAAGTGGGAATGGTTTTAAATAGTATGAATGTTATTGAAATGTTGAATAATAGCAATAATGTATTAAACAAAAGTGGGATATTTTAAGGTTTTATTAAAAGAAAAGTCAGAGTATAGGTATGTCGAAAAAAGTCATATCGATAGAAGTGATAAAATACTCATAGTAGACATACTATGCTAGGCTAGCTGTGATATTACTGTTTTCAACATAAACTCGTTAGTGGCACACTGGCTCAGAGGTTATAACTGCTGCCAAAAGGCAACCAGCAAGTCTTTACTGCAGAGTCTAACCCAGATTTGAAACCCAGTCCAGGTTTTTTTCAACATACTATACTATGACTATTTTATGACTTTTTGAGACATACTACACTATGATGAGTCATAAAAAAGTCATAGTATAGTATGTCGAAAAAAGCCTGAAGTCTGCAGTGAATACTTGTTGGCAGCAGTGATAACCTCTGAGCCAGCATGCCCCCACAGATTTTATGTTGAAAACAGTAATAGCATAGTATGTTGAAAAAAGTGATAAAAAAGTCATAGTATAGTATTTCGAAAAAGTGATAAAAAGTCATAGTGCAGTCTGTCGAAAAAAGTCATAGCATTGTAAGTAAAAAAAAAGTGATAAAAAAGTCATAGTATCGTATTTCAGAAAAAGTCATAGTATAGTATGTCTCAAAAAGTCGTAAAAAAGTCATAGTAAAATATGTTTAAAAAAGCACGGACTGGGTACCAAACCTGGGTCAGAGTCTGCAGTGATTACTTGTTGGCAGCAGTGATAACCTCTGAGCCAGTTGAAGAACGTATGTTGAAAACAATAATAGCATGGTATGTCAAAAAAGGTGATAAAAAAGTCATAGTATAGTCTTTCGGAAAAAGTTATAGTATAGTATGTTGATAAAAGTGAGAAAAAGTCATAGTATAGCATGTCGAAAAAAGGCATGAAGTCATTGTATAGTATGTCGAAAAAAATCATAAAAAGTCATAGTATAGCATTTTGAAAAAAGGCAATAAAAAGTCATAGTATGGTATGTCGAAAAAAAAGTCATAAAAAAGTCATAGTATCGTATGTTGAAAAAAACCTGGACTGGGTTTCAAACCTGGGTCAGACTCTGCAGTGAATACTTGCTGGTTGCCTTTTGGCAGCAGTTATAACCTCTGAGTCAGTGTGCCACTAATAAGTTTATGTTGAAAACAGTAATAGCATAATATGTCGAAAAACGTGATAATAAGTCATGTTGAACAAAGTCATAGTATAGCATGTCAAAAAAAGTGATAGCATGTCGAAAAAAGTGATTAAAAAGTCACAGTGTAGTATGTCGATAACAGTGATAAAAAACTCATAGTATAGCATGTCAAAAAAGTCATAGTAAAATATGTTGAAAAAAGACTGGAAATCAAACCTGGATCAGAGTCTGCAGTGAATCCTCGCTGGCAGCAGTGATAACCTCTGAGCCAGTGTGCCTCAGATTTACGTAAAAAAAAGTCATAGTATAGCATGTCGAAAAAAGTGATAAAAAAGTCACAGTATAGCATGTCGAAAAAAGCCATTCAAAAGTCAAAGTATAGTATGTCTCAAAAAGTCATAAAATAGTCATAGTATCGTATGTTGAAAAAAGCCTGTACTGGGTTTCAAATCTTGGTCAGACTCTGCAGTGAATACTTACTGGTTGCCTTTTGGCAGCAGTTATAACCTCTTAGTCAGTGTGCCACTGGCGGGTTTATGTTGAAAACAGTAATAGCATAGTATGTCGAAAAAAGTGATAAAAAAAGTCATAGTATAGTGTTTTGAAAAAATGATTAAAAAAAAGTCATAGTATAGCATGTGGAAAAAAATGATAAAAAGTCATAGTATAGCAAGTAAAAGTGTAGTATGTCAAAAAAAGTTATAGCATTGTGTGTCGAAAAAAGGGATTAAAAAGTCATAGTATAGTATTTTGAAAAAATTATATAAAAGTCATAGTATAGCATGTAAAAAAAGGTATTGAACCTGGCTCAGAGTCTGCAGTGAATCCTTGCTGGCAGCAGTGATAACCTCTGAGCCAGTGTGCCTCACATTTATGTCGAAAAAAGTCAAAGTATAGCATGTCGAAAAAAGTGATTAAAAAGTCAAAGTATAGCATGTCGAAAAAAGTGATTAAAAAGTCAAAGTATAGCATGTCGAAAAAAGTGATTAAAAACTCAAAGTATAGTACTTTGAAAAAAAGTGATTAAAAAGTCATAGTATCGTGGCCGGTTAGCTCAGTTGGTAGAGCAGGTACACATATATTGAGGTTAATTCCTCGACGCAGAAGGTCTAGGGTTCGAGTCCGACCTGTGACGGTATCCTGCATTACTTCCCCCTCTCTCTGCCCTTTCATGTCTGAGCTGTCCTATCATTAAAGGCAGAAATGCCCATAACATTAAAAAAAAATTAAAAAAAAGTCATAGTATAGTATGTCAAAAAAGTCATTAAAAAGTCATAGTATAGTACTTTGAAAAAAAGTGATTAAAAAGTCATAGTATAGCATGTCGAAAAAAGTGATGAAAAAGTCATAGTATAGCCTGTCGAAAAAAATGATAAGTCATAGTATAGCATGTAAAAAAAAGTCAAAGTGTAGTATGTCGAAAAAACGTCATAGCATTGTATGTCTCAATAAGTGATAACAAAGTCATAGTATAGTATGTCGAAAAAAGTCATGAAAAGTAAAAGGATAGTATATTAAAAAAATTCATACTGTAGTAATGTATGTCAACAAAAGTCATAGTATAGTATGTAAAAAAAAAGTGATTAAAAAGTATAAATAGTGTGGCCAGGTTAGCTCAGTTGGTAGAGCAGGCGCACATATACAGAGGTTTACTCCTCGACACAGCGGCCGCTGGTTGCATGTTATTTCCCCTTTCTCTCCCCTTTCATGTCTTCATCTGTCCTGTGGAAATGAAGGCCTATAAATGCCCCAAGAAATAATCTTTTTAAAAAAAGTATAAATAGTAGAATAAAGTTACACCAGAAAGCATTTGCGAACATATTGATATATAATTTGTGTCGCTAAAGTAAAAACATGTGGGTACATAAGCGATTTGAAAGACTGGACTTTTGTCCATACATGTTGAGAATGTTAACAAGGGCTATCAATGGAATGCTTGTGGCTCTTGTCATTTGGAGGCTCACAGAGCCAAATGTTTAAGGTATATTGCTTAAATGAGCACATTTGCCGAAAGTAGACAAGTATATCTACATTTTGACATAGAAATGGTGTATGAGAAGTAAGAATTGTGGCCATGAGAGCAAGTTAAAGAGAATGTTCCTGTGCATTGTAGCTGTGACGTCACCCACACTGAGCAGCCCTTAAAAATGCAGAAAAAGCCAAAGCACTAAACTTCAACAGTGATAACACACAAACTGGAAAAGATATCAGATAGCGAAATACTTTTTTAATAGCTGAAAGTTTTGTGAATAGTTTAAACTTTGAATGACGTAGTAGGTGAAAGTATGTGAGAGAAGTAGCATTTAGAAGTGGAACAACGCTGATTTTAAGATTGCTCCATGTTTTCAATGTAAAAAAGAAAAACGTTTATTATTTTAAAAAGTGTAAATGGTGGAGAAAAGTTGAATACATTGAATACAAACTTTTTTTGTAGCTGGAAGTATGCAGAAGTAGCAAGCGAAAGAAAGTCGTACAGAATCGGATAACAATACTGTGAAAACTGTGTAATACTGAATCAGCATTCACACAATAAAATAAGTTATGTTACTTATTTCCTTGTTTCATTAACACCATGTCTCCCAGACAGTGATTCAAGTTTTATCACCTGTTTTGTGTATTTTTCACCTGTTAGTATATAGCAGTTTTTTCTGTATACATTAAAATGTTGAAATGATACTTTTTGACTAAATTTTCTCTACATTTATTTGAGTTTATTTTAAAACTCCTTTATTAACAATGGTTGTTTTTTTTAAAGACAAGTGAATACAATGACATCTTATTGTTGTGCATTAAGATATACTTTTGTCATGGTTTTTGCCAAATAATAATTTTGTGTATGTAGCCAAATATTTATTCTTTCATTCATCTATCTTCCACAGTTCACCCAAGACAAGATTTTTTGCCTGCCCAGCCACTTCAGCAGCTCGGCCCCTGAAGCAATGGAATGCAGCCACATCCAGACCTCCAGGGAGAACGAGACGTCGCAGCACACACTGGTCAGACCTGCAAAGCCCATCATCCAGGAGATTTCTGGTCTCAAGAACAACCTGGACATCCACCAGTACGTGTTTGTCAACCACTATTGCTATGAGAGGTTTGTCCACTGGTACGCCAAGTACTTCCCATACCTTGTTTTGATCCACACTATGATCTTCATGATAGCAAGCAGCTTTTGGTTCAAGTTTCCTGGGACGTCTTCAAAAATTCACCTCTTTGTTACCATCCTTGGGAAGTGCTTTGATTCGCCCTGGACCACGAGGGCCCTGAATGAGGTTTCTGAGGAAAGAGGAGAGGACAAACTGGTTAGTTTGAGGAGGAACACCATGTCACGAGAGTCCACAGATCAACGAGCAGAGGATGTGGAGACTGTGGGGCTTCTGCACTCCTGCTCTGTCAAGTCTAATCCAGAAAAGATAAGCCCGGAGCCTCAGTCGGCCCCCAATGTCTTGGATAGGAAGGAAGGAGAGCAGGCCAAAGCTCTGTTTGAAAAGGTGAAGAAGTTCAGAACTCATGTAGAGGAAGCAGACATCTTGTATGTCATGTATGTGCTACAAACGTCACTGAAAGTCTTCATGTTCTTTTTAATCATTATCTACTCTGCAGTGTGGGTACGGAACATTGAGACAGTAGTGCGCTGTTATGTTCCTCCTGAGCTGACTGGTTTTGATATATTTTGCTGTAACCACAACAAAGCCCATCTTTTCTCCAAGCTTGCCTACTGCTATATCTGCTTTGTGGGAGTGTATGGACTTCTGTGCATCTACACCCTCTACTGGCAGTTTCACAGACCTCTGAACGAGTACTCCTTTAAGCAGGTCCGACTGGAGACTGGCATTAATGACATACCGGACGTGAAGAACGACTTTGCGTTCCTCCTGCACCTTGTGGACCAATATGATCCTCTGTACTCTAAAAGATTTGCTGTCTTTCTCTCTGAGGTCAGCGAGAGCCATCTCTATCAGGTCAACCTCAACTACGAGTGGACTGCCAAAAAGCTGCGTACCCGCCTTGCCAGGAACACAACTAACCGGTTGGAACTTCACCTGTTAATGTTGCCGGGGCTTCCTGACACAGTATTTGAGATTCCTGAAGTGGAATCGCTCAAACTGGAGCAAGTTAAAAATGTCACCATCCCAGCTAGTGTGGCAAAGCTAGACTCTCTTCGTGAGTTGTCGCTGATCTTCTGTTCTGCAAAGCTCCAGCTGCCTGCCCTGAACCACCTCAAGGCACATTTAAAGGTCCTGTGTCTACATTTTGAAAGTTTAGAAGAGTTGCCTATGTGGATGTACATCCTGCAAAGCTTGGAGGAGTTACATCTGAATGGTCCTTTAACCAATGACGTGTCCAGAAGTGCCACGCTTGACTCACTTCGAGAGCTTAGAGCTCTGAGAGTCCTCACTCTCCGCTCCAACCTTACTAAGATTCCGCCCAGCGTAGTGGATGTTGCGTTGCGGCTGCAGCGGTTGTGCATCTATAACAACGATGTCAAGCTCCAAGCTTTTAGCAGCCTGAAGAAGTTAACCAACATAGCCTCGCTTGAGCTAGTGGGCTGCAAGTTGGAGCGCATCCCAAGTGCTGTCTTCAGCCTAAACAATCTGCAGGAGTTGGACCTGAAGGAAAACAAACTTACCACTGTGGAGGAGATCCTGAGCTTACAGCACTGCCGCCGTTTAGTGACACTAAAACTGTGGCACAACAAAATCACTTACATCCCTGATCATATCAGTAAGCTGAAAACCCTGGAGACGCTGGACATTAGCTGGAACAAGCTACGAAAGCTTCCCTCTCGGCTGTTTTATTGCACCAAACTCAGGCACCTTGATGTTTCCCACAACCATCTCACCTCTCTTCCTCCTGAGGTGGGCATCCCGCAGGGCCTCCAGTTCTTCTCCGCTGCTTTCAACTCTTTAGAGACACTGCCAGATGAGCTGTTCTCTTGTAAAAGGCTCAAGAAGTTGGCTCTAGGAAACAACTGCCTGTCGAATCTGAGCTCCAGAGTGGCAAGCCTGGCCCAGCTGGTCCGCCTGGAAATTAAAGGGAACCGTCTGGAATCTCTACCTGTGGAGATAGGGGACTGTCCCCTGCTGAACCTCAGCGGGCTGGTAGTGGAGGACAACCTGCTGGATCTGCTGCCATCAGATGTACGAAGCAGGTTGACTAGAGGCTGTCATTGACTCATCTTTTCTCAGTGTAGCATGGAGGGCTAGGTGGTCTGACTTGCATGGAGTATTAATCCATGCCACTGGGTGGAATTTGTCATAAAAATCAGCATGAAAAAGGTGAACCAAAACCATAACTGACCACAGAAGGGTAAACAAACACTAAAAACAACTTATTTATAAAAACCAGTCATTATGAAATGTGCGTTCAAATCTGTGTAAATGAGTGGAAAATCAACTTGCACATGTTTTTTCAAAAAAGATTTATGCATTTTCTTAAAAATACCTTTTATAAATAAATATTTTACAAAGTGTATAGGTGTCCTGTGAATACCTTGCTTTCTTTGTAATGTATTTTTATGTAGATGGTTTTATTGGTATAATTCACACAGTAATATAAAGATTAACAAAATATTTTAACTTCAGATTACTGATACTGTGGATGAGACAAAGGCTCAACACTCAGCAAGCAAGGATTGACCTTCAAATTGTTCTAGACCAGCATCTTCACTGTTTTCTGAGCATTTAGTGTGTTCTTCAGAGTGCCGCAAGTCAAGGTATTTCTAACCGCGCTGTATGCTGTTGGACAAGTATTTTCAGTGCGGTGGCTCATGTTGCTTCCTTTCAGAAACTAAACAAGTGGAGGGAGAAAAAGCTTTTCAGTAGCAGAAGAAAAGGTATTTATACCTCTGTTTACATATTCAGTCAAAAAGAAAGACTGAAAGCATACATGGGTTTATGAGCCAGAAGTCAAGTCAGCGTGATATTCAGTGTGCATAGGATAATAATTAACAAAGAAAGAAGATAAAACAACTGTCTTTAGAATTCCTTTTGGATGAGTTATATATTGAGTGTGGTGATGGGTGATACATTGTACATGCATTCTTTTTCTCCGTTTATTTTTTTACTGCCTAGCACAATTTTACTTTTACAGTAAAATATTGGGAATGATTTCCTGTTAAGCAATTAGAATTTGAGTAGTGAGATGTAAAATTACCTAAAAAAGATGTTTATCCGATTGCACATTTTTACACATTATACTCTAGTGCATATACATTTAAAGTGCCTTTTGAACACATTGAAACAAGGAAATAAAATGACTTAAAAGTTGCTAAACTGGAGGTCATTGTAGCTGCTCATGTTTAGTTTTAGGATGAAGGCTACAGTAGGTGTTGAAATGCTTTCAAGTGGATTCACGTTGTTTGGAAATTCCTCTGTGTGCACACGTTCTTTCTTACTGCATTCATTCTTTCTTTCTTTCCCCCAATGTTCACTCTGTGTACTTGTATTCCTCTTCCAATTTTCAGCCTGAACTGCAGTGCAGTCACGCTCCGGCTTGCATGGTGGGATCCAGTCAGAGTATATAGCACTGGAAGTTGTCATAAAAAGAAGCAAACAAACAACACCAAAGAAGCTGCACATTGTATGGCTAATGTCATAGTGCTTTGTCAGTCATTTACCTATTTCTTCTCTCGGAAGGTGGCAGTCAAGTGTGTCACCAGCAATGACCAAAACAGATGCATCATTTATTATCATCTAAGGCTTGGCTGGAAATAAGTAACAACATGTTATGTCTCCGAGAGGGTTGCTTTAAGTCAGGGCAGGGAGATAGCTTCAGTAAGAGGTACTGTACTGACTTGAGTCTAAAATGCTACCAGAGTCATACTTGCTGAGTGTGCCTTCCTTCCTGGTTGTACTAATGCAATATTTACATTTGAGTATGAAAATCAGATTAGGAAGCTCCTTCCTGTAATGAGAGTTTCTGTGTAAAAGTCTAAAATGTCAGGATGCAGTTCCTGCAGGCTGTGATTCACTGCAGCTTTATGAACTGAGTTGAAGTTTGAATTAAAGTGTAGACAGTTTACAGTGACTCACCATCTTTTTTCAGTATGACACTAATGTGGTGTCAAAGTTCAGAACTTATCAAATGTTCTATATTATTTTACCACTGAGTGACTATCTTGGGTGATAAACACTGACTGGCTCATGCACACCTTCATTTTCTTATAGATAATTGCAAATGTCCACATGAGCCACACTGTCCTTTAACTTGCAATACATTTTAGTGAGAAATATGTTTCGGTCCTCAGATCTTCATCAGGTGAAACAGAGGAGCAAAGAACATTCCAGATAGATATAGTTAACGCCTCCTCGGGTGAGGCCAGTCAGGGACCATCAGCTGTCAGGCAACCAGTCTTACAGTCAAAGATGGACTTTCCACAATGGACATACAACACAACACATATTGCATAATAAAATTCAAGTTACAATCATATCCAAAATCATCTCTTACATAATGACAATGACTCAAAAGTGTATTGCAAGTAAAAGGACAGTGTTATTTTAAACACTCATGAAAGAGAACTCTATGAAGCTTAAAGGATTTGGATTTTTTGAAGAGCAATGTCTATCAAGGACTGTGGAGTTTGCCCCCCATTTCATACACCCAAAAATAGTAAAACAAAAAAAATGCCATTACAATTTCCCAAAGCCCAAGATGATGTCTTCAAATGTCTTGTTTTGTGTGTCTAATGGTCCAACGTCCAAAGAGAAGAGAAGACATTTTACTATCATGGAAGACGAGGAAAAGCTGCTAACTTACTAACGATTAATAGAATTTCAAAATTGTTCTACTGTTGACAATTCATGCAGCTCTAAAGAGTTTTAGGGTCATCCTTTTGGAAGAGGGGTCCAAGATTAAAAGACTGAGGTGTAAACTGTCACCACTTACGCGCACTCAGTCAAAAGGGTGTGTTAAACAGTTCATTTATTTGTCATATTCTCTCATCTCTAACAGGAACTTGACTCATACCTAACTCCCTCAGTGAAGCCATCATCATGTATTCCCATACATCTGTATGTGTACGTGAGTGAGGGAGTAGGCTGATACTGTTTTTTCTTGTCTGCTCCTACTACTTCTTGATGCTTGCAAACTCGTCACTGTTACTGTAACCCTCCCAACCTGCAGGACAAACGAACCACAACAGTGGTTATATCTGCACACCCAGTAACACACCTACATTTGTGCTCAGCAAAGACAGGGAGCTCTACCTAGTGGCTGGAGGCAATTCTGTCATGTTAACAACCGTTTTGTGTTAATATTGAAATATTATTTTTAGTTGTGTGTCTTTATTACACAGATAATGGAAAAGGAACACTAGCTAGGAGAATATGGGTGGGGAAAGTAAATGACTCCTCAACAACTACTGCTGGAGTACCCTTGAGGGAAGCATTTAAAGGGATAGTTCAGATATTTTTTAAAGTGGGGTTGTATGATGGCGGTTGGCACGCGGTTGGCACCCAGTTTGGAGAAGCGGGCAGCAATTGACATGGAAGCTAAGCAATGTACGGCTGTGGACGGGGGCAGCAGCTAAACGTATTTTAGCCACCAAAAAAAGGCCCACTTAAAAATTTTTATATTGGTTTAAGTGAACACTATATTCAGAATATTTTCACCGTTTTACCTTGCCGTCAGACAGCCCTTTAAATGTGTTTCATCTGCTGATATCGTAAGAAATGCACATGTAGACACCACAATAGCATACATGATCTCTCTGTGATTTCACGACGCTGCATACAACGGTACGGCAACACAGTAGTTAAACTGTATCTCCTTTCGGTGAAGTTGGCCCGTGGCACACAAGCAAACAAAATACCCATTGTACTATAGCAGCCCCCACAAACATCAGCAAACTGTGCCACAGTTACCTACAAGCCTCAACACAACAGGGCCTTCATTCATTTGGAGTTCAATCCAGCTATCTGTATGACCTTTTCAGAGGGTTTTCACTGCGCAGTGCATTCCAGTGTGCAGTTATTATAAATGCCCTTGATGAATCACCTTTGGGAAGTGCTGAACACTTGAGGGTGCATGTTGTAACAAAGACAGCGCAGTTTTGTCTCTTAGGGTAGAATACATCAGATTATTAAGAATGTAAAAGAAAATATTGTTAATGTGGTTTAACAAAGGCCAAAGTATCATTGTTTTTATGATTCAATAGTTGTTTGTTTGGTTCTCATTGCTGAAAAAAAGTACTTAAAAATAAACTTAAAAACACTAAATATATGTTAGTCAGCGATTCCTGATCTTCTTTGCCTTATGACCCTTAAAATGAAGCCAGTGATTATTTACATTTAAATGATTATTATAGGCCAGAGGTAAAATCTTCCAGTATTTCACAAGAGAGAAGTCAGAAAAAAACTGTTTCTTTGTCATCTCTCTTATCTCGTTGATCATCTTGCAACCCCAAAGATTTACCTTGTGATGCTGTTTCAAAGCTTTCACATTTTTTAACTCAACTCTAAACATATAAACTCAGCTCACGTCCCAGAACAAATTGTACAGCTATCTCACTGCCAACGTTATGCTATCTAAATCAGTACACACAACAATGAAAACTATGACTCTAAGACTTCAAGTTCAACACTTTATTTTGTGTTTTATTCTTCAAATAGTAAAGTGAATAATCTCACTTTTGTTTTAAAAGTATTTATATAAATAACATTTCAACAAATGACAATTAATGTTGCTATTTACAAAGTCACAGGAATATGCAGTCCTATTCCAACAATAAATTAAATTCATCAAATTCCAAGTCTAAGTACATCTAATTAAGAGAAACACAACTATGAAAAGCAATCAGGGTGCACCATGTCAAGTTTTGTAAGTGTTTAAAACACATACAAGGTATCAACTGTTACACAATGGAAATAATGCAATAATTACAAAACACTGGGGAAACTGTCTACAAATGTGCACTCCCATTTAATAAGGGAAACAGATATATAAGGTGCCTAAATTGCACTGTGCAAAAGAGGTGTCTACTGTATATAGCCACCCATCCACTGAAAACAAGATGCCAGGACAATATGTCCTGTGTAACATATTAATGCTGAGCGACCATTAACAAAACAAAATAATCCTTTACACAGCAATGAATTCAAGTCACCAGGTTTGAAGCAAAAACGTTAGGGTTACCCAGAAGGCACCCAGACTTCAGCCTAACTATGAATGTGAGCGAAAAGCAAGTCAATCATAGCAGGCATACATGAAGCTCGGGCCACGTCTATCGCTGTCTGACCGCTGATGTTGGCGTGCTTCAGGTCAGACCGCGGTGCCAGAAACTCCACAACATCCAGGTGGCCCTCCCGGATGGCAATGTGGATAGGCAGGGCGCCGCTCTGGTCCGGGATGTTTACCGAAGCACCGTACTCCACCAGAACCTGCAGAGTGTCCAAGAATCCTGTTCGGGCTGCATCGTGGACAGGCGCTATTCCATGTTTGTCCTGGATGTTGGGGTCTGCTCCTTTTTCCAATAGCAAACTGGCGATCTTGGAGTTCCCCATCATCATCACCTGTAGGAAATATCAGAGGAGAGGGGAAAAAGAGCGCACAGTAAATTCAACAGCTGTGTGTAAATGGCAAGTTGTGACCCTAGATTCTCCCAAATAGTTTATTGTTAAGGATCTTCACAAATATCACTAAACCCTATTAAATGTTTCATGTTAGCCCTGAAAGTCACTTCGTAAAGTGGGACTTGGGGAATAATGTAATAACATGAGTTTATTAGTTTAAGTTTAGCAATTTGTTTGAAGTGTACTTAATACATTAGCAACTGGGTGTATATCATTTTTAATTATTTTCTAGCAAGTCAACACATCAAACAAATACATATTGCTGGAGTTTACCTCGTTTCAAGGCAATGAGATTTGGGTAATATTTATTACATAACATAATATTCTAACATAAAAACAGACTATTGATTAATACACGGTGCTATAACGTTGTTATGGCAGGCAACTGTGGGAGAAAATCCAAGGCAGCCATATGTAACGTTACGGTTATGCCAAGAGGAAAGGAGACGAGTCTCTACTGCTTATTCGTGCAGTTAATACCGCTGTAAATATTAATGTATCAAATGTCTGGGGTTTTGGTCCTCACCTGTAGCGCAGTCCTGCCAAATTCGTTGAGAGTATCAGGATGCAATCTGCATTCATCCAGGATCCTCTGCACCTCGCTCGTATTCCCTTTGGCTGCTGCCGCCGTCAAAGCTTTACCGGCATCCATCTGACTAAGGACCATAGTCTCTCTTTCTGCCTGGTCAATAGGAGATGTACAACAAGAGTTACACTGACTCCCAACCACGGGCTCCTCATGATGCCAATGCAAGTATAATGAACAGTAACGAGGTAGCTAACGTTACAGTGAGGATGCAGGAATATTAACTTCGCTAGCTAACGTTAGCTACTAACGTACAGCATCCGGCTAACGTAAGCTTCAATTCCCCGTTGACGCCATGTTATCTGACTGTGCTAGCCTAATGTTACATCATTACAAATCGTACGTTTAAACCACAAAGCTCTGTAAAACATGTGTTGTAACAAGAGAGAGCGACAAGTCACGTCAACTGAATCATACAAACAATTAGCATTCAGGCTAAGCGCCAACACTAAAAAAAGAACAAATTATAGCTAGAGCGTTTAAGCATACCTTGTTCGGTTCCTTAAAATCCACAACGTGTACAACAATGAGGGTCAATCCCGCTGTTTCTAAAGACCAGTAATTTTTAAATAAAATCCAAACAAGGAAAGTTTATCAACATTAGAAAATACATTTGCGCGCTGAGATCAACACAGCGGTGTCTCCTCCAGACTACAATTTACAAAACATTGGAGAGAACACACGCTGGCCAATCACAGCTCGCCTAGAGGGCGTTGCGCTTCCAAATATGATAAAAGAGGCGGGGCTACAACTCTGGTTACTACACTATCACTGTGGTAACAGCAACAGTCGACCAATCAAAACACGTAGCGAAGAAAGCGGGCGATTCGTATACGTTGATGTCTTCAAAGGCAGTTCATTCACATTTCTGGCCTTTGGTTGTATTTCTCCAGACGCAAGTGTGGAAAAAAAGGCGGGTGTAAGTTTTTAATTTTAGGCGGAATTTAGTGACTGGGATTGCACAATGCATGACTACAATATGAGGAAAAACAAAGGGGCACAACAAATATAGAAAGTTTACTATGACAAATTGTTTTAAAGGAATCATTTAATTATGCATTTAAATAATTTGCCGTGGTACCACAATAAAAACATTAAAATCAAGTTGCAAACAGATTTCATAAACAAGATTGCTGACATTAAATAGAGCAGGTGGAATTTAAAGACACTCTTTTAGTCCAGTTTAAGTGATCATTGATGCTCCTCTGGAGGTCCTAGTGAGGAATATAATCCCCCAGGCTTTACACATTGGTCCTCAGCTGATAGTCTAAATAAAAAGAGAACAAATGTAAAGAGAAATTATAAAAGTTATATGTGATTAAATTTCTACATCTGACCACTTGATTAAATATAATAATACGTTCCGAAAAACAGTATGTCATATTGTATTGAAGTCTAATTAATGTACCTCCGCTCTGTGTAATGTAGCGGACCCATGGTAAAGCCTGGTAACCACTTTTCTCAATGATCTTCATATATCGCACCTGGTGAGAAAGAGTGTGTGAGACACAAACGTGTTGAGGCAAGAAACATTATTGTGCATCAGCTGTTCATAATTAATCTGGTATGCCAGTCTGAACTGCCAATATCAGCCCTTACAGGACCTGGCTGTAACTGTAGACGCCCTGTGCAAAGCTGTGATCTTCTCAGATTATGGTTAGATAATTGTCCATATTGATATAAACAAGATACACCAGCTGTGACGATTTCAGCTCCAGAATAAATCTGCTCTCAGATGGACTTGACTCATACTACCACAGGCTATGGGTTGCTTGACATTAAAAGGAAAGCCTCAGCATAAACATGCACAAACCTGTATTCCTGAGACTGTGAAGTATGGGATTTCAAATTTGACTGTAATGGGAGGTTTGCCCTCAAGCTCATTGTTCTCCACACTGGGTAGACCAAAGTGAGCTCTCATTAGAAACTCTTTACCTCCCTGCATGGATGGATAGATGAATGCACACACAGATAAATAGACAGACAAAGCAATGGACAGACAAGCAGAAATACACAGAGAGAGTTAAATACAAAACAATGAAACATATTTCAGTCATTAATAAGAATATCAACTAGTTGTGAATTTCTTACAGGGAAAGACTTGATGGTCCACACCACCATGTTCTTCTCAGGCACATATTTGGCAGTGCCTGTGCTGGTTTTGAACTTGGGTGAGTCAGCATCACTGGGGACGGGGACCCTTACCTCCACATTATTTGCCACAGACTGTTTTTTAAATTGTCCCTTTGCCTAAAAAAATACAACACAACTGTAAAGTTAGTTCATGGTATCATTGTGTAGACAGTCAACACAAACTGAAGACACAAGTATGAAACAACCAGTACATCTATTCTTGTGCTTTTCATGCTATAACAGTTTTCTTGACAGTTTCTAAATTATACATCACTAGTGACACAAAGTACTGTCATTCTGTAATCTTGTTCTCAGTGTAGTTAAAGGGATACTTCACCGATTTAGCATTCAGCTTTGTATCAGTAGAAACCCGGTAGTATTTCTGAATGACCGTGCGTCCCTCACTCTTATCCCCCTGAGACAGGAGATATCTGCATTGGGGGGTCCGGAAAAAATCTTCCGATGACGTAAAATGACGATTTTTGCGTCATCGGAAGATTTTTTGGCCAGAGCAAAAGACTACAACCAGTAGTAGGACCTACTTCCGCATGTTTTAAACCCGCCCATCACCCGAAGCGAGGCGATCTCGGCCGAAAAAAAACGAAATGTCAGCCATCTTGAATCCTCGCTAAACAGGGCTCTGCTCTATCTTCTCAGCAGCAAACTTTTACAAAAATTATGTGCATTCAAACTACCGCACGTGTACCACCGGGATACATCACTACAGATCAGAGAATATGCAGGAAACGTTATTACAGACGGAATAATCGGCACACTACAAGAGCTTCGCCTGCCACGGAGAACAGCACGGAGACCGCGGGCTCGCTCCTACCCCGAGCCGGGGTAGGGGGCATTCACGTCGGATAGGTGGGAAGCTAAAGCTAGCCGGGGGAAAGGCACATCCAGAGAGAGCTAACGCTAGCCGGCCACCTGTCCCATCAATCCTGCTTGCAAGTGTCCGTTCATTTAACAACAAACTGGACGACATCCAACTTCAACGATGTTCCCAACGCGAGTTCAGAGACTGTGTTTTTTGCTCAACAGTGAACCGGACTGTCCAGCTACCAGGCCTGCTAGCCCTCCGACAATCCGAGCTTGTTTTACTGTCTATGGCTCTCTCTCATGGGAGAACTTCTCAGCAGCAAACTTTTACAACAATTATGTGCATTCAAACTACCGCACGTGTACCACCGGGATACATCACTACAGATCAGAGAATATGCAGGAAACGTTATTACAGACGGAATAATCGGCACACTACAAGAGCTTCGCCTGCCACGGAGAACAGCACGGAGACCGCGGGCTCGCTCCTACCCCGAGCCGGGGTAGGGGGCATTCACGTCGGATAGGTGGGAAGCTAAAGCTAGCCGGGGGAAAGGCACATCCAGAGCGAGCTAACGCTAGCCGGCCACCTGTCCCATCAATCCTGCTTGCAAGTGTCCGTTCATTTAACAACAAACTGGACTACATCCAACTTCAACGATGCTCCAAACGCAAATTCAGAGACTGTGTTTTTTTTGTTTCGTGGAAACATGGCTGAACAACAGTGAACCGGACTGTCCAGCTACCAGGCCTGCTAGCCTTCCGACGATCCGAGCTAGAGATGCTCTGTATGAAGGTGAGCTGTGTTAACACGGACTGGTGCAGAAATGGGGTGATTTGTATCCAACTAACTGCTAACCGCTGGAGTTTGTGACTGTTACATGGCGACCATTCGACATTCCACGCTAATTCACGGCTGTGTTTATACTCGGTGTTTACAGCCCACCAAGCCTAATGCTAGTATGCGTTAGCTGAACTTTACGGAACCTATAATGTCTGTGTGCACTAAAGGTAGCCTGTTTCGTATGTCGTTATATAATGTAGTTTATATATATATTTTAAATGTGTAACGCCACTTGAGCCACGATGAAACGTTGTTTTGTGTATATGGTTGAAATAACAATAAAACACATTGAGTTGAGTCGAATGCCTCGCTGTCTGTCTGTCAAGCGGTAGGCGTGGCTTGGGAGTGGACTCAAAGCAGCGAAGCGAAGTGCATTCTGGGATTTGGTGTCTTTCATCCATATGAGCCAAAAACACATTTTCTGGCTTTTCTCGGCCTAGAAGGCACCAATTAAAAATTTTTTTTCACATTTCTGCTACATAAGTGACCCAATTTAAAGATATATTCAGCTTTCCAGCGGTGAAGTATCCCTTTAACATAAAGTTAGTCAGTACCTTAACCATGATTTCCACTCTACTGTGAGAGAATTTCTCTATGACTGATTCAATCCATATCAGAGGCTTCACCTGTAAGAGATGAAGAATAGGGTGTCATCATACAAACCATTTTACAATTAAAACAATTACAAATGTATATTATTCAGTATATATCTGTTAATTTAATTAATGTGTTTACATGCATAGGAGCTGCACTACTAGAGATTATTTCTGCAAATATACATTTGCAAAACAAACAAATCATGTGTCTGTCTGTCTGTCTGTATATGGCACATGGTGTAAGTGACTAACATAAACAGGGACGTAGCACAAGATTCTGGGCCCTGTAGAAAGACATTCTCTATGGGCCCCTCCCCACATCCACAGCTATTCATTTTAGCATCTTTTTGGGCCCTCCTCACAACGAGGGCCCTGGGACCCCTGAATATACTGTACATGTTTTAGTATGAATACAAGGTGCTGAATTGTATTGGACTGACATGGGTATTGATGCGGTAGGACATGAGTTCAGACTCCCCGTCCGGAGGAATGAAAGAGATTGTTCGATCACTCTCGAAGCGTGAGAGTCGGACACACTGGTGGAACTTCACATCCTCCATCACAACTGTCTTTCCTTTGTCACCTGAACACAAACCGTACAATCAGTGGCATTCATTTAAGCATTCATTAGCTACACATCCAGCTAGATAACTGTAGTAACAGATGATATGGTTATGGCTGCTGTATACGTACGTCCAGTGAGAGCGAAGAGCACTCGATCGTTGAGGCCCAGCCGCAGTTCAGGCATCCCAGAGAGCATGGTTTTCAGCTTGATGCTGCCCACAATGTCGCTGCTCATCACATTTCCATTGGCATTTACCTGAACAAAAAATACACAGTGGTGAATAAACATGAATACATTGTTCAATTAAATAAACCAAACTAATCTAATTTATTGAGTCAATAAAATTAAACAGGAAGATGGTGTCCCAGAAAGCATGAATTTACAATATTTTTCTTGTACTGTGACATAATTGTATTAACTTATTCATTTTCTTTATCTATCTAATTATGGTCTATATATTTATTTATATGTAGTTTGTTTTACTTAGTTTTATAATTTATTTTATTAGTTGTTTTTTATTCTACTTATTTATGTATCTGTATTATATTGATTGTTTAAAAAAAATCTACAGTCTATGTACTTAGTAGCCACGGTTTAGAGCTTTTAATTATTTATTTTTATTTTTAAGTATCATTTGGTTTTAAATGTCTTGCCTCTTGTGTTTCCTCACTTGTGATGGCGTTTCCTCAGCTTGGTACAGCTCGGTTCCTGTTTGTGATTAATTCATTTTTGTCCATTTAATGAATGGGGCTGGGGGGGAGGGATACTGTGATATGTGTGTATATCTGTGTGTGATTGGGGGGGCATTGTATGAAGCACTTTGTGCTACATTTACATGTATGAAAAGTGCTATATAAATAAAGTTTTATTTATAAAGTTTTGATTAATTGAGTGATTGATTGATGCAGTACCTCCACTACCACCACAGCTGTAGATAGTTAGAGCAGCAAATGGATTATGTGTAACAAATAAATAATAACCGATTATGTAAAAGTAATATGAGCACACATGATACAAATATACGCACAAATAATAAGAATTAGCCCATCTTACCAACACGTTGATGGACTCGATGACATCAATAAAGACCTCGTTCTTCTTGTATTTGATACCCTCAGACCTCCAGGAGACAGCGTTGGTGACGGTGGTCGGCACCTTGGACTTTGCCACTTCGAGCTTGGTACCTTGCTGAGTAATGTATCTGCAAGAGATGAGATGAGAAGATTCCGTGATTCAACGCCACGCTCTTTATCAATATGCATAATATTTATAATATGTCTGCACAGTATGGGTGTATCTTGTAAAGTCTCACTCCTGTAGGATCTTGCTGTCGGTAGTCTGAGGGAATCCAAAGTCCATCAGCTCATCCAGCAGCTCGTAGACAACCACAAAATTATCCTGAATGCTTTCCTCCTCCAGCTCTTTGAAGTACTCTGTGAACACCTGCATAGTACACACAACAGACATCAGCCTTATCTGTGGTTTTACTTTAGATTTGGATCACTATCTCTGCCTGCCATCGCCCACTGGCTCTTGACACAAACATAAGTTTATGATTTGAAACTGTACAACAAATATTTACACAAGCATTTCCACCATAAGTAAGCAGTGCATGTGTGACTCACCTCAACTAGTTTGTATAGAAATGAGTACACAAGGGAGGCGTTGGAGTTCTTGTTTGTGGTGGCAACCACTATGCAGAGATCAGGTCAAGGAGTATTCTACACATTGATGTTTTGTTCAGTTAAGATGGTCGCTATTGTTCACTTCCCTACATTTTCATTATACGGAGGTAATTCAATACTCTGTGATGTTATACATTTCTTTATTATTATCATCATCATCATTATTATGTCTTTATGACTCCCAATAACTATTAGATGGCAGCAGCATCTAGAACAAGGATACGGTACAGGTTGCTGTGTTTGATCCACATGAAGTGGACATTGCCATGTGACAATACAGGGCAGAGAAGCCCTTCCTCTTCATGCTGCATGAGTAGAGGCAGAAAGTGGTCGATCTCCGCCATGTCCACATCGCCTTTGTAGTTCCGACAAATCAACACCTGAGTGAGGAGAATAACGGCACACGGTTATTACACAACTGTAGGTTGAACTAAATATGGTTATGTGTTACAGAGAAGAGGACAACTTTTAGATTTCAAGCTTTTCTCATCAAGTAGTGTGCCAATGCAACATGGAAATAATGTGACGTAAAAATACTTTCCTATAGAAATGACAAGAAATAATGTTGTAAATCTTGAATTAATATTTTGTCACAATACATTTTTCCAACAGTTTGACGTGCGACCTGCTGTCAACCAGAACTACAAGGAAAGCAGTTACCAACAAAGATGGAATAATATTTGATCTAACTGTATGTCTAAAAAGGTTTACACTAACCCCTTTTAGACATACAGTTAGATCAAATATTGTTCTTCCCAAGGTAAAAAGAATAGTCCCTTATTGATTTAATTGCCACCTCTTTACCAGAGTTGATAAATTGTTAAGTCAATGGACTTTGATACAATTTTGATAACTGAATAATTGTTGGTAAGTCATTTTTCAAAAGAAAATACCAAAACAGTTTCTAGTACTGTAAGTACGAGCTTCTCTGTTTCTATTTCTCTAATGTGATAGTAAATTAAATGTCTTTGGGTTCTGTGTCTGCTAGTGTTACAAAACAAGCAATTTGGTCAGATCATCTTGGCCTTTACTAATTTCAAGTCAAATGAAATACCACAATGAACACGCACTTTTATCACACACAGAATACCTGAAACCATGTGTACTTTCATTTCTCAGTAACACTAACTTGTGCGTCAGGTTACATTTCCTGTCTGGAGAGAAAAGGATGTTTGTGCCATGCACTGTAACAGCAAAAAGATGTTGATACAAATGCAATGACTGAAGGTACAGGTGCAGGTAGGCCTACACAGGTGCTGCAACACAATTGGCCACTTTTACTGAAGTTATTTAAGGCTTCAGCCTGTATCTCCAGTGACAGACATGTATCCGGAAGTAAAGCAGAAAAAGGCCAATGAATGACTGTGTCGCAAGCTCTTTATTAATTTTTAACGACGCAAGCGCTGTTAATGTATAACAGTTAAAACAACAGTTCAAAATGTCGACTAAATAACCAAAGAAATAAATAAATGCGTGGTTTTTTATAAGTGGTGTCGCTGAAAATAAGCAATTATCAGTTTCTACAATCTGCTCCAGCATTAACCTTACCTTTCCCTTCAGATCCAGCACAAATATAGCGGAGGCAGACATGGTGTTTGTACCCACAGGAGAACAACACGCGACTCTACAGAGCACACAAACTCAGATTAAAGTTCAAATCGAGTACTTCACTAGTTTGAATTTCGTTTCGCCATCCAAACTACAGGTTTTCATCAGCCTGAGGTGATCATGGACTCCTCCGTTTCTTTTTCATGAAGGTGTCGTGACGTCATCGCATGCAGGTAAAACATTCACCACAGATCACCTGAGAAAGGAGGGGGGGGGGGGGGGGGGGGGGGTGTTCTGCTGCTGCTGCTGCTGCTGCTGCTGCTGCTGCTGAATTTATCCGCTAGAGGGCGCCACAGATACACAGATCATGGCAGGGACAAAAACTGTTCATGGCCTTTATGAATCATGTTGATTGATGTGTCTGTGTTTTTTTTTTCTTCCAGAATGTATCATGTCTTTTCTCCAGTGGTGGAGAAAGTACTTGATATTTTACTTAAGTAAAATCAATACCACTAGGTAAAAATACTCTTACAGAAAAGTAGCCGACAGAAGTGTCAGCATCAAAATGTAGGCTACTTAAAGCACTAAAAGTAAAAGTTCTCATTATGCAGACCTCATTATTTCAAAATATTATATCACTGGATTATAATTATTAATGTGTCCATCTATTGCAGCTGGTAAAGGTGGCGCTAATTTCAACTACTGTATATACTGCTAGATAGCTTAATCCATACTAATGCATCTTCATTTATTAGTTGATTTATATTTTGTATAAACAATCTGAATCGGCATAGTAACTATGTAGTAACTGATGCTACTGTGGATGCAGTGGAGTAAAAAGTACAATATTGGTTTTCTAATGTTTTCTGGCTTGACTGGAGCCCTACCTTGTCACACCATTAAAGACTTCCTTAATTGGTTTGTTCACATTGTCAATAGTAAAAAAAAGGCAATTCAAATTGACAGAAAACAGGTAATGTTGTTTTTTTCAGCATGACTTTATTATTTTACTTTGATCGTGTCTTGATCATGTCTCCCTAGAACAAATATTGATGTGTTTCTTCTCATGCATATTTTTTCACATACATATTTTACTTTTATCTGAGAATGTGTGACCTCTGGCCTCAGGGGATGCAGAAGCACTTACTGATCACATGCCCGGTGTATTTCTTAAGCCATAAACCTTGCTCTACAAGATCTCCACCAGCCCCCCTTTGGGCCTCTATCTGTGGTATTATGCCCTAAAACCCAGCCTCCATTCATATTCCTCCGTCTGCTTCTTATCAGCCATGTGTTTGAAGGCAGTGACTAAGAATAACAGAGGCGTGTGAATGTATGTCTCCGAGGGCCAGATGGAGATCAGTCTTTTCCAATATCCCGCTCCTTCTGTCCATATAGGTTTGCTTCTCCTTATCTGGACTCTAATGAGACATGACTATATCTGAGCTATAAATGAGATAACTACGCCTTAAACATGTCGTGTTCACACAGGATATGAGCTATAGGAAGACTATCATAAAGACCTTTTTATATTTCTAAAGGATCATTTAAAACAGACATGTGCTGCATGAAGTCCCTTTATTTGACACATGCAGTTTATAAAAGACAAGACATTTGACCTATTTCCCAGTTTGTCAGCATTTTGTTGCTTTTTTCCAGTCAAGGTTTGTATCTAAATGTCACCCTCACAGCCCAAATCTCTTCAAGGGCTCTGCCCAAATCAATCTGAAGTTACAGGAGGAGCATTTGTTTAACTCTCCCTCAATGGCTCATGATCTGTGTTATAGAGGATCCCCCCCATAGTGGCTGAGGTCCAACAGAAATATATGGAAACACTTCAAAGACAGCCCAGAAGACAAAATGTGACTTTTCTTTTCTTTACTGCTGTAGCTCCAACTGAACAACATTGCACTATCTTTGACTTTGAGTTTATAAGGGCGAGAAGGGCTCAGTTAAGGTGAACTGGGTTTCTTAAAACATCTGAACACAAATATGGCCTTACTGTATGTGGTGTCATGGGAAAGGCAGCTATGAACTGTACTCTGTAACCTCCTCTGGTTAGTCACTGAGTACCACTTATGGACTCTATTGTTGAAATTGGAAAGATACAGTCAGGGTCAGAGCAGTTGAGCTCAGCATGGTGGCTCCGAGGAGCGAAAGCAATATTAATGAGATTTCCTGTGATACGTGCCTTGATAATGGCTGTCAATGCTAGTTTTGGAATTGATACTGTAAACCCAACAGAGCTCATGACTTTCACCACATTTCACTAATACAGTAGATCCTCAGCTAAATATTTTACAATACAAGTATCAGTTACATCCTCCTGCCTCCTGCGGCCTTAGATACTGTGGCTCAGCTTGTTTGGCATTCAGGTTGTCAGGCAGAGACCGGCCTGTTGTTGTTACCTTATCATTAGGACAGTTGGTGCCCTGTTTGGTAACCTGACATGGGAATATCTATTCCCCCCCCCCCCCCCCCCCGCACCCCCCCCCTTTCCAACTTCCCCTGTCAATTTTCGAGGACACTCCCCTTCGCTTACGAGTTGGTGGTGTGAGATGCAACTCCACCCTTTGGTTGCCAGCAGGCCAATAGGAAGACAGCACACAGTAAATAGTGAGGTGAGGAGAGGATACTGATGACAGATAGCATAGCAGGGCACAGGTGTCATTTATCAACAGAGCCTCAGGTGTATCTGCCTATTTGCCTCGTGGGCATTTCACACAATGATACTCAGGCTAATTTGTTTTAAATAGCAAACTGTCAACAATGGAGCTGCTAGTAGTGATGGAGAGATGCAATTAGCCCCATTATTGGTTGAAATGATGATGTCGAACACAGTCAAAAGTAAAGTGGATGCACAAAACTACAGACACCATTCCGCCTTCATCAGAGGTGATGCTGTTGGGTGGAGTCCTTTACGCTGGAATGTGGATCCCAGTTCCTGAAAGACAACATACCACAGCTTCCAAGTGAAATAAGCTGATGGCAGTGCAACTTGTCCCTGAACAGGGCCTGTCCCTGACGTCAAACCCAGCCCTCTCTCTGTCACACACACACAACTCTTTAAGTAATTTAGTCACTTATTTTATGCCTGTAATCATTGTTATTCACAACCAAGTGTGCATCATTAGAGATTTTGAATTCAAATATATTTAAATTGTTGTAAATAATTGTAAAACAACTTCCCTGCAGTCATCTCAGCTGCTATGTTGTAACTTTAAAGAAAGATGCTTTTATTCTGTAAGCTACAGATGTATTTCTAAAGCATTATGAAGTTAGTAAAGTGAACTCTACCCATCTCCATTGTTTGAGCAATACAATTTAATTCGACAGTATTTGAACAAATCCTTTCCAGTTCAGTTTGGGTCATCAGAGCAGAGCTTTCAGAAATTTTGATAATGATCATTCTCTTGAGGTGAAACATTTCCCACACCACGACCTCTGGCAAAAAAATCCTCTAGTCTTTCTCTCATGCATGCACTCACCTAAGCATCGATTTACATTATTTATATCCTGAAGTTTTTATTATTATTATTACTTAACAGCTTTTCGTAATCACTCTTTTTTACTGGTTCACCTTCCCTTTTCTATTAGGAGGGTTGTATCTTGTTGATAATTCACTACCCAGTTGCTCTTGATGTTACACCACTGCTTCCTCTGTGACCGCCCTCACTTAACACTGATGCACTGTGGCAAACAGAGCACTGCTGGGGCTGTCATTCTAGAGAGAGGAACCATTATTAAACATGAATTATGGAAGACGTTTATTACATTAGTGAGAGGGGTATGCTGGTTCTGCTGTAATGGGTATGTCAGGACATCTCGGACTATTCAAACAGTATTGTTGTATCTCTCTTTCTTGCATGACTTGTGATGAATTCAACATTAGAGTTTAATTTCTCTTTATCCAATGGGGAAACATGACGAAATGCTAGGTGGAGATTCCAGTCAGGGATTATGAAAAGAAAAGATATAAAAGAAACTGGTCAGTTTATGTCATTTAAAATGACATGACCAGAATGAAAAACACCAAATCATGTCTTAATTGCAAAATTGTTCCCCTTTAATCTGCATAAATAGAGTAGTCATTCTAGATACTTCTCAATGAATAACTTTACAGTGTGCACATTCATCATTTGCTTCTATAATTGAGCCAAATGACTGTTTGTATGTCTCTGTTTCTAGTAATGAAACAGAGTTTATTCATTTGGAATTGATATAAAAGTCAAGACACTGTGGATGTGACTAAACTCAGTGCCTTTCTCTTTAAACAAAACCAACAAGTGAAACCAGCAGGTGATTCAAATTAGAAGAAACACATTTGTTTATGTCGTCTCAGGCATAAGAACATCAACTTACCCATCGTGTACCCATTTTATCAAATCTGCTCTTTAGACAAAAGGCAGAGAGTCTGATGGTGACACGTGCACTCACCCACTCTTCGTTTGTATTGTGTCGTAGATGGAGAGTGATAGCAACATTTCCAGGCAACATGACGATAAACAAGAATAATGAGCCTTGTCATTCAGAGCTGAGATCAGTTTATGTCTTGTGTTGTAAAATAATCTAATCAACAGGCTTGGATCGGATTATGAGACAGTGTTTTTTCTTACATGTCCCAGTTTAGCTCAGTCACGATTCAACTTTTCCTGATAGTAAAACCGACCCTCATTGAAGAGAAAGACAGGTGTTAAGAGACTTTTTCTTTTATTTAAAAAATGACCAACACAACCAAAAGCGATCAAAACAATGTGCATTAACAAGCAGGATGTTGCGCATCAATCCTTGTCCATACGTACATTTTGCTGTGACGGTGCTTTGCACACTAGTATGTGCCTTAATCTCACAGTGAAAACAAAAAGTCATAGTACAGAAAATAAGTTATGTAATTTATCACTGAAAAAGAAACAAACATGTAAGAAACAAAGAGAGCTTCTTTGTAACATACAGCACTACCCTGCTGCAGTGACTCGCGAAACTTGTGTATACTGTCGCACACACAAGTTTCGATTAAACATAAGTTAAATAACAGCTGTACAACGTAATGGTTAGACTGGCTTAGCTGGGAGACAAACAATACACAGTGGTAGGTGCTAACATACAGTATAACTGTATTTACAGCTATGACAAAACAATCAAAAACCTCCCCTTATATATTTCCATAAATAAATTAAAGAATCTCTCACATATATATATATATTTCTTGATTACAATTTACAAATTTAAAAAGGCAACAACAGAGGGAACTTCAGAGAGGTTTACAAAATATTTACAGAAAATATTTACAGTGTTATGATACATCAATAATCACCTAAAATCACTGTTTACTTAACTATCTTCATTTAAAATAGAACATTTTTCTTCATTTTGGTTGACTTCAAATAAATCAGCAGCTTTTTCATTTACAATGTAAACCATCTGTTACTCTCCACACTTATACATAGGTTGAAGATGGGTCACAAAAGGAAAAAATAAAAATAAGACAAGAGTACTCTTTGAGACATTTGAGACATAATGGATGATAAAGACAAATGGCTCTTATATGGGAGCCAAGTGAATTTGTAACTCTTTACGCAGGAGAAAAGAAGGCTGCAGCATAACCATAAAGGCCATAACTGGCTGGGGCTACAGCTCTAACATTAACTACCACAGAAACTGGATTGGATGGTAGTGGGGTCAGTAAGGCATTTATGTACATCCAATAAACTTTGCTAAATTACCAGAGTGTGGATGGAAGGCACACACAAGTGTTAAGACAGTGTAGGTCAGGCTTTTCAAGTTGAACTTGCAGAACTTGTTACTTTTGTTAGGTGTGTATCAACATATTGAGGGATGTGTTGGTGGCAAAGTAAGACCATTTTCAGTTAGCTTCAAATGAGTCAAGGCTCTGGCTGCTGAAACCATGCATTAGTCCTTCAGTTTGAAATCATTTTGTGGTCTCACTAAATGGCTTCCTGCAGTTCTGCTCTGTTTTGTCATACTCAAGTTTTTTTCAGTTCTTTCTTCAAATTAGACGGCACAGTGCTGAGGTCAGAAGCATAAGCCACAAAATGAGCTCACAGGGGAGGAAGGTGGGGGTGGGGGGGGGGGGGGGGGGTGGGAGGGGGGGGGGGCTGTTAAGCAGCAGCAGTAGAAAAAAATGGCCTTTGTTGCTTCATTTTGGATCAGAAAAAAAATCACTTTAAACAAAGCTAGTGTTTTCTTCATCTTTGGGTCATGCAACGTCCATATCCTCCATGCTTAGTATTTGCCTCTGCAAAAAGAGTAACATTGAATAAGTAAAGGTGTAAAACGACATACTTACAGTCTATTTTAGAGACTATATTAACAATAAAGTGACTTTAAAGTATGAAAGTGAAGATACCTGAGGGTAAACGTAGCCCTCAGAGCTGTTCCTGCAGATGTGTAGCTCATCCTCTGTGGTTTTCTGGTACACCGGATTGTCAAAGTGGATGGTGTTGGTGTTCTTCAAACGCCAGTTTCTCCAAAGCAACACTGCTCCAAAGATCAGCAGGGACATGACCACTGCACAGCAAAAGAGGAGTTGAAGGTCACTTGGTGAGATCAGGGAAAGTAATGAAAATGATTGCAGAATAAACAGGTTGCATGTGTGAGTGAGTATTCGACAGAAAGCCATGAAGAGCTGAAAATGTGGAACTTACGTATTGGCAACACGACATAGAGAGCAATAGGGTGGGATGAAGGGGCTTCTTTGGGAGAGGCTGCCAATCTGTTACCTGAAAAAATAGAGAATACATTGCTTTCTTTATATCATTCCTTAAAGTTAGATGAGAAGATCAATGCCATTCTTGTCTGTATGGTAAATACTGTATGAAGCCACTGCCAGAAGATGGTTAGCTTAGCTTAGCAAACAGTGGAGAATCCAGGAAGTCACTGCATCCAGCCAAGAAAATGTACCACACAAAACCACAACTTGACACATTACATGTTAATTTGTTAGCTTTAGAGGTGCTGACAGGCTGATATTGTTTGGACAGATAGTTCCCCCGTTTTCAGTCTTTAAGCAACCGGTTGTTGGCTATTTGCCTACTGTAGGCTACATATATGAGAGTGGCATTAATCCTCTCATATAACTCTTAGCAAGAAAGTAAATAGGCATATTTGCCAAAATGTTAAAATATTCTTTTATTATTTATTATGTAATGTACAGTAACACTTTAATTTAAAGCAGTTCAATGATCATTTCACTGGCCCTAAAGTAATCACTTCTGATGCTGGGAAGTGTCGGTTTATGTGAGGAACATAGTTTGTCAATAGTTTAACCACAATTTGAAATCCTTATGCTAAGTAAAATAAACTGCAGGTAACCAACAATACGTATGCCTCACAGTACATTGTACCAGTTACCTCACTGGTGAATCGATCATTTATGGATTACCTGGCCACAAACAATCTTCAAATAAGACTACAGCTGTGCTAGCTACTCTTTGAGACTGTACTCAGGTACAGTGATGCTTTGAGCTAAATGCTTAGGTTACAATGCTAACATTCAACATATACAAAACACATTAGACGTATTTGAAAGCACCTACTATACTAGCAGTATGTAGCCTAATTTGTGCAAAATGTAGCATGTAGTATGCAGCATGCAAACAAAAGCAAAATAGGCAGTAGGCTATGCCAAAAATAAATCTACCTCGCTTACAATGCAAAGCGCTGGAATGGTCACAACAACCAGTCATTGTTGAAATAGCAGACAACAACATGTTTACTTCCGCTTTCCAAAACTGGAAACCTAAGTCCATCCTAGCATATTACATAATAAATTGATTTAACAGTTTCAAACTGCATACTATCAAAAACGTTCATCTGGAGTATGTTGTTGTTGGTTTTGAATACAGCCTGTGTCATCGCTCGAGCCACGCCACTAGCATGGATAAAAAACACATTCAACTCTGCTTCCTTTTTTACCATTGATATGTGGCCAGAGAATAAGGTCGATGAAGCACTCAAATTCTTGAATGTTTGCAGATATTTTGTAATCAGCAGTTATCCAGAACCCCTTCCCAGTGGTGTAGATATACGCAATATACCCACTAAAAAAAAAGCTCCAGGCTTTCTATATACCCACTTAAAAATGGCTAATGGCACACATCAACATACTTTCCATTATATTTTTGATATATTTTGAATTGTCATCTGTGTTTTTCTTCTTCACGATAAATAAAGGTATTTCCACATTAAATTGGTGCATAAAAGTGTATCTACGAATACAGGAAATGAACTTGTTGATGCTCAAAACTTCCCTGGGGGAGGACACCCAGACCCCCACTATGATATGCCCCCACAAAGGCAGATTCTGGCCAATATACTGTATGTATACCCACTACAATACATTAGACTACACCACTGCCCCTTCCTGTACCTTGAGCAGTGGCGGCAGGCTCCTCTGTGCTCTGCTGGCTAGACGAGGTAGATGTGAGTTTTTCGGTAGCAATGGTGGTTGTAGTTGTAGTAGTGGTGGGGACAGGCCTGGATGGAGTAGGCTTGGTGGGAGCTTTGGGCGCGAGCGTCGCACCAGTTTTGTTTTCAGCAGGAGGGGCAACTGAGACTGCTGGAAAAGTAAATATATATATATATAGTACTTTCATGATTTGATGTTAAATTTCAGTTTATCTGTAGTGCCATGTGCAGGGGACACCTACCTGTCACACATTTCCTCATGTCAGTTCCCATGGCCATGTGGTCAGGACAGGCGCAGGTGTATTTAGGAGAGCGCTGGTTGACCAGAGGGGCAGGGAGGCACAGAAACTCACATCCTCCATTCATACTGTTACTCTCTCTGCACCAGTTTGTACCTAAAGAGAGAAAGTTGGGTACAAGAAGCATTAGAGATCATTATATGGCCTTAACAGTTTGTTTGTTTGTTTGTTTGTTTTACGATAGCTCTCATGGTCGAGTGATGTTTCTGTACCAATTGGCTGCTTGAGGTTGTGGTACACTACGATGTCCTCTGGCTGGGCCAGGTCCGTCGCCAGCAGAGTGATGTCCTTCCCCGTCAAGCGGTTGGCACTAAAAACAGCCCTGTTGGTCATGTCTGTCCAAAACACTTTCTCCTGTTTAAAAGAGAAATACAATAATATTATTTAACATTAGTTTATTTAATTCATCATTTGCTAGTTTCCAAAAGACACAAATGGATCAATGATAAAGACTCATTAATAATCAGCACCACTGATGCAAACTTATAGGGAATGAAGTGCACACTCAGCTCTGGCTTTATACTTCTAAACCATTTTAGCTGGATAATGCTCACCATGCATGAACTGGATTAATGGCTGACTGGTTTGAAATAAATGGTAATTTGTGTTTTAAGATGAATCAACCAGGGAGAGAATTATAGTTATATGATATTTATATGACAGACCTTCCTTTCCTTTGAATTATTTTGTCATTTGAGGCAGATCATATGTTAACGTCAGCAGCCTTGAAAAGCTTTTAACCTCCATTGACTTAATTTCCATTAGGAGATACATTGACTTCATCACTAACCTCAAAGACAGTCAGAGAGATGGGGTGGGAGAGCTTTTCCTCGCTGAAAATGAGGCTGTGTCGTGTCCCACCGTTCACATCAATGCTGGACAGAGTGTGCATCTTGGAGTCCACCCAGTAGAGACGCTGGTTGACCATGTCTGTCCACAGGGAGCAGGAAACACACCAAGACATATTATAAATATTTGACTGGTTAATATAACTGTGTGCTCATTATACAGTTTGAATAGAAGTTATTGGTTTCCAATAAATGCATCCATGACATTCTGCTTACCCAGGGTGATGCCATTGGGCCACACAATGTTATCTGTTACCAAGGCAACACGATCCGCTCCATTCAACCCACTCTTCTCTATCTTGGCCTCCTCACCCCAGTCTGTCCAGTACATAAAGCTAAAGAGGACACATAATAGAAAATTGAGAACAAAAAGCTCCAGTTGATCCAAAACTTAAAAAATACATTTCAGCAATTTCACTAATCTGCAACCTGTCTGAAACTTTCACTTACTTATTTACAGGGTCGACTGTGATGGCTCTTGGCTTATCCAGGTTATTTGTGATCAGGGTCTTCCTCTTGCTGCCATCTGTCGTTGCCACAGAGATAGTCTTCAAAATGCTGTCAGTCCAGTAGATGTTGCCATGGATCCAATCCACCGCAATGCCCTCTGGGGCCTCAATCCCACTTCCAATTACTACAGTGTGGTAAGAGGAGTTACCGGCCACGTCTATCTTGGAGCTGTCAGGAAGCAAACGAGGGTGGAGAGTTTCACTTTAGAGACAAATATCGCTTTCAAATCAAATACAGTTATAGATACAGGCTTTGTTGTGCAGCACCTAATGATCAGATCTTACTTAAACCAGAGGTCTCCCCTATACTACACTATCCTTGACAAAGACACAGCAACAGATCAATAAAGTTTCAGAGTCTATCTAACCTGTAGATTTTCTTCAGAGATAGGTCAGACCAGAAGAGCATCTTGTTAGGCATGTCAATGTCTAAAGCCACCACGTTCTTCAGCTGGGGGATCAGACGGACGTACTCGTTGCGGTCCACCGTCATCGTCCTCACCTCGTGTCTAATGGTGAAGTAGAGGGTGGGTACAGTGCCTGGAGGACACAGAAGAGAAAGGAAAAAAATCAGATAGCACTACAAACTTTAGGTCATGCAAATCTGTCAGTTGTCAGATGACACTACTCTTGAGTAAGGACAGGCTTTCTTTTAAACATTACCTGATTCAGCCTTGCATGTCTTGCTCACAGGGTTGATCTCGTAGCCCTTCTCACAATCACACTTGTAGCTGCCGGGCAGGTTGATGCAGATCTGACTGCAAGTGTCCGGCTCAGCACATTCATCAATGTCTACAGGTGGAGCAGCAGAAGGTCATGGGGCAAATAAAGTCACGTTTCTAATTCACTGTTTTCTTAAAATACATGTCCATAATCCAAAACTGATCACGTCTGACTAAAATAGACTACATTTGAATTGTCAGACTCCCTCTTCTCACCTTCACATGTTTTCTTGTCCAGCTGCAGGCTGTATCCAGCAGGGCAGGAGCAGTTGTAGCCAACCTTCAGGTCGTTGCAGATATGGGTGCATCCACCATTTCCAGTCAAACACTCATTGTTGTCTTTGGGGACGCAGATATACAGAGTTTACACAGTATTCATGACAACAATTTTCCTATTGGTAGCTCAAGTCCACAGTGAAATAGCTCATTCAAACCACAAACTATCCAGGCCACTCAGCCAAGGCTGCTTGGCTAGCTGTTCCAATCATATTTTCCAGACTATAATGTTGGTTTCACGTTTTCTTTTTCTACGAGCAGCAATGGAGACTGAGTGTAGCCTATACCCAAACTTTGATGCAGATACAGATTGGATAGTAAAATAAGACCTTACTTACTGCACTCTCTGACAGGTTCATCGGACCAGTCCCTGCAGTCTTTCTGTTTGTCGCACACTTTCTCCATGCTGATACACTCCCCGCTGCGACACTTGAAGTTGGTGGGTCCTTCACACACATTTACTGTGAAGCACAACAAGAGAGTGATAATTTCTCTGTGATTTAATGGTATGAGACTACTTTGCAAAGACATTACAATTTTTACATGGGTCTTAAGGAAAATATGTAAGTATCTGTATTAGGGCTGGCACGATATCATATTTTTACTACACCGTTATCGTGGCCAAAAGAATTCACAATCACAATATATATTATTATATATTATAACAGCACAGATCTACTTGTAGGATGGAATAAATGTCATGTTATGCCCTTGCCTGTGGCTCAGAGATCAGCACTTTTACGCACACAGAATTCCGGAGATATTCGAAAATAATAAATACATTACTTTGATGTTGTATATTACATCGCCTATAGTGAAAAGGCAACCACGTGAACTAAGGGAGGCAGAGGAATGGAAGAGAAAAGAAATGGAATATTTACACAAAATGATTGTATGTGTATTGTTAACATGATATAAATATTTAATTTGTAAATGTCAAGGTTATCGGTATATCGCAAAACCCCTAATCTATATACCAATAAGTGCGTGGGTGAACAGTCACCTATGTGGCAGCCAATCTCATCACTGAGGTCCCTGCAGTCGGGCTCTTTGTCACATTGGCGGCTGCCATGGATACAGGTACCGTCATTACACTGGAACTCATCTGGGCGACAAGTAGGACGACCTAGAAAAAGAAGACAAATGGATAAACACAATGGAAAGAGACGTTGAAACGAGACCGAGAGAAATGGGAAAAGGAATAAGATTACATAGAATAAGGAGAAAATCCTCGCTGACATGATTTGATGGAGATCATGTGTCAGTATTGATGTTACTGAGCAGGTGGCCCTGGATGGCAACAGGACATTATGTATGCTCAAGCATGACTATGCTACATCTGTTAGGCTCAGTTTTCTATTAAAGTAAAAAACTAAATATGAGTCAGAGAAGATTTATCAGAAGAAAAAGGCTTTGCAGAAGAGAACACTCAATGAAAGCCAACTCACTGCAGTTGACCTCGTCTGATTGATCCTGGCAGTCAACGCTTCCGTCACACCTCCAGCTGCTGTGGATACACTCCCCATTTTCACACTGGAATTCGTGGACGCTGCAGTGCACAGCTGTCTTCTCCGGCTGCCTTCCGACACAGTTCTGCGGCCACTCGTCTGACCCATCGGCACAGTCCTTGTCTCCATCGCAGCTCCACAGGGCCGGCACACACACTGAGTTGTTACACTGAAAGGAACGAGAGTTGCAGCTGGGTTTGGGGCAGGATACCTCATCTGAGCCATCTGAACAGTCGTTGTCGCTGTCGCAAACGTAGGTGGGGGATATACACTGGCCGTTGGCACAGCGAAACTCGCCAGCACTGCATTGTTTGGCAGCTGTGGTGAGGCAGCAGAGGGAGAAGACAGGCGTCAATGTGATGTTAAGGCTAGAAATGGATCAGATGTGAAATTCACACCAAAAACAACAGTGGAGTTATTTTATTGTTATTATAACCTTATATTTGTGTCTAAATACCACATTTACAAACGAATCAGGATTATTTCCATTTGTTTGTGTGTTTCTTTTGCTGCAATATGTGAAATAAATGTATTTAATTCTGCAAACACTCCTATGTGCTGCAGTGGGACTATCTTACACCTTATTTCAACATCCTTATCTCCTCACTTTGTTAGATGGTTCTCTCAACATATGGCTGTCGAATTGGAGGCCTATTTGTCTATTTATTCTATTTTAGAAAGGGAGCATTTTATTTTATTTTATTCTGTAGCACCTAGTAAAAAATGTGTTGGCCCACCTATCTACAGCTAGGGGAGACCGTGATAAGACCTATTTCAACAAACGGTGGCATAATCCTTTAAGCAAGGCACCGAACCCCCAACTGCTCGGGGCACCTTTAATGGGTAACCTGCATGTATTAGGTCCCGTTTGTGCATGTTTGCCTGTGTGCAATAAACAACAGAGTGTACAAATGTCATTTCCAAATCATCATCATTAAAAGCATGTATTCTTCTACTTTACTTATCTACACTATGTATCTGTTATTGTACTTTGTTTTGCTGCTGTGACACTTAAATTTCCCTGTGCAGGATCAATAAAGTGTATCTTATCTCATCAAAATGTAACTATAGATTTAACTATCGGACACTGTACTTCTGTAAGAAAAATCAGGAAGTACATTTTTTGTGGCTATAAAGTTTTTATTGTTTGTGATATTTAAGTATGTTGTAAAAAGGGTGAAATAATTATATATAAAACTTACTGCAGTTTTTCTCGTCAGCTCCGTTGTCACATTCAGCTTTGCCGTCACAGTGCCAGGGTCCTGGTATACACTGGTTGGTGGGAGCGCCGCAATTGAACTCTGACTGCAGACATGTTTTGGTTGCTGAGGACAGAGACAGGAAGTATGACTGAAATGATCTCACGTATTAACAAAGGCCTGTGCATACAGTTAAAGTATATTGTAAAACTGAAAAATCATTTACTTAATAAATCATTTACAGTTGTGCCATTGTTGTGTTTCTGCTATACATGATTTTATGTGAGCAGGTCAAGAAAATGGTTCTGTGCTTGATTTTTTTTCATATTTTGTATTAAGTGTAAAAACTTGTTGATTAATCAATTTGTAAATTTACTTGTTTTTTTAATGAAATCAATTGACTATTCTGAATTGTTTATTAAATAATTCTTTAAGCAAAATTTCCCATGACCTGCTGGTTCCAGCTTCTCAAATGTGCATGTGTGCCCATGCTTTTCTTTGTCATATAGCCAATTAAAAGTATTTTTTGAATTCTTGGTCAGATAAAACAAGAAATTTAAATCAGATGTCACCTTGGGCTCTGGGAAATTATAGGCATTATTACTACCATTATATACTATTATAGTCTAAACAATTTATTAAGAAAATCAAGGGCAGATTAATGGATAGTGAAAATAGTACCTAGTTTCAGTCCTATTCACATGTATTTTCAAGGTAGATGAAAGTCACACATCCTCAATAATTAAAGAACTTACTGCATGTTGCAGGCAGTTCATCAGTTCCATCACCACAGTCGTCAGTTCCATCACAAATCCACCTGCGGGTAATGCACCTCCCATTTCCACACTTGAACTGAGTAGAGCTGCATGCGATGGCTGCATCTGTAAGTGATAAAAAAAAAAATGAGATCAGTGTGACTAAAAACAGGTATCATTGTGTTAAGTTAATATTTAACTGAAAATTACACACAGGACAAAAAAAAAGTTACTAATGAAGGCCACTGACATTCAGATAACTGGGAAAACCACACCTTCTACTCTTTGCTTATCTCGGAGGAGATTTCCAAATTAAGATAACAACGCTGACTCATGTTAGAACAAGACATGACATAATAAGATTTTAATGTGAAGTATTTGGCAAAACAAACACACACAAACACACACACACACACACACACAAACACATATTAAACTATTCTTTATTTCACTTTACTTTTGGACATAAAAGTCCATATTAAATAAGAGATAGAAAAGAAAAGAAATAAGAGAGACAGACTTAAAAATCTTTATTAGATATACAAATATGCATTTCATTTGATGTTACAGCTTTTGTAGGAATCTCCACTCATCTGCATCTTATCTTCTCCTACAGGTGTTCACTCAGGCGTAGCAACCATTAATGTCAGTGCAATGTAAAGCAGGTTTAACCTGGGTGGTTTGACACATTTCCAGTAGGGAACAGGGCTCAAATGCCTCTTTTTGTCACATCAATGGCAGTAGCTACACTACTCAGCTTGAAATTTCTAAAGAGGTATGACCTTATATTGATCCCGGTTTATTTTGGCAGATGTCTTGCCCCGAGATAATCAAACCTCAATGAACCCACCAGACAAAGCAAAGAGGGCATCAATATCAAGGCACAACCAACAAAGGCCATTCACAATCAAGTGTGTGCCATCCTCCATCACCTCTGCACTGCCAGTCTCTCCTGTGACCTGGAGGCTGCGGACATGAAAGACTATGCCTTTAAGACAATAGCATGGGAGGAGTTGAACAATCACACCACCAGTTGCTGATTGGTCCCAGAGTGACATTCCTCACAACATCATCTCCACGGTGACCCACAGTCAAGAGGCGTAGACTAAATACAAGGAAGTCATCTTGAGTGTGTCAATGAGTGATGACAGGTAAAAAAGGCACAGTACAGATCTAATAAATAACGATAGAGTAATGATGATTCAGGAAATTGTGAAATAAGGAGAGGATGCTTTCTCAATACTGGACTTGCCACCGAGAGTCACCTCCCTCCTGCTTTGAAAATATAAATACTGAAGTTCAATCTCATCTTTGATTATTCTTGGAAACATCAAACTAAAATATCTGTCCTTCAAATGTCTCGACAACCGTTGATCCAATCAACTTCAGACCTGGCGGGTATATTGCTGAGGAGTATGAAGTTCTTTGGGTAAGCAGTTCTCGAGAAATAATACCAGAGACCAAGCAAAAACAAACCAACAGGTATGTTTTGAACGGGCACTGTAGTAGTTAAGTTGATTTTGGGCTTCACTGATTAGGGGAAAACATTGGCTGAGCTTGAAAGGCTCTTCCTGTGTACCCCATGCGCTCACTCTTACAGGGAAACCACAAACACACACACAAACATTCACACACATGCGTGTATTCCAGGAATAAAGTTTTTTCGAGGCACGCTCCAGCTGTTCCTGAAGATAAAAGTAACTGACCTCCAAACTCCCGACCTCGTCTATGAGGGTGGAGACTGTTAACCATATTTAGGCCCGTGTTTTCATTTTCTACTGCTAATCTTCCCTGCTTCCACATATGAGTCACAAGCCTTCCATGAATACTGTTCAGCAAGAGGAGGTTTCCTTTAATTCCAGAGAATTTCTGTGGTGAAAAGTTCAGGTTTAGTTTGGCTCATGAAGAAACTATTAGTTATTCACTATTTTTAAATCCCCAATATTTATTTAAGATCTACTTCAAATGTTACTTTGTAATCCCATGCAGGATGTTAAAAGTGTTGTTGAGCATATTTTGTCTCTATGGCTATTCTGAAAATGTAACTGGTTAACCTAGGCCATAATCGCATTTCCTCTCATATCCAAAAAGCTGCAAACCTGTCACACACAGCTGAGAAAGCTGAGTTCAAAAAGTACTACAACTGCATCTTAATTAACAGTACTAAAACTGTACGTGCTTCTTACATTTACATACAGCTACAGACAGATAACTGACTACAAGACCGCAAATTTCAGTAACAGTATCTCCAGCAGATTGCATCAATTGCTTCTGCAGAGAAACTGCATCTTTCAGATGCTATTTATATCCACAGTGTTAACCTGACAACCAGAAACCACCAAGTCATAACACCACTATGTAAGGCCATTCGAGTACCTCAAATGCACCAGACTGCTATAATTCACTTCAAAATGTTTGAAAACTCATACTTGTTTGACAGCAGAAACTGGTTGAACTACTGGCAGATACTCACAAGAGGTTAGACAAGTCGTCATCACAACGCTGCATGACAACAATCCCCCTTTGTGACCACATGATACTTTGTCCACTAACAATGCATTCCTGTATTTTGTGGCACATACATGTAGTACACACACACTAAAAACCTTCATAATGGGGTGTGTTTATTGACTCAAACGTGCACCTAGCAGTTAATAAATAACCAGGATGCATGTGCATCAGAAGACACTTCAGTCCGCACTGGTTTAATAATCTATAGCTGCACTATATTGAAATGAATTTACTGAGGTAATTACTTAATATTATTGTAGCCTAAGTATTGTGGCTAAATTAAGTTTGATTCATCGGGTGTATCAAACTGCTGCACATTTCTTCTGTAACTTTGACTTGATATCAGTATCTTATTCCTGCAGATTTCAGTGAATGGGCAACACCAGGCCTTAATTGTAAAGCATGTTCCAGAGGTGTTTCTAAATGATTGATGGATAAAGTGTCTTTGTGAGTCGCCACAGTCTAAAAGTTTAGTCTCCCATATGGAAATCTGCTTTTTTTAAACTCTTCTTTAATACAGGCAGTGCACGGCTATGCCTCATTTCAGGAGTATGCTAAACACAAAGTGAATACATTAAACAAACCCGAGCCTGACCTTTAAACAAATGAAAAGGAAGTGCATGTGAATATTCCGCTCTAAAACAAACACACGCATGCACGCACGCCACTAGATCTGATGACTGGAAGTCAGTGCCATGAACTGGAGAAGAAGATATTCAATATTTAATCCAAAAAGCTTTTGAAAGAGAGTTGAGATTATCGGAGGTAACTAGCAGAATGGGCCTTTAAGGCATATTTTTGGCCTTAAAGGGATACTTCACCGATTAGCATTAATCTTTGTATCAGTAGAAACCCGGTAGTATTTTTGAATGACTGTGCTTCTCTCATTTTCTCGTCATTTTGCATTTTTTACTCTTTTTTTTGGGCTGTAGTCTCTAGCCTCTGGCCAAAAAGGCCTCTGATGATGCAAAATGACGATTCATCATAAGAGGTTTTTTAGACACACAAACACACAATACAGCTATCTCTCGTATCAGGGGGACATGAGGGAGGGAAGCACGGTCATTCGAAAATACCACCGGGATTCTACTTATACAAAGCGTAATGCTAATCGGTGAAGTATCCCTTTAAAGGGCATTAGGTTCAATCCTTCGCTAATCGTGTTATTTGTATGAAAATAAATAAAAATCCATTTATGATGATGTGGGACTAAAATTAAAGAGGCTTTTCATATTTTATTATTTATTTTATAGTGTCAGTGAAGTAGTATTATTTTATATATAACTCACCAGATTATACTCCTCAGAGAAGCCAACATCTAAAGCATTTTTTTAATTTGGCTCTCTCTTGATATTGTATCTGTTATTCTCTCTCTTCAACAGGGTTGCACACTCAAAACCTAAACATGCTTATTTTTTTATATTGCCTTCTATTTGTCTTTTATCTCCCCCCAGTAAAACACCTTGTGATCTCTGTTTCCATGTAACATATAAATAAAGTTTGCTTTCCGATAAAGCTATTTGTCTGTTCTTTTTTGCTTCCGAGTGGTGTCTATAAGTCGGCTGCGGACCTTTATGTACAGTGTGATGCTCAAAATATTATTATTTCGTTCACAGTAATCCATATAGCCTTAGCAACACGTTTGGAAGCTATTTTCTCTGGCATGACATGGTATATTACTGTCTAGGGATAAGTTGAAAACACACACACACAGCTTAGCTTTAGATACACTTGTACAGCTAAAAGGAAAAAATTCAGATTTTCCCAGCATCTATTTTCCTCCAGAGTGCTGCAGAGGAGGATGCATAAACGCTGCTGTTTTAGCCGCACCCTTTCTCTTTGACAACCTCCTGTTTCCGCGTTTGTTCCGCCCACCTGAAACTTGAAACGGACCGGCAGCACGGAAGGACGTGATTGGCTTTTTAGTTGCATTCTAGAACGATACGAACCAATCAAAGCGCGGTGCGTAAATTTCATTCATTCTACATTGTAAACGGCACTGTTGTTATCGCATACACTATGTAATTTCCGTGTCCTTATTGTAGGCCTAGTTATCACAATAATTGAATTTACAGGGCGATTTCAGTTAAAAATTAGAATTAATCAAATGTTTCTCATCTCAAAATAATTCCCTTCATTAACCGGTCACATCCGCCGCAGCAATTCATCATCATCATTATTATTATTCATTATAATATTATTATTTTATATTTATTTGTGAGGCAAACATATTGATTCGTGGAATATGGTTGATATTTAGTAAGAAAAGTACTTGCCAGGAAATCACATTTCTTACCTGCTTGAGTCGAAAAATGAATCAGCATCAACAGACAGCAACATGTGGACAGCCCGGTGAGTCCCTTCCACATCCCAAACATGTCCTGTCCTCCTTAGTTATCCTTATTTGACAGCTAAAGAAGAGCCAGATATGGAATTCACCACGGTCAGACGGAGAGGGCAGAGAGCAGAGTCAAGCCGCGGCTGTACTTAACAGGCAAGTGCCAGCAAAATAGTTAGGAGTCCTAGTCACATCTGACGATTTTCTATGAGGCTGACAAGAGGGCGGTGCTAGAGCAGTGGTGTGATGTTTAAAAGTAGACGTGAGCACCGCCGGGGGGGAGGAGCCACAGTGTTGCTGTATCACTGTGTGTGTGTGTGTGTGTGTGTGTGTGTGTGTGTGTGTGTGTGTGTGTGTGTGTGTGTGTGTGTGTGTGTGTGTGTGTGTGTGTGTGTGTGTGTGTGTGTGTGTGTGTGTGTGTGTGTGTGTGTTCTGTCGTCCTTCCATCACCCCTCACCCATCTATTCCTCCCAAAACAGAATTTGCAGTATCTTATGTCCGAGAGGAAGCAGATGTACTGTGTGACTGTGTGTGTGTGTGTGTGTGTGTGTGTGTGTGTGTGTGTGTGTGTGTGTGTGTGTGTGTGTGTGTGTAAGAGGGAGAATGAAAGGAAAAGGGGGAAAAACTGACTGACATAATTGGCAAAGGCAGTTCGCATGTCATAGATATTTAGTGATGGTAGCAGTCTCTCTAGAAGAAGCAGCAGCTTTTAAAGTGTTACAGATGCACCAAAATATCATAAGACCACAGTCACACCAAGTCAGGATCATTGTAATGATGTAACATTAGAAAAGGCAGAATAATGAGAAATGATACAATGATAATTAGGCTAATAACCTTATAAATAAATAAATACATACATACAGTACATACATTATCTATCTCTCATATTCTCTCTATTTAGTTAATGGTAAAGTTGTAGTGAAGCCAGTAATGTAATGATGGTTTCCAGCTTTCAGGTAAATGTAGGCCTAGCTGTATTTGACATTTGGTCACTTTGAAGCAGTTTTTGCTTGCTGTAATCTTTCCTCAAATTGAGCATTAAGACAACCAGTCATTAACTCAAAGTCCACAACACAGTCTTCATTTTGTGCAAATATGTATTCCAAAGTTCCCAAGTTTTAGGCTGTCTTTTTAGTTGGCTCCTACAAATCTAAACTTTGGAACGAGAACTTGTGATTTTTGTCCCTCATCACTTACATTAAAGTGGAGAAGGAATGTTCAGCTCGGGATGGATGGTTGGGTCAAACAAACACGTGATATTCACCCAGGAGACCCGTGTCGTGTCCCGTGCCTGAAAGGGTGAGCTCAGGGGTACAGCGGGTCGTCATCAACCGCAAGACGGGCGCTTGATCCCGGGCTCCTCCGGCCGCACGTCAGTGTTCTAGAGCACTGAAAGACACTGAACCCCAAGTTGTTCCCCGGACGCTACTATATGTGCTATGAAGCCTATTGTGCTATTGTATGATATGAGAAGAATAAATAAAGTTACAAAAAACATCTATAAAAATATATCAGCCGGTATGAACAAAAGTAGCCTAATTATAATAAGCAGAAACGGTTTCAATGTAGCCTACCAATGGGCACATAGAATTGTTTAAAGACCGGCTTTAAAAAATGAATGACCTTTTAGGAAAAGCCAAACGCAGCACACACATCTACATTTTTTAATAAGTTAAGTGATCCTTATTTATCCTAAATAAACCACCCAAAGTGTCAGCAGCTCTTTTCTGGGATGCGAGACAGTACGCTTGCTTTTAAGAATGGATGCTTGAAAATCAGGCATAGACTATACTGCTGTAGCATCATACATCAGTGAAGTAGGAGTATTCCTATGTGAAACATCAGGTTAATAACACAGTCACATTGTGTTCCTTCTCAAAAGCAAACAAAACATTTGCAAAACAAAATATCCCCATTAGTAATAATGCAAAATGTCTTGGAAAGATGATAACCTGTGCTGATATTCACTGGGAGAAAATGCTCTATCAGTTCATTCTGCTCATGTATGTAGCTCCCTAAAGATAAATGAAGAATCCAATTCCACAGTATCTCAGAAAAGTGATTCAGAGTTTCACCCATGTCGTTCTTCATGCATCAGACTGTTTTACATGTAGTAGTTCAGTGTGGATTCCGATACTAATGTGTGTGTGTGTGTGTGTGTGTGTGTGTGTGTGTGTGTGTGTGTGTGTGTGTGTGTGTGTGTGTTAAGAGGGGGAAGACCTTAGCTTTGCTCCTGGTAGAAGCAGGGAGGCGTGAGAGGTATTCCTGGAATGTCGAAAAAGCGGCTGGATTACAATTTCTGCTACGCCCACCACCATCGCTACGCACACTATTAACACACCCACATAACACAACCACAGTGAGGCACGCTGAAAGTGTAATGTGTATGTATATGCATGCACAGTACATTTTTCAGCTGTACACAAATTAAGTAAAACATCAACTTCACTGACTTCTGAAAAACAAGTCATACTAAAAGACTACATCATGTGTAAAAATCCCCTCCATCTGAGATCCCTAAAAAGAGACAGTATGCTCTTTCCTCTGCAGTTATTTCTTAGTTGTCATAAAGCACCTGTGTTACTAATAACGTTAATGAGGGCTCTGTTCTAAGAGTCCCAGTAATTCATGACAGCTGTGCTTTTCAGACTGTGACATGTCAAATTGTCTTCTGTGAAAAAGGTCTGTTGTATTATCTCTAACCACCAAGTTAAAAACAAGGATGTTGTTTTTAATTTATTTTCCCCTGAAAAATTGACATTTCGGAGACACAATTTCATCTGAGAGCAGCAATATGGTTTTTACGATATTGGCCATGAATCCTAAAGTTATTTGGTAAAGACTGCATGAACGCAAAATGTACATGCAAGCAAATACAAAATAACTTTGTTTTGCTTAGTAAGGAAAAATCTTTTTAATGTTCATTTTTTTCCTCTGTAAACTGCTGCTGGATGTGGGACAATTTATACTTATGTAACACCATTTCTGTCCTAATAAACCAGTAGCTTTTTGAATTTGAGCAAATCTGATTACTCTTATCTACCATCAATTAGTGTGTGTGCTGCATTGGGCCAGTCCGCTAATCACACTGAATGGAATTTAGTTTCCCTTCATTATTGTATTCATTATTATACTTTCAATTGCTGTAAAAAACAAAACAAAAAATTGGAATGGCAGCAGAAAGTTCTTCCTCAAATATTCCTCACTGGGAGCAGCTCAACAGAGTGTCAGCAGTGCAGAAGACATAAGTCATTGAGTTATAGGAGTACTACATATATAAATCATTGCTAGTCTCCATAAATTCATCCAGGCATGCGCAGGCCTTCATAGGCCATTGACTTCAAATTATACACTTGATATCAACATTTGTCTATATAACACACAGAGAACAAGACTCGGTGAGATAGACACAGAGTATATACTGTACACTACTTTATCTAATACTGACTGTCTGCTCAGTATTCTGTCCTTCACTATCTTTGAAAGTCATGTAAAGTGTCTCAGGGCCAACAGATTTGATAACTCTACACACACGCACACGCGCACGCACGCGCACACACACACACACACACTTTTTTGGGGAGAAGTCTATGCTTGTCCTGTGTGTCGTTTTTACAACTCTCTCTCTCTGGGTCTTACAGTCCTTCAGGCCTGTTTATGTGTACGTCTTAACATTTGTATTTCAAAGTCTGTGTGTTTTTAAAAGCATATAAACAGCTAAACCAGCTTTTTCTCCTCTTAAAAGTTTCCCTGCACTTGTTTCTGCTGCCTACAAATACAGCAAAACAATGACTTCCTTAAAAAGTTCCTTTATTGAATCTATAAACTGAAGTCTTTTGATTTATTGCTAAAACACAGAACGGGTCACTATGAAGCTAGTAAAGGGAACGTCATGGACTTGTTTGAACACTAAAAAAAGATGCGTGTGTGTGTGTGTGTGTGTGTGTGTGTATATATATATATATATATATATATATATATATATATATATGTGTGTGTGTGTTTTGTGTGTATATATGTGTTCTGTTTATCTGATTTCAAGGGTTTAAATTTGTCCCAACTTGTTTCTACTTGAATTGTGTTCTATTTCCACTATGTCTACTGTATGTATACCCGTATGTGTGTTTTATCCTTGTATGTTTTAGTCTTTATGAAGCACTTTGGTGCAAACCTGCTTTTAAAGTGCTATATGAATAAAATAAACCTAAACTAAAAAAGACAAATGGACATGAATGTTACTCCTTTACATTCAGTTTGGGTCATCAGAGTAGAGCTTTTAGACAGTATTCCACCATTTCAGCAAGGCACAGGGAGTTTTAGTAAAACCCTGATTCTGCTGCTGCCGCCTGTTTGTGGGGACTTTGGGAGCTTGCTTGCTTGCCCCCCCCCCCCGTCCCCACCAACAGATGTTAACAGCTGGTTTTGAGTTGAAGTGATCTAGGAGTTCCTAGATCCCCCCCTCTTCACTGTCAGAAGCAAACACTTCGACCCCAACACAGACCTCACTGTCAAGGTTCTTTTTAAAACCACACACAGCACATCCAAACATGTGCCAAGTTCCCTCCTCCTAACGGACACCGTACATTCAACGTGTTTGTCTCAGTGGCAGCCAACCCGCTTACAAAATAAACATAAATATGAGGGATAGCAAGGGTGTTTATACCATTTGGATAAAGAGCTTCTGTATTCCTTTATTTGCATGAACTTACTAAGAAGTGAGTTACTGAGAAGTTTTATGTTGACTTTATATTTCTTGTTATGTTGGAAATAAGGCCAAAACAACATCTAAATTCCCAGGAAGTGATTTTACATCGCAGTGTCTAACATTTCCTTTGTGAAAAGCTTAAAATTCAAGGACAGCTTTGAGAAAATAATAAAAATACACAAGGTTTAATTAAAAAGGTCGTCTGCTTCATGAGGAGCAGTGAAATGACAGACTGACTGGTGTTTGTATGAGACCTCCTCCTACTGGTCAAACAGAGCCATGACATCTGACAGATTTAATGACAGAACTCTGAGCTGTTTTAAAGGCACAATGAGTAGAATTTCCCTAAAAACAATGTATAGACTAATACAAAAATAATCCCTCCCAATCATCACCTATGGCTATTAGAAGTGTGTGGTGGTGTCTGTATCTGCAGAGACCCTGCCCTCTGCCAGTATTTTCTTATTTCGCTGTGTTCAAGGCGTTTCTTGGCGTCGTAGTGACCAACGTAGTAAAAAAACCCGTCAAAACGTAGTGACCAGGTGTGTGATTGTAAGTACGCATCCAAAAGGAAGCTACAAAAATGGCGGGGAAAGCGCCGGAACGCCAAGGGGACAAAGCTCGTTCCAAAACTAAAGTGAATCTGGGGTCTTTTACCCGCTGGTGAGCACCATAAACGTCATTGAGTTGGGGCAAACTTTATATGTTGTGCTTACAAACCACAACCGGCAAATCCTACTCATTCTGCCTTTAAGGTTTATTGGGCCTGAAATGTGAAGCCTAGTTCACCAACAAGGCTTTTTTGCCCCCAAAAGATCAAAAACTATTAGGAATATAGCGAATACATCTAAATACATCTTGACTAGTAAAATTTATATAAAAAGTTATTTTCACTATTGAATTATTTCTTGATCGTATAAAATGTCAGAAAATAGTGAAAAATGCTGATCTTTCCCAACGTTTTCAAATAGCTTGTTTTGTTCTACTATTTATCAATTATGAAAATAGTTGCAGATTCATTTTCTGTCGGCTAATCAATTAATTATTTCAGCACTACATCACACAGACGACAACATAAGCTTTTACTATGATTTATTGTTACGTTTTGAAATCCAGCGACGATGGCTACAACACAACACAGACAGCTCATAATAATTTAGTGGAGAAAACGTTGATGCTTTGGTTGTATGTTGTTCACTCTATTTAATTACCATAATGAAAAAAGTACAGTACTGAACTTGTGAGCTGTACACACGTGCATTGACATACTTTTTTATACTCTAAAAAATACTCTATACAGTATATCCAACACCGTACGGCCATGAGGCATTCACAAGCAGAGAGGAGCCACTGTCCCTCTGGTCCTTTGTCTTGAAATCAAAACCATAAAAAGTGCCAAAGTACATCAAAACAGTTCTGAAATCCTAAAGTCACCACACAACAACTGAAGGAGAAACAGTTAAAGTTACAGTACTCATTGATGAATTATGACCTCATGATTCTTCAAGTCTACAATCAACAGTTATAAGTGCTTACAGTATATTGGAAGTGTAACAGGTACGCAGCAGCAAAGGTTGTTTTTATACTGTACTTTATATACAGTGAGCGTGACCCAACTCCATTAAACCTCAGTCAAATAAGTGAGCTTCTGAGAAGTCTGGAAACACCCTGCGCCCACAGCAGGCTGGATTTCCAACTTAAACAGTGAGCACCGGTCACAAATATGTGATGTGCACACACCTCGGCAATCACAGTGGCTCCAAAGTGGCTGAGTGTTATTTGCAACACATCACCACAGTGAAGCAGATGCAAAACACCAGAAGCAAGCTAAGGTAAGGTAATGTTAGGTAGTAGCTGGGTGAAAACACAGCTCTATCTGAAAACATTTACTGTTTACATTCAATGTTGTTTACTTCACTTTACTGGATCTGCCAGATCTAATGCCTCAGGTTAGCTAAGGGCTCATTTTTTAATCCCAATTTGTTCAAAACAAATAATTTGGATAAATATAGGAAATGAAATTTCCAATGACGAACCGTTATTCCTCTTAAAGACTGTTTGGGTTATACTGTAATAAACATTTTATAATAAGTGGTTTATAACACACTATAACATACTTGTAAGCAGATATAAGCATTTATTAATGTATTCGTCAACAGCTATAACTCCGCCTGTGGTCACCAATAAGTGGAGGCTGGTTTATAAACAGATAATGATATGTAGTAAACCAAGTTGTAATAATATAAAATATGTCTTCATAGGAGAATTACAATTACTGTACATTAATAAACACTTAAATGTCCTTATAGCTGCGTACAACTACATTTCAGTATGTTATCAACCATTTATATTACATGTTTATATACTGCTTATAAATGGTAAACAGGGGGAATGGCTTCAGGGCATTTGCAGTATATGTTCTACATTGAGCTGACTGCCAGAAGTGATTTCACACCTATACACTGACACCGTTCTCATTAAAACTGATTAAAAACTCTCATGTAAATGCACAAAAAGGTTAAAACCTCATTTGATCCCTTTGTGTTTAGACTTTTCCAGACTGAGCTTCAGCAGAGAAACAGAAAAAGTTGAATGTGGTGGTGTGCATAGTCAGATTAATCTGTGTATTTTATGATATTGTATGTGTAGTGTTTTCATGTGATGTCAATATGACTAATCAAATAATATCTCTGTTTCTGTATAGACGGTATTGCAAACCTCCCTTCTATTTGAGTCCTATGACATTTGACTGAGGGTGGATGGAGTTGACAGAGGCGTATTTTATTTACTGTAAATGCAGTGCTCGAGTTGGAGGAATATCCCTTTATGTCCCCTTCTCTCCCACATTACAGTACAGTTCAAGACTCCTCGTCAGTGGCACTGGGGGAGCGTTCCTGGAGGAAAAATAAAAGAGAAAACTAGAAAATGTCTAGAATATTCTTTAATCTGCAGCCAAACCCTGATCGGAAAGAAAAAAAAAAACACCTGATAAGACATAGATAAAGTTGATAAATGGATGACAATCATGGGATATGTGTCATGACTTGTTTTTATTCAAGCAAGTGTTGTAAGAGCTCATGAGAAAATCTTAAAAAAAAAAAATCCTGAGTACACACCAAAAACGTTTGTTTCCTCATTACCAGCTTTTCACCAAATTTAACTGAAATCGGTCAACAGGTTTTAAGGTATCCTGCAAACCAAAACATAACGGTTTTGGCAGACATAATTAAGGACAAAGAGAAAATAGGCTGCCATTTTACATCCAGTCATTTTTACACTCTGCAGGTTTGCTGCTTTATGTCTGCTAAGATCAAGCATGAAGAAACATATGACTGAGCCACGATTGGAAAAGAAGTGAGTCTTCACCTGAGCACTTCCGTCATTTATTCCATACTCTATACGTAATACTAATTTTGATAAATATTTTCACTCTCTGAAGGAATATATTTTTAATTGATCTTTCAAAAACACATCCCCTGTGTCACTCAAACTGGTTCTTCTAAGAATACACACACACACACACACACACACACACACACACACACACACACACACACACACACACACACACACACACACACACACACACACACACACACACACACACACACACACACACAGTGAGTTACCTCTTCCTGCTCATCCTCAGAGTCGTCATCACTAACAACAGGTTTGGCTCTGCTACGTCCTGATCGTCTGCTGCGACCCTTCCCTCGATCTCCACCTTTATCCTTCTTTCCCAGACGGATCTTCACTTTCACAGAGCGAGCTAGAGACACACACACACACACACACACACACACACACACACACACACACACACACACACACACACACACACACACACACACACACACACACACCTTACATGTTTATGGTATAAATAAAACTAAGACTAATCTTATTTTTTTTATAATTCGACCTTTATTTTCATAGGACAGATGAAGACTTGAAAGGGGAGAGAGAGGGGGAATGACATGCAGCAAAGGGCCGCAGGTCGGAGTCGAAGTAAGTAAACCTCTATATAAATGTGCGCCCGCTCTTCCAACTGTGCTAACCGGGCGCCCGAAACTAAGACTAATCTAAAGCCTGAAAAAGCACTTTAGTTAATTTTTTGCTCGAGACAGACACAATGTAACACACACGTTACATTGTGTCTGTCTCGAGCGAAAAATTATCAATAACGAAAAGGACATCACAGCACATTCTTACCACTGACAAAGTGAATCACAAATGAACTAAAACATAAATTGCATATACAAACAACAACAAACTAAAACGGACATGCTTACATTCAGTCTCTGATCCTTCCTCCAGCTCGTCTTCCTCTTCCTCACTCTCCTCTCCTTCACTTTCCTCCTCCTTCTCAATCTTTTGCCTCAAACTGGTAAACACTGACTGGAGGACGATGGAGTCTTCATATATCTGCTCACATGAGAAAAACATGGCAGAAAACAACTGTTTATTATCATCATCAGGAGCAAGACAAGCTTAACATCGCCAGCTGGCAGGAGCCTTTCTCCAACTTCAACGGGCCAAGTGGAATCTTATTGGCCACTTGCTTTCAGTAACCACAATTCATATATGATTACTAACATTTTAGCATTTTATGGTAAAGGAGACAGACAGAAATAGTCGTCTGCCATGATAAAGGCGTCTGGTGGGCCAATCAGCAACAAGATGCATCATTTCTCCAGTGACGTAGCAGTTACAGCTTTAATGACCTGTATTTAAAGTAGTGGTGGGCATAGATTAATTTTAATCTAGATTAATCTCACTGTAATCTTGGAAATAATCTAGATTAATCTAGATTAAAATGGCTCATTTGAATTCTGCCGAAGGCATTCAGAATATGTGTGCTACCCAAATAATGACTAAAAGTAAGTCTTTGAGAACGGGTTTCTCAAGCCAGGTGGCGCATTAGACCAGGGGCTCATCTCCTGTTTCCAAAATGCACTGAATGCATCACAAACTAACTACGACCAGTTAACTTTCTAAAGCGGGCGAAATCGCTTGTTTGCTAAGAGTCGGGTCGGGACTCTGACATTAACACACTCGCAGACGCAAGTGACAGAGAGATGGAGAAGAGCAGGGAAGGAAATATGCTGCTGAACGAATACGCTGCATGTTTTAAATAGCGTTAAAAACAATTTATCAACGCAAGTGCGGCGGGCGGTGTTGATTGTGAGGCGCACCGCGGCACATTAGTCTATGTGTGGGAAACACTGTTTATTCAGTTAAACATTCATTTTGAACTGTTTTACAGTCAGTAGGCTGTATACATCATAGCTTGCGTAGTAGCCTCAACCCAACTTTGAGAATAGATTAACGGCAATATTTTTTTTATCGCCCGATAAGAGTCTCACGTTAACGCAGCACGTAACGTCCCACCACTAATTTAAAGCTTTCTGATCAATGCAATCCGCGTATATATATATATATATATATATAACAAAAAATACAGTTAAAAAATGTATAATGCCCTCCAAGTTTCACCAATCAGACTTTTGGCATTTAATTATGGTGCATCAAGCCTCCAAGTTTCTTAAATATAGGACAAGTAGTGGCTGAGATATAAAAAGAAGACAAAAAGTTATTTCTGTAATGGGTACAAATCAGACATTCACCAAGTGACAGGTGTACAAACTACTCTCACTGAACAGTACACAGTAGTGATGAGGACAGCAGGTGTTTTTCGGCGTCCATGAGTAAAGATTGTTTACAGTAAGTCTCACCAGTGATCCCTCCAGGTTGAAGGTCTGAGCGTTTTGGAAGAGCAGCATGACGTCTCTCTCCAGGTCACCCAGACTACGATAGCGATGACCTCGAATCCTCTCCTACAGTGAAGATACAGTATGTACATCACTTAGTAACATGTGATGTGTATCTGTTAACCTATACATTTTCTTGTCGTCTTTTTTTGTTGTATGGGCGATACTTTGCAGCTGCAGTAACCAACTTACCCCAAAAGAATATTTTTTTCTGATCTAACCTTGATCTTCCTGAAGTCCACAGGCTTGCGGATCAGTTCGTAGTACTCTGGCAGCTCTTTTCGAGACGGCAATTGGATGAACACCTCGCTCAGCTGACGCCCACTGGCGCTGCAGGAAATGACATCATCAGGATGAGACAAAACACTTTTAGAATTCATCAAATTAAATGTCCCTTTTTTTAAGATTATTTTTTTGGGCTTTTCCGCCTTTAATTTTTGACAGGACAGCTAGGTGAGAAAGGGGAGGGAGAGAGAGAACTCTGGACCTCTGCGTCGAGGCATAAACCTCTCAGTATATGTGCGCCTGCTCTACCCACTGAGCCAACCTGGCCACAAATTAAATGTCCCTTTGTTCATTTATTCTACTTAAACACTACGGGTGAGAGACAACTTTCATAATCACTTTTATCTATAAATAAAAAGATGAATACAAACTTTAGCTTTAGAGTTCAGATCCACCACTGTTTGCCAGTTTCTAGTTCAAATGTAGATTTGACATTTTTTTTGAAAAACCCTACACATTACTTTTTCCTTAAACCACAGCCCCACGTCTTCATAAATAAAATATTGTCAGCAAACATATAAAAGCCAATTAATAAAAGTGAGTAAAAGTTAAAGCTCTCAATCAGTAGGTCCACATAGCATGCATTTAAATTCTTAAGTCTTTAAGTCCAGCCAGCAGTGGTACAGACATTATACACATATACATGCATTATTGGTGACTACTAAATAACTTCTATGCAAATATTGTGCGCTCTACTTCACTTTGTATGTATTTGATGCCATTTGTGTGACATCTGATGGTTTAATTCATATACACGATAGCATAATTTAAAATGTCTGATTTAGTGATAATTATTTTTGAACTTTCAATGAGAGCAGAACAAGTGTTATTTCAGAAAATGTGTGTAAGCTGTTGTGGAAACTGGCGACTTTTCTCAGTTTCTATAAATGTTCAAGGAAGTGCAACATCCCTTCTCTTTTGACCTTAAGTTGTCCTGAAACTAAATAATGATGGCCACAACAGAGATGAGTAAGGGGTCAGTAAAAACATTGCTACATCTTTTAATGTCAGTGAATAAGCACCACAAAACCTGTCAGCTACCTGTCTTTATACTTGATGACAGCGTCCACGATCTTCTTCATCTTCTTTGTGAGGGCGGGAGGGTTGGGGGAGAGTTTCTCAGCAGGTGGTCGTCCCCTCTTCCTCTGCCTCTTCCCATCTTCATCTTTGTCCCCTCGACCTCGTCCCCCCGAGGAAGAGGAGGGACCAGGGAGATCCAGGTCGCGGTCACGCTTCCTCTTGCGGGTCGTCTTTTTGTGACGTACCTCTTCCTCAATCTCCTCTAGTGTGCCTTCCTCTATCGCCTGCACGGGAAACACAGACTGAGAGATTAAAAGAAGAATCAACTTTCAACCTTTACTCCAGGAAGCGAAGACGTTTTATGTTGTATTTCAATTTGATTTGTTTCTCAGCTCTGCCCCTGCTGCATGAGGCTAATAACCTTGAGCCACTGCTTCTCCGTCAGTGAATCGCTGTAATCCACCTCCTTCCGCTGCCGAGAACCTCGTCCAAACATTTTCTCCTCCTCCTCCTCGCAGGTCAGCCGTTCAACCTCAGCGTCGTCCTTCATGATCCAAGTGGGCAGCTCGTCCTCCTCCATCAGACGAGGTTTTCGCCGTGGGTTACGGGCATCCTCGCGACGCCTGTCTAGGTCCATTCGCTGAGGGAGGGAGGGGAAGAAAAAAAAAGGGCCACGGAACATACAGTATGTAGGGAGAGGATTTTGGTTAAGTTAAGGCTTTAGTTAAAGACTTGTACGAGCTGTAATTTATCTTCAGAACACTGACCATGAACTGGTCGAACTCCTCCTCACTCCTGGCAATCATCTGGTTGACCGTCTCATCATCTGGCACCTCATCCTCCTCCTGAATACAGCAAGCACACATCGGCAATCAGAGCATAAGCAGGCTCACTCTTTAAAATTGTGCTTCTGATTGTTTCTGGTGCACGCACGCACACACATTAATGCGTAGACAGACTTCCTGACCCCAGACCTCGTCTTGCTCCTCGTGTTCCAGGATGGCCTGCAGGAAGGCCCTGCGCTCATGGCTGGAAGACTTCTGATCAAACATGCCAGCCTGAATGACCTTTTGATCCACGTTAAGTTTATACTTGGCAGCAGCCAGGATTTTCTCTTCAACACTGTTGATCGTGCAAAGACGTAGCACACGCACCTCGTTCTGTTGACCAATACGGTGGGCCCTGTCCTGAGCCTGCAGGTCCTGGAGAAGAACAAAAGCCCTGATCAGACCTGGCATTAACATGCGGTTTGGGTGAACCGATTACAAGTGGAAAACTTGACATTGACAACGCATCAAAATCTAATCACTAATCTAATCAGACCACATTCGGAGGTGGTCTGGGCCACATATGGCCAAATTCTTATAGCAGTGTGTGCACAATGGTGGCCTGAGCCACTCTAAAGGACCACCAACTCAACTGACGTCCTCTGCGGAAGCATAAGTGTAGCATTCTTAAATCACATAAGCTGGCTTTATCTACAACATTTGAAATCTGAAAATACTGCTAGCTAGGTACTCTCTTCAGTTCCTCGCCCAAATTCCAGTTTTACAGTACTTTGTGTTTGACTTTTTTTTTTAAATGATGCATTTCTTTAAAATACAATGCAAGAAATCATGGCGTTCTGCGATTCAAATCATAAGCTAGCAAAGGTTCAATTAGCTAATACACACAGCACTTCAGCAATATTCTCTTGTTGAATCAAACAAACTGACTACTAGTAACCAATATTGTCTTTTCTCTAAACTCTGGATTCTGAATCTGAGGTCTCTTTGTTGCTGTGTTCATGTCTATTATTATGTGTAAGTGTCCTGTAGACACTAGCCTCTAACTACTCTAACTTAAGCTTGATTTTTTATTAAATTGTGTCTTTTGACAATAAACATGCATCCCACCTGATGTGGGTTCCAGTCAGAGTCAAAAATAACCACAGTGTCGGCAGACTGCAAATTTAAGCCGAGGCCTCCAGCTCTTGTGCTCAGGAGGAAGATAAAGTACTCTGATCCTGGTTCATTGAATGTCTTCAGTAACATTCCTCTATCTTCAGCTTTTGTAGTGCCTGAGATGTTAGGGAGGAGGGGAAAGAGAAGAAAAGCAATAGAAGGAAAAAAGGTTTAGCAAGAAAGTGTTACAAAAGAAACATGATTTAAGGAAAATGAATGAAGGAAATACAATAAGAATAAAGGACAAATTCACAAACACGTATACAAGTAAAGTGTCTCACCATCCAGACGCAGATACTTGAAGCTGCGATAGGCAAAGTAGTCCTCCATGATGGTCATGAGTGAGGTCATCTGACAGAAGAGCAGCACTTTGTGGTTTGTGGCTCTCAGCTTTGGCAGGATTCGATCCAACACCTCAAACTTTCCTGATGCCCGATACAGGTCAGGACTGACATAAAGGTAGGTGGTTGGGTTACAAGAGTTACAGTTTGTGTATGTGTGATGTTGATCTTGAAGTGGAATTGGCACTTACCCCTGGACTATCCCACCGGAGAATCCTAAATGTTCAGAGAAAGATTCCTGCAAAAGCAATCGAGAATGTATTCTGTAATTTAGTCACATACACAGAGCCCTATCTTGCAAAAAAAGTGTCTTTACTATTTTAAGACTGTCCAGCGCCCACGTCGTTTAAATAGCAAATGCACCTGCGCCCATCTGTGCGCCCATGGGCGTGCTGGTCTTACAGGGAGGTGTGTTCAGGTGAATTATTGCTGTATTGCTATCTTGAGGCAGTGGGAAGTGATCGCGTCATTGACCAACAAAAACCTGGTCTAAAGTGAATAGCGCAGCATTTCATTGTTATTTTAACAGCGCATTAGTAAAATGTGCCTAGGCTCGTGCACAGCGTGCGTACACTATGCTTGTTACACACACACATGGAAGCGCAGCAGCACACAAACATGCAAAAGATTACAAATAAAAATATTACTGTGCAAATCCGCCATCGTTATAGCAATGCGCTGAGGTACAAACTCGTCTGGCTTTTAAAGGGAATTGGAGATAACACTCTGATTGGTTTATTGCATGTTACGCCTAAAACACACCTATTTTTCCCCTTGTTAAACTAGCAAAAGTGGATTTGGACACACCCTAAACGCACCTGTGCCATGTGCTTCACGCCGTGCGCTCAGATCATTAAAATAGGGCCCATAAAGGCAAACACTTTATTATTATTTATTTATATTTATTATATATGTTGCTTATTTTGAAGCTTGTGTTGTTCAGCTCCCTTCAGCATCGCCACAAAGTCAACTATGTGTGGAAAGAGACACACATGGTAAATGGATACAGTCATATAGCGCTTTTAAGGTTTTTGCCGTTCATTCACCCATTCACTCACACACGCACGCATGCAATAGTACCTCTATCTGCTGGAACATGTAAGGGTGGTTACAGATCTTCCTCAGCTGCATGATGGTATTCATCAGCGTCTTTGTGCCACCTTTACCCTGGTAAACACAATGAGACAAATCGTATGGCTTGTAATCATAATTGTATTCTTTCATTCAATATTTATTCATAAAGGTTAGTCCAAAGACAGTCATCAATTCTCTCTCAAGGCTTCAATTAAAGCAACACGTTTTTAAATGTGAGAGCCCAAAAATGATAATAATAACCTTAAGAATGAAAATAAAACTTTAGCATCAGCAACAACAAAAAAGATCAGGTTTTATTTCACTCGCAACTTTTCCTAAAAAATATTTATAAATGTCAAATAATTCAAGTCTTTTCTGACAGTAAAAGCCAAACACCAACTCTGGCACAAATCGTAGTATATGTTCTAAATAATAAATCTCCAAGTGTTATATAATCATCTAGTGCCATGTATAATTGAGGCCTATTATTTAAAAAAAATATATATATATCATGTATCATAACACACATGGAGTAGAGACAATTTTATTTTGGTGTTGTTTAGTTATAAGGATGCCTGAACCAAATATCCACAGTGTTTGAGTGTTTATGTCCTCACCTTCTTGTCCTTCTCTGATCCATCAGTGAGCAGGACCCCCTTGGCCTGCATGTGCCTGTACAGCACCCTCTGAAGAGACGACATGTCACACTTGATCACGTATTCCACCTGACGGAGAGAAGAAACAGGTGGAATTAAATGAAAGAAGTGTGTGTGTGTGTGTGTGTGTGTGTGTGTGTGTGTGTGTGTGTGTGTGTGTGTGTGTGTGTGTGTGGGGCATTGCAAATATTAAATAAAAAAACTAGAGAACACTTGAGGATTTGTTTCCCATCCATTAGCAGATCATCTGGACTAATATGTGCTTGTCTATTTGCATGTGTATATGTCAGTGTGTCTGCTGTGTGTGTGTGTGTGTGCGTGTGTGTGTGTGTGTGTGTGTGTGTGTGTGTTGAAGTCGGTGAAACATGCCTTCTCTGGAAGCTGTGCCTCCACTTCCTTCTTTAATCTGCGTAACAGGAAGGGGCGAAGTACTTTGTGGAGACGACGGATTATCAAGATGGTCTCCTCTTCATTAAGGTCCACCTGGAGAGTAAAAGAAGCAGAAATTTGGTCAAGTTATTTGGCAAAAAAAGATAGTATACCTCCTGCCTGTTGTCATCTCAAACACTTTTTAAAAAAAGGAATGGGATGTGGCCACAGCTGAGTCACTCTCTCCACCTTCTCTCCAGTCATAGCGAAAGGGGCGTTGAACCACTGCTCAAAGGTGCTGCAACTCTTGAAGATGGTGGGCAGGAGGAAGTTTAGCAACGCCCAGAGCTCAGGTAGTTTGTTCTGCAGTGGCGTTCCTGTCAGCAGGACTCGCCGTGGGGCCAGGTAGTGGGTGTTCAGGACCTGGGTCAGCTTACAGTGGTGGTTCTTCATACGGTGGCCCTCGTCCACGATCATGTATTTCCAACGAATCTGGTGGGGTTGAGGTAAGGGAGTGAGGAGAGGAGTACATTTAGATAAAACTGTGACTATACTGTCTCATTGGATCCAAACCAACCAAAAACATATAGTGGTCATAAGGAAGATCTCTTATCCAGTGTCCTCATGACCATGCCGGCTCAGTCCCAAGCCTTGAGCCACCACATGGGGAACAACACCCACCTTTGAGCAGTCAGGAAGCCTATATGACTACATGAGTGCATAGCAGCATGACGTTCACAGAGCACAGTGGGAGACGCGGTATACAGGTGGTGTCAGTGTGGCAGCACCTAGGAGAAAGCACTGAGATGCAGCATAGGGGGCGGTCAGATTGGCCAGGATAAAACACTTTTAGACTTTGGGGATTTAGGAAGTGGGAGACGACAAAGAAAAACACATCAAAACCTCAAGCAAAATCGAATTTTAACAAAGAATTATTTTACTACGACTGCCTCGGTGTGTTTGTGCGTGTCCTTCTGCTTGTGTTTGTACATCCCATCTCACCTTGGCCAGTACTTGTTTATCCTTGATGATGTACTCGTAAGTGGTGAGTAAAACATTAAACTTGCCACTGCGCAGTTGGGGGACAAAGGCTCTCCTGGCAGCAGGAGACCCCTGAAAGAAGAAACATTTAAAATTACAAATATGAAAGAAATAGTTATATAAAAAAAAGCATCACCTCCTTCAATACATCGACTTTAACAGGTCTCAATATTTGACAACAAAAGCAAAAGCTGCAAAACAATTGATAAGTACATTTGTAGAAACACACGTTTTGGCTGCAAAAACCCACCTTGTAGGACACTTTCACGACTGTCGGTGCCCACTTGTCAAACTCATACACCCAGTTAGAAAGAGTTCTGTCAATGAGAGGCAGCTCTGTTATTGTTCAACAATTTATTCGGAATACTACAAAATCCGTTTTTCTTCATTTGTAGTGTTTGTGTAAATAACTTCCATGAGGAATAGGAACAAAACAACAAGATATGTTTGCAAAGAAAGAGGTTATGCTAACGAGAGGGGTACAATGATGAGGTAGGGACCATTGAGCCGTTTGTTCTCCATGAGGTACGTGATGAGGGCGATAGTCTGGATGGTTTTTCCCAGGCCCATCTCATCTGCCAGGATCCCGTTCAGATTGTTGTTGTAGAGGGAAACCAGCCACTCCAGACCTTTAATCTGACAGTCAAGCAAAGCATTTATCTCCTTTGTCAAGTCCTAAAATTCAAAAATGTATTTGTGTATCGCAAGGTAGAGAATATCATGTAATCTATCCGATTGTGCTTGTTCACCTGATACTGTTTGAGTTGTCCATTTATTAGCAAACTGGACTGTTTCTCCACCTTTTCTGTGACAGCGTGAGCCACAGAATAATAAGACTGGAGGCCTCGGGCGAACGCTGCACCGATATATTCATCATCCACGTCCTGTTTAGCATTTCTGCAGAGGAAACACAGTCAAGTCATTTGGTGGACACTTTTTGTAAATACCTTATGAGCACATGTATTTTTTGTTTGGGTGGCCCTAAGAACATAAATGGTATAAAAACGTATCCAAGTGTAGTACTCCTTATATGTACTCACTCGATGATGTGTCGGACGTCCACCTCTGACACGTCTTCGCAGTCGGGGTCTGTAATCTTCTTCTTTTCCTCCACCTGAGTAGCCGATGGCTGAGGCTCCTCCTCTTCCTCCTGCCAGACAGCTTGTCAGTGATTGGAGCAGTGAATATGAAACTGGATTTAAACATGTCTTTTAAAACAACCCACCTCCTCCTCTTCCTCCTCCTCGCTGTCTTCACTGTCTGAGCGAGGAGCCACCTCATAACTGGACAAAATACATGCATACTCAAATCAGATTGACTATCAGCCCGTGTCTAAACCTCTTAACTGTACAGGTCATCCTCATGCAGATGTTAAGTTTTAATCACACACCTCAAAGCCTTAAAGTGAATGAATTAAAAAAGCTGGCTTAAAGCTATAGTTGGTAACTTTAATAAAAAATTACTTTTTGTCATATTTGTTCAAACTGTCACTATATCCTGACAGTACTACATAAATCATGACTACATGAATACTACATGAATGAAAAAAAAATCACATTCCCCTGCCTCCTCCTGGTGCTCCTAATGGCATAAGGAAAACAACCAATCAGAGGCGAGGAGTCTCTAACAGCACTGCTCGGGAACTGCGGTTAAACCCTCAAACTAGGCAGCACTGATCAAATATGAATCAATATTCTTTTACTGCATAGCCTATTTCTCACATCATTTTTTCATAAACATATTTTAGTGTACTGTTTAGCTGTGAAATGAAAAATGTTTCTGGGGCTTGGCTTTGTCGACGTGGTCACAAACATTCTCATTTTACAGCGAAGGTTTTCTAAAATATGTTTCTGTAAACATTTAAGGTGAGAAATAGGCAATGCAGTTACAGAATTTTGATTCATATTTGATCAGCGCTGCCTAGTTTGACAGTTTGACTGCAGTTCACGAGCAGTCATTGACACTGCTGTGGTAGAAACTTATCAGCTCTGATTGGTTATATATATCTTCAGGCGAGTTGGAAACTTGCAAATGTTAAAAAGTTAACATGCTAATGTTTAGCAATGTAATGTTAAGCACACCAACGTACAGTTAGCATGTTTTGTCGATGGCTAAACATACTCTAGGTTTCTTGTTGTCTCTTGGTGTATTCATGTTTACAGAAGCCCCAAGAGGCAAGCCAGATTATTTTTTTTGGCCTCATTTTATGTTGTCATATTATGTTATGTAGCATAAATCTAAGTTACAACTAAGGTTCAAGCCAGTTGATGGTGCCGAATGAGAATTCACCACCGATTTTTAATTTGTCCTGTCTGGGCCATGGATTTCATGGCAATTCTTCCTTTGCCAAAATTCAGTATTTTAATCAAGGGATCAGCAGGCTAACTAACATTGCTGTACCTACAACCATAGACACACACATTTTCATACAAAAGTCACTCTTCCTCTGTACAGCCAGTCTCACCCAGGGTTCATCTCCAGCCAGGTCTCTAGCTGTCCAGCTCTTGGAGCGTCCAGTCCTGTCAGGATGTTCCCACTGTCAACGTGGATGACCTTCACAGGCAGGTCACTCATCTGACTCGTCTCATCGAGAGGCTGCAGGGGAGGAGGTAAGTTATCTATCTCGGTTTAAGTTATCTGTCAGACTGGGCAAGTCTCATTAGGCTGGGTTTAAATTGTGGCTAATTGAAATGAGACAAAGCTACTGTGTGTAGAAGTTAAGTTTACATTAGTGATCACAATGCTGCTGCTGTTTGGCCAATTTAACAACCAATAAGTGTCACGCAAACGTCCAATTATAATTTTGTAGCCAGTGTATGCTGCATGAATATTATTTCTACACTTTTACACACATTTTATTCTCTGTTTGACAGTTAATCATATTGTTTGCCATTACAACTATTGTCACCTCTGATACATTATTTACTACTTCCTTGTTTTCTGAACACGCACACAAGGCTGACGTGGGCTATGGCCAATGGCTTTTAAGTTTGGTCACCAGGTGCAGATTTATTTTGAGATATGTATATATAATACAAATTTAATACACTGATGTTTGTTTGTGCCGCTTTGTGTCTGATGAAATCTAGTTGATCAACATGTTGCACAATAACAGTGAAGAAAAGAACAATTTTGGGAGCGCAAGAACTGTGTGCAGATTTTACTTTTTGCAATGACTAAAAAGCAAAACATTACCCCCTGAAGCTTTGTGTGAAATTTAATCTACGCTGTGTTTAAAAGGAGGTCCCTATGGAGATCACTGAAAGCAACAAAACAAAGCAGCAATGTGAACCCGGCATATTTGAAGAGCAAGTGTATCACAAAATCAGTGACTTTGAAAATCTGCTTTAAATACCTCTTCCTTACTTTTTACAATAACCTATACAAGGTTAACCTTTAAATGCCATCATTACAGCTGCTGCATCTGCTCACCTCGCCATCAGGACCCATGACAGGAGTAGGACCCTCAGCATTCTCCAACTGCAAGACAAGAAGAAGTTGGCGAATCACAACGGAGATCACATTCATCTCTCAAAGTCATCAATTATCCCAAACAAAGATCACTGGTGCCGGAGCTCCTGTTTTCCATACCTTCTTCTTTTTCTTCTTCTTCTTCTTTTTCTCCTTGAGGGCCTGCGCAGCTTTGTGAGCTCTGACCAGCTCGGTGAGGTTGGCGACATACTCGTCAGTTTGCTGCAGCAGATAGGCCAGGCGCTTGTCCTTCTTCTGGTCAATCAGTTTACGATAGCCCTCCTCATCCTCAGCCTGGGAGGACAGACACATATACAGTGTGTGAAGGAGGGTGTGTGTATTTTAGTAAGTGTGTAACTGTGTCTGTGTGGTTTCTTCTTACCATGAGCCTCCTCATCCTCTCTTTCTCAATGCGCTCATTCTCTTTCTTCTGCTCCCGTTCAGTATTGGCATGGTAGGTGGCCACAGCTTTGGTCAGTTTCTGCATTTTGCCTGTGATGGAGCGGTGGTACTCTTTGAAGTCTTTGGCGTGCTGCAGGATACTGTTGAGGTACTCCTAAGGTAAGAGTTGTATGGGATGAAGGACAGAGAAGACAATAAACAGGAAAAGAGAGGAGTCAATCAAAAATAGCATTTTTAATCTTATCAAAAGGCAACATCATGACTGTATATGTGCCCTACCTGATGTTTCTGCCTGCGTTTGCGCTCTTGCTCAATCTTCTGCTGTTTCTCCAGTTTCTCCGTGATGCGCGCCTCTCGCAGAGACTGACGCTTGCTTCGCTTGTAGGCCTTGGCATCGAGGGCAGTCTCTAGAGCTGTGTCACGACGCATACACACCACCACCTCTTGACGCAGCTGTGGATAGTCATGCAAACAGACAAATGTACAAACATGGACTCATCATTAACACAACCGCCATCACTGAAAAAACTCAAACATGTGATGTTGTGAAGGTTAGAGGTAAACATGTGAAGCTTGATGATGTAGTGCAAACTGTACCTGTCTCTGGAAGTTAAGCAGTCGGAGGGCTTTGAGCTCTATAGTTGCTTTGGTACGTAAATCACCAGCCAGAGAGCCCGGCAGGTTCTCCAGCTCAGCAATACGATGAGTGATACGAGCCTGTAACCTGAGGGAGTACTAAGTTGTATTTTATTATGAATTATTCATGCTTTAGTTTTTTGTACTTTTGATTTTGAATACCTTAGCTTTTTAAAAGTTTTGAACACAATGAAAGAAATGACAAATTTAGCAAAAACTTTAACAATGTACTGCTTGTAGTACAGTACAGAGTAACCATTCGACCCTTCAGATTCCGTCATTTCCCACTCCAGGAAAAGTAATTGAGATGAGATGTACCTGAACTCCCTCTCCTGCAGTATCTCCACTGGGTCGAGTCCACAGGGTTTCTGAATAGGGGTAATGCGGTTCTGCTTGGCATGGTAAGGCATCATGGGAGTAGGCTGTGTTGGCTGGCCGGGGGACTGAGTCTGTGGAGGCATTACTGGGGAGGCAGCGGGGGGAACTGAAGGCGGGGCGGGAGAGGGTCGACCAGTGGGCTGAGGGGGAATAAGCTTCTGGGGTGCGTTGGAGGGGGCTGCTGCATTCACCATGGGCCCTGGAGGGAAGTGAAATGTGGGAATGAAGGCTACATTCAATGTATAGAAAATGTATAATTGTAATGGTAAAAATTTAAAAGTTTAGTGGCTCCCCTATAATTCTGTTTTTTTTGTAGGGTTCAAGCAACATTTAGACAACAGGACACTGAAACCTAAAATCTTCTGCTGCACAGAAAGTTATGCATTTTATTTTTAAAGGTAACTTGTGGAGTTTATAACCACTGGTAGTACTATGGAGCAATGATTTTATGAGTGGGCCCCCATATTGTTTGCAGTGCACACCCATTAGGGACACATGCGGGCGAAGACGTACACATTCCTTCTGTTGTATTCACGCTATTCCGTGGATCAACAATTGGTGGCAGTAAGGCACCAAAACACTGAGCAATGCACCAACAAAGACAGGGCAGAAGAAGACCGCTAGCAAGTAAACATGGATGTAAACAATTGTTTACAAGAAAACTCAGCAGGGCACCTTTAAATATTCAGAAATAGTTTGCTTGGAATAAATATAAGGAAAATACTGGAAGGTAGAATAAATGTAAGAAGATGCAGGCAATGAGCGTCTTTATCATTACAGTATAATGGGCCAGAGTCTACAATGTGAACATAATGCTAAAGCCATAAACTCTTATCAAGATAATCTTAAATTATGATTTTAATAAAGGACAAAAAGTGGCCTCATATATTTGTATATAAACATACTGTTCCTGTCCTAACTAATTTATGTTCTTACTTGGATAAGAGGTCATCATTGGAATTTATATGGACATACTAGCTCTCACTTAGCCCCTCTTGCTGTAATACCTGAGCTACTCACATTCAACAAGTTCAACTAAAGTCTTGCAGCAACACTATATACCTTCTGGCCAGCACTTGGGAGGTCCATTTGGGTTTTGTCCCTGCATCCCAGCTGGAGTACCCGATGGGCCTGGAGGAGGCATGTTGGGACCCATCATTCCTAAAGAAACAAATAGGTCTTAAGACTAATGGCACATATATAACAAAATATAAATTTGAAAAGATTACATTTGTAAAAATGTGCAGCTAACTTAAGTATGAAGATTCAATGTTAGGTACAAATGTGTCTTCTATCAATTACCCATCAGACCACAGCATATAGCTTGGTTTTCCAGACATTCACCATGCATGCTCACCATGAGCTCGACTGTAGCCTGAGCCCATTGGCCCAGGCATTGGTACTGGTCCTACTGGTCCACCTACTGGCCCGCCTCCAGATCCAGGAGCCAAACTAGACATGGACTGCTGCTGCTGCATCCCAGGCATAGGCCTCTTCCCTTGGACAGCCATTTGGAGGTGGTCTGGCAGCGGCTGCCCACGAGCCAGCATCTTATAAGCCATGATCTGGGCTCGGAGTTGGTGAAGCTGGTTCTGGTTAAAGGGAGTAGGGCCACCAGGACCTCCAGCACCTGGAGGGACTCCAGATTCAAGGCCAGATCCAAGGGTGGAGACACTGGGGCCCAGGCTGGGTCCAGGGCTGGGGCCTGGACCGGAGCTACCTGGAGGGCCAGGCCGGTTATTGGGACCAAGAGTGTGTTGATCTCCACTGGGGCCATCTAAAGGTGTAGGGGCAGAGCCGGGACCACCGGAGGTGGAGGAGGAAGAGGACGATGGCATAAGTGGTCCAGAGGGGGGACCATTTGAAGGGACAGGGCTGGAGTGGTCAGAGCCCCCTAATGGAGAGTGGTATCCTGGAAGACACAGACAGAAAGAAACATTTCTACACATAATACCCGTAAAACCACAAACCAGTATAGTAATTTTACACTTCACTATTTGTGTTTGGTGTTTGTGGTTCATATGAAGTAAACAAAATGCAACATGTGAAGCAGTGAGTTAGAGGAGCTTGTAGGTGGATGTTGTTCCTTTGGACAGAGCCTGGCTAGCTTCATCCCCGCTTCCAGTCTTTATGCTAAGCTAAGCTAACTGTCTGCTGGCTGTAGCTTCGTATTTTACCGTACCAAAATGAGAGTGCTATTGAACTTCTCATCTAACTGATTTCCCAAAATGTCACAACTATTCATTTAACAAGAGCCCGCAGCGTAATCTTGCCAGACCGTTATTTCATAATATTTTCAACTCTGATTCACAGTGCTAAGCCTGTCTGTCTGGCTCACTGTGTCATTTCATTTCCTGTATCCCTTCCTTATAGCAGACTGCAGGCAGAGGCCAAGCTACACAGTTGGTACCTGACTGTTAACAGTCCCTTTGTTAGACTGAGCCATCGTATGATTTTTAGTATTTTGATATTAAAAGAAATGCGTTAAAGAGTTTGAAAACAATGGCTCATGGGTTATTTGATGACTTGCGACAACAGAGACACTCCCTACATTATGAGCCAGCCACGCCACACGACCAGAACACAACTTGTCTTACACAATGATGGAAGTCTACATAGTGTGAATACCTTGCGAGTGTTGGTCTAGAGGACTGGGTGGGGGGCCCATACCACTGTGCCCGCCCTGTCTCATAGATAGTCCCTTCATCTGGCTGAAGCGGCTCTCCTCACTCATGCCCTTCTCATGCATGCTCTCCATGGGCTGTGGGAGAAATCTAACAAGGTTAGAATGAAACTACCATCCTATTTAAAATGATTAAGTAGTTTCAGTTGCAATCACAATATAGTGCTGCTAAAGAAAAAGCTTATTAAAATAAATAACACAGTAAACTCATCATATATAAAATCTAAGGAGTTGTAAGATAATGTACAATTATAATGTATGGATGAATATGCAGCTGTAGTTATTTACAGGTATTACAGGCTAAAAGTAATAATTGCATTCTCAAATATGGGATAAAATGTGCCAGAGTCAGCATGAGGCCATTGTGATATAGTGGAGCCATTAAGACATTTAAAGTGATGGTCCAGTCATATAAATAATATGCCAATCTTCCTTGTCCACAGTTGATCAAGTTTTATGTTTTGCTGTGGAATTAATGTCAATATAGCTGCATGGTAGAGTCTACAGATCATGTAATTATGTGATGTTTAAATTCCTTAATGTGCATAAATAACATTAAATGTGTGGTATATGGATTTAAAAATAACTGCTGACACTCCACCTCTGTTTCCTAAAGGACTGGAATTAACAGTGGTGGTGTGTCTCAGCGGGACGTTGGGTGTTTGTACATCCTTACTTTGTGCAGAGGGTGCATGTTGTCCTGGCCGTATCCAGAGGGCCCTGGCTGGGAGTGTCCCGAGGATGGAGGGCCAGGGCTGGGGCCCATCATACTGTGAGAGGAGCCTGGGGAGCCCAGCATAGCCCCAGGGGAGGGACCCGGTCCAGGGGAAGGACCTGGGCGAGGGGTGCCTCCCACGGGGGGATCTGGTGTCGACATCGCCCTGGATCTCCTGCCCCTGGATGAGCAGCAAGGGCCTGAAAGAAATGAAGAGACAGTGAGAGGGAGTGACAGAGAGCACATGATCTTTGCAAAACCCAAATATATGGCATTGCAGTATGCAAAAGTTAGTGATCTAAATTAGCATTAATTTAGTGGTTTAATTTGACAAATCTGTTAATATCTTGACAGTGAGGCTGCATATATGCCTTCAACTATGCTTTTCTGATGAATCAAGTAAGTGCACAATCTTTGCAAGAGATGGGTGAATTTTATCCAACGCCTATCAGATGAAGACTCTCCATTCTCCTGCTGCTGCACCAAGTCACCCGTTGCGCGCATTTGCAATTACAGCTGCAGGGTCTACCACTGCATTTGAACTGAACGCGGGGAAATTTAGCAAATTATGCAGATGAGCCCATGCCACTGAGAATTTCCTGAGGTGTCTCGTTAAATATAAAAAAGGGGAATGGCGGACTGTGCTTGTGCGACTGACCTACCCGCATCAACAGGACAGTCGGTCCTGGCTGAATTTCTGCGCTCCCGAGTTGATATTTGTGGGGAATAAAATAAGGCGCAGCAGTTGACGCAATTAGTCTACTCACCCTCTCGGTAATGTGCCTTCAAGCGTAGATTTGTTTCATCGACGCGGCTCGAGCGCCCCCTCCACCGCTTGTATGACCGAATGTCTAGTCACTGCTGTCCGGCAGCGCGCATGCGTGCGCAGCCACAGCAAGGCATTCTCACACTGTGCATCAAATCTATACTGGCTACGAGTCTGCATAATGCTTAAATCAAGCCTTTAAAAACATTTAAATGCTCAACCAACAAATCTAAATAATAATAGTAAAATTAATGACAATGCATAAAAAGCTACAGTACTTGGGAGAAAATATAAGATAAACACTCTAATCAAATACGAATTTTGAACAAAAGTAATACATGTTTGTTTTAAATGCTAATTAACTGGGATCAAGTTTTTTTTACAATGTATGTTTTATCACGGAATTAAAATAAACATGCTACCTACAAAAGATGTGCGTCTACCTCATTGTACTGAAATTCACACACATAAGATACTCCACAAATAAACACATTATTTCTTTGAAATGACAAACTGCAGTGCTGATGATAGACTTTTGAAACATCTAAAAATAAACTGCATCTATAACTACAGCAGCATTTTACTGCGTTACTGCATCTCCTGAGTAACTTTTACCGTACACAGCAGATTTGCTCCCACAATGTAACATCATTGCATTGCAAATGTCTTTAGACATTTGATGTACTTTTTGGAATTTATGCATGCATCATCATTTTATGCCAGTTTATTTTCAGTGAATTTTGAAGAAGACTTTTTTGTTAAGGGACTGAAATGAAAAAGGGTTAATTCAATCCAACCCCTTTTGTTCTAACAAACTCTAATAAACCCATGTTGAGCACCTAATCCATGTTAAACCACTGAATTGCATTTACCACAGCACCGTGGATTTACCACCACTGTGATTAATAAAAACAATGTCAGACGGTCATCACTGACATGACAAATAGGAATTATAAGCATATACCTGTGTATTTACTTATAAGGCCATTCTGCTGAAGTTACAGATTTTACGTTCTTAGTTGAGTTTAAAGTGAACCAACATGAAACCAGATCACAAAACATGTTCTCTTCAAAAGTTGAATAGTGGAAGACTAGTTTCAATTTCAAACAGGAGTTAACTGCATAACAAACAGATTTTAAAGACACATTTTGAAGACAAACATGATCAGGTAAGAACAAAACAGCGTGCATCTCCTTAACACTGCTAATCTATAGAGTATGAGATACCAGTGAAATGTGATTCCAGTGTTTGAAGTTTAATCAGGACAACAAACCAAACAGTAGTAGTGCAACCTGCAGTAGTAGCCTTCATGTAGAAAAGGGACAGACTAAACACAAATGACATTGCAACATACGCTTGAAGGCAAAAATTCTATTCAGATGGGTCGTTTACTGATCGTTTAACTTTGCCAAGTAAAACCTAGAACTTAAACTTGTGTAAAAAGAGCTGTTCTGGGTTTAACAAATGTATCCAGATAACTTTATAATCCTGCTTAATGGGACAAGCCACAGTTTACCAGGTGAAGAAACACATGCATCTCCAACTGAAGGGATACTTTTTCTTCAACCTGGGAGCTTGAGTAACTCTTCAGGAGCATTGAAAGATCAGATTTCTGGGAGTGTTTCATATTCTTTATGATCAATAATGGAGCGACAACGCATGTGGAAGATCGAGACCCAGGGCATCTGTGTGATATTCGGACCAGACTGCAACACTAGAATGAATTTACATCTGTTCGAGATGCTCTTGGAAGAATTTTAAACATCCGTGAAATTCAATGTGACAGACTCCTAAATACATCAGTACACTTATTTAAGAACATGTAATAACATACACTAACCCCACACTCGCTCACACACAAACACACATTCATAAACCCGATAAATAAATTTTAAGAATGAAAATGTTCAGCAGATCGTACGAGTCAAGAACAGTAACAGGCACCATCCCCCTTAACTGACCAGTGAGCTAATTAAATATCATGTAGACCACATCACCTTCCTGTCCAGGTCAGACCAGGTAATTGAGTGTATTTGAAGTACTTTTAAGTGCTTGATTTTACTCACACATGATCGACTTTGAGGTTTTTTGAGGGTCTGATAAAGAAAATCAAGAATATTTCAAGTACTTGATCCATTTTGAAATGGTGCCTTTGCCTAGTCAAATAATGCTCCAGACTGTAGCAATTAATGCCTGTTAGCTTATAATACCACCATCCACACAAAAAGGGGATGACAGGAGCCACACAGTTTTTATTTCCGTTGACCAGTAAAAAGCGATAAAGCACAAAAGCGTCTCATCCACCTTGCAGCTGCAACAGCAGCAGAATCATGTCCTTCCCTTGGAAAAGGAAAATGAGGTGTCCTTCTCTGCCCCCTACTGGTGAGAGCTAAGAGAGCATCCTCCTTGGTGCCTTACAGGAAGACAAACTCATCACTGATTCTTCTGTTGTTACTCCTCCCCAGCTTGCCGGGGGGCAGAATGTGGGCTGCAGGTCCACTGTGATTGCTGCAGTGACCCTCAAGTCCATAATCCTGACCCTGGCCCTCTACGAAGGTAAAGATGGGGTACTTCTCCTTTGTTGATGACAGGGCCTGGCAAGAAAAACAAGATCAAGTCAACATCCTAGAATGCTACAGAATGATTCAAGTATTGATTGAGAAAATGTCATGTTAAGAGAGCACATGAATATCTATTAAAGTTATTTTACACTGTTTGTTGGCCAAAATTAAACTGAAGCTGTAACCAATGCTTATTTTCATGTTTGTTTCCCATTAAAATAGCCAGGCTGTTTATGAACACCGTATTTTTCAGCGTGCACACACAACGAACCGTTAGCGGACCGTATGGAGATATTTGCTGAATTTGAGAAAAAGCGTATTGGACAGATTCAACCTTTAACGGGCTGCAGGTTAGTCACTCGGACTGGCTGAGTGTATGATTGAGTGAATGAATGAATGAATGAGTGAATGTACAGGTGATTCCAGGAAGCAGATTGGTTCCAGCCTGACAGCTACATATGTATTGAAATTTATTGAAAAGATTTCTGGTACAGGATATACAATCCTCTATCCCAGAATCTTTAAAAAAAAAAAAAAACATATATACAT